>CM019713.1:48288443-48390423 GCA_009760885.1 Achatina immaculata
GCTGTTGATTGCCAAATCTGACAATATCTTCACTGTGTCAACTATTGGCTGTTGATTGCCAAATCTGACAATATCTTCACTGTGTCAGCTATGGGCTGTTGATTGCCAAATCTGACAATATCTTCACTGTGTCAGCTATGGGCTGTTGATTGCCAAATCTGACAATATCTACACTGTGTCACCTATGAGCTGCTGATTGCCAAATCTGACAATATCTTCACTGTGTCAGCTATGGGCTGCTGATTGCCAAATCTGACAATATCTACACTGTGTCACCTATGAGCTGCTGATTGCCAAATCTGACAATATCTTCACTGTGTCAGCTAATGGCTGCTGACTGCCAAATCTGACAATATCTTCACTGTGTCAGCTAATGGCTGCTGACTGCCAAATCTGACAATATCTTCACTGTGTCAGTTAATGGCTGTTGATTGCTAAATCTGACAATATCTTCAGTGTGTCAGTTAATGGCTGTTGATTGCCAAATCTGACAATATCTTCACTGTGTCAGTTAATGGCTGTTGATTGCTAAATCTGACAATATCTTCAGTGTGTCAGCTAATGGCTGCTGATTGCCAAATCTGACAATATCTTCACTATGTCAGCTATGGGCTGCTGACTGCCAAATCTGACAATATCTTCACTATGTCAGCTAATGGCTGCTGACTGCCAAATCTGACAATATCTTCACTATGTCAGCTAATGGCTGCTGACTGCCAAATCTGACAATATCTTCACTATGTCAGCTATGGGCTGTTGACTGCCAAATCTGACAATATCTTCACTATGTCAGCTATGGGCTGTTGATTGCCAAATCTGACAATATCTTCACTATGTCAGCTATGGGCTGCTGACTGCCAAATCTGACAATATCTTCACTATGTCAGCTATGGGCTGTTGATTGCCAAATCTGACAATATCTTCACTGTGTCAACTATTGGCTGTTGATTGCCAAATCTGACAATATCTTCACTGTGTCAGCTATGGGCTGTTGATTGCCAAATCTGACATATCTTCACTGTGTCAGCTATGGGCTGTTGATTGCCAAATCTGACAATATCTACACTGTGTCACCTATGAGCTGCTGATTGCCAAATCTGACAATATCTTCACTGTGTCAGCTATGGGCTGCTGATTGCCAAATCTGACAATATCTACACTGTGTCACCTATGAGCTGCTGATTGCCAAATCTGACAATATCTTCACTGTGTCAGCTAATGGCTGCTGACTGCCAAATCTGACAATATCTTCACTGTGTCAGCTAATGGCTGCTGACTGCCAAATCTGACAATATCTTCACTGTGTCAGTTAATGGCTGTTGATTGCTAAATCTGACAATATCTTCAGTGTGTCAGTTAATGGCTGTTGATTGCCAAATCTGACAATATCTTCACTGTGTCAGTTAATGGCTGTTGATTGCTAAATCTGACAATATCTTCAGTGTGTCAGCTAATGGCTGTTGATTGCCAAATCTGACAATATCTTCACTGTGTCACCTATGAGCTGCTGATTGCCAAATCTGACAATATCTTCACTGTGTCAGCTAATGGCTGTTGATTGCTAAATCTGACAATATCTACACTGTGTCACCTATGAGCTGCTGATTGCCAAATCTGACAATATCTTCACTGTGTCAGCTATGGGCTGCTGATTGCCAAATCTGACAATATCTTCACTGTGTCAGCTATGGGCTGTTGATTGCCAAATCTGACAATCTTCACTGTGTCAGCTATGGGCTGTTGATTGCCAAATCTGACAATCTTCACTGTGTAAGCTATGGGCTGTTGATTGCCAAATCTGACAATCTTCACTGTGTCAGCTATGGGCTGTTGATTGCCAAATCTGACAATCTTCACTGTGTCAGCTATGGGCTGTTGATTGCCAAATCTGACAATATCTTCACTGTGTCAGCTATGGGCTGCTGATTGCCAAATCTGACAATATCTTCAGTGTGTCAGCTATGGGCTGTTGATTGCCAAATCTGACAATATCTACACTGTGTCACCTATGAGCTGCTGATTGCCAAATCTGACAATATCTTCACTGTGTCAGCTATGGGCTGCTGATTGCCAAATCTGACAATATCTTCACTGTGTCAGCTATGGGCTGCTGACTGCCAAATCTGACAATCTTCACTGTGTCAGCTATGGGCTGCTGATTGCCAAATCTGACAATATCTTCACTGTGTCAGCTATGGGCTGTTGATTGCCAAATCTGACAATATCTACACTGTGTCAGCTATGGGCTGCTGATTGCCAAATCTGACAATATCTTCACTGTGTCAGCTATGGGCTGCTGATTGCCAAATCTGACAATATCTTCACTGTGTCAGCTATGGGCTGCTGACTGCCAAATCTGACAATCTTCACTGTGTCAGCTATGGGCTGCTGATTGCCAAATCTGACAATATCTTCACTGTGTCAGCTATGGGCTGCTGATTGCCAAATCTGACAATATCTTCACTGTGTCAGCTAATGGCTGCTGATTGCCAAATCTGACAATATCTTCACTGTGTCAGTTAATGGCTGTTGATTGCTAAATCTGACAATATCTTCAGTGTGTCAGTTAATGGCTGTTGATTGCCAAATCTGACAATATCTTCAGTGTGTCAGTTAATGGCTGTTGATTGCCAAATCTGACAATATCTTCACTGTGTCAGTTAATGGCTGTTGATTGCTAAATCTGACAATATCTTCACTGTGTCAGTTAATGGCTGTTGATTGCTAAATCTGACAATATCTTCAGTGTGTCAGCTATGGGCTGCTGATTGCCAAATCTGACAATATCTTCACTGTGTCAGCTATGGGCTGCTGAATGCCAAATCTGACAATATCTTCACTGTGTCAGCTATGGGCTGCTGAATGCCAAATCTGACAATATCTTCACTGTGTCAGCTATGGGCTGTTGAATGCCAAATCTGACAATATCTTCACTATTTAAACTATAGGCTGTTGAATGCCAAATCGTACAGCATTTTCACTATTTAAACTATAGGCTGTTGAATGCCAAATCGTACAGCATCTTCACTATTTAAACTATGGGCTGTTGAATGCCAAATCGTACAGCATCTTCACTATTTAAACTATGGGCTGTTGAATGCCAAATCGTACAGCATCTTCACTATTTAAACTATGGGCTGTTGAATGCCAAATCGTACAGCATTTTCACTATTTAAACTATGGGCTGTTGAATGCCAAATCGTACAGCGTCTTCACCAAAGTATGGCCAGAAGTATCAATAGAAGGAGAAAAAGCAAAAGAAAAAAAAGCTGAAGCACATACTAAACAATCATTAAATAAAAATAATGACTCATACCATACATCAGACAAACTCATTCTAGCAGAAAATAAAACTGAAGAATGTAGACCCGAACAGTCTACATACTTCAGAAACAGAGGAAGCAGGTACTTGCTATGTCCGTGGCTTGGTTGACTCGGGGAAGCTCTGACGAAATTCAGGTTTAACAGACTCTATAAAAGTAGCACCTGCGTAACTAGTTGTTGGAGCCTCCGATCGGTTTCAGGGATGAAAGATTAAAATCTGGAAAGTTTCTGGAGTCGCACCTGGACTAGAATCCGGAGTATCTCATCAAAGAAGTCTAGCAGAACAAACCAACAAAATTTCTTATGAAAGTTAATGAGATTTTTTTTTCCACAATTGAGGAAAGTTTGTTTGTTTGTTTGTTTTTCTTTTCTTTTAGAAATGTGTGAAAAAATGGCTTTAAACAAAATGAAAACAAACATATTGTTAACGTTTATTGATTGCAGAGGTATAACTAGGCTTTATGGCTGTTGATGGTGGCCAAGGCAGTGATAACTAGGTCTTCTGTTTTAAAGGGCAATGACAGCTAGGTCTGTTAGTGTCCATGGCAATGATAACTAGGTCTGTTAGTGTCCAGGGCAATGATAACTAGCTATGTTGGTGTCCAGGGGAATTATAACTAGGTCTAATGATGCACAGAGCAATGATAACTAAGTCTGTTATTATCCATGGCAATAATAACTAGGTCTGTTGGTTTAAAGGGCAATGACAACTAGGTCTGTTAGTGTCCAGGGCAATGATAACTAGGTCTGTTATTATCCATGGCAATAATAACTAGGTCTGTTGGTTTAAAGGGCAATGACAACTAGGTCTGTTAGTGTCCAGGGCAATGATAAATAGGTCTGATGGTGCACAGGGCAACTAGGTCTGATGATGCCCAGGGCACTAGGCTTGATGACCCCATTGGTCGTCTAAGCCGGATGGCAATTCATGGTGCCGGCAGCATATTTTTCTTTTTAATGGCACTACTTAATAAATGTAACATATATAAAGGGGATGCTACATGTATTTAAGTAGAAAAAAGCCCGTTCTCTTCCCTTTTCCTCTTTCTAATCTGGCTTTGGGTCACCTATCCCTGCCAGCCTCTGCGAAATTATGCTACCGATAAGTTTTAGGACTACTTTTTCTTCTCTGAGTTGAATTCAGTCGCTGTCGGGTCACTGAAGCTCACTGCTGCAGACAAGATACGTCTCCGTTCCTCTCTGTTCCTGATCTTTTCTTCCTAGTTGTCGATACCAAGAACGCATGTATCTTCTAGGCTGTCTCGCCATCGTTGTCTAGGTTTACCTCTTGGTCTGCCTTCTTTCTTTCACTTCTGTACAGACTTTATTTTGTCTGTCTGTCCTTCTCCATTCTCTCTAGATTCCCGAGCCATCTCAGTCTGTTGTTTTCCATAGTGGATGTTATAAATGGAAAGTTAAACAATGTGTAGATATCTTCGTTACTTTTTATCTACCAATTACAATTACTTCCTCCTTTAATTATAAAAAACAAAAGAAAATGATTAAAAAGACGATATATTTTCCATTTCTGCTATCACTTTGTTTAGTTATAAAGGACAAAGTTGTTTTACAAGACGTCTTCTTTAGCAATTCGACCGAATACTTTGTTCTTCTCGCTGACGATGGTGAGTCTGAAGACAGTGATGGTTGATTTGTTACGATGTTCTTCATGTCCAGAACCAGACTCAAGGAAATGGTATGCCCTGGCGAGTACAGTGCAATAGGTAGGCTCCACCACAATATGGACCTCAGAGTAATAATATTCTTGTACTTTGTTTATAAGTGTACTCACTAATCTTTGTTTATATTTCGTGAATCTAATGTAAATTTTAAAATCTGACTTTGTGTGTGTGTGTGTGTGTGTGTGTTTGTTTGTTTGTTTTTAGAATCACCATCAGCTTGTGCCATTTTCCTGTGGAAATTGATTTTCAATTTTTCAATCCTTTGCTTTTAAGGTATATATGGCCAAACTGAATCTTGTCCATCTCTTGATTTGTATACATCAGGGTTAGCGAAACACAGCTGACCAAGACCCTATTCTCTTACCCCACCTATACTGCTATTCTCTTATTCTTTATCCTTCAACTTCTAATTATAGTATGGCTGCCCGTAGATTATATATGATCGAATTATTTATCTGCCTGGCTGTAATGCTTTTCATTGTTTCACTCGTCGTTTTTTTTTCTTTTTTTAGTGTCACTCAGTGAGTGATCTGTCAAGACCCTGCACTGTGCGACTTTGAAAAACTCATAAGAGTGATGTTTGTCGCTGTCATACCGTGGCACTTTTGAGTGTGTGGTATGATTCCCCCCCCCCTTTCTATTTTCCAAATTCTTTATTTGTTTTTCCAAAACGAGGACTTGTGTAATAAAGGTTAGGCACTTTTATATGTTCTGTCTCTCTAGTGGAGACTCTTGCAACACTCTCCTCTCTCTCTCTCTCTCTCTCTCTCTCTCTCTCTCGATGTACATGAATTTGTTTTGGCATTGCCTTCTCTTTTTCTCCAGGGATGTACATGAAGACTTATTTCATTTTAACCCTTTCTTCCTTGCTCTCTCTCTCTCTCTCTCTCTCTCTCTTTAAGGGCAGAGTGTAAGACGGGCCTGCGTGCCCAATTCTTTACCCTTGAAAAATAAAGATTATTCATTCATTCATTCATTCATTCATTCTCTCTGTGCGTGTGTGTATCAGTCCATGATATTACTTTTTCTCTGCTGAAACAGATCTAAGAAGGTGGCAGGACTAAACGAGCAGAAATAAAATCACTCTTCGATGTTATTTGATTTTTTGTTTGTTTGTTTTCCTTTCTGACATAAAATGCCACATTCTGTTATAAATTCACATTTCAAGGAACTCAATTTGTCGATAACGAATGTACCCTGGCTTGTACTCATTTCTGTACAGAAACTTCCGCAAACCTGCACCGTGAACAACCTGTCACGCAAATCCTGGCGCTACCGCCACTCAAAAGAGGCGGGGCCTACTCTCATAGCCAATAAGTCATTCGTTAGGGGTTCTTCTACTTGTGAAAACGAGGCGGCCACACGAAGGGGGGCTGGGCGTACGCGTAAGATTGAGTGACATGGTCAGTGATTGTGACCTGCGGTCAGATCGTGCGGTCAGTAATAAATAATGTTATACGCTCGCTCCTCCTTATCGCCCCCCTCCTCCTGAACAGAACTCTCAATACCTGCTTTTTTTTTTTCTTTTTCATCCCCTGGTTTCCAAAGCCCTGGGTTGGGCAAGAAAGATGTGAAAAACCAGCAGCAAGTTTGACCACTGGTCAGTGAGTGTGTTTAATTGTCTGGACAGTAGCCAGGGTCAAGGAAAGACTCGACAGTGAAGAAGAACCCCGTAGCCGGTACTGTGGCCATACATCTAGACTGGTTTACTTGTGTACAAGTGATAATCTCCAGTACTAGGGATTTACAAACAAAAAGTACTAGGGATTTTACTATGTCATACAAACGCACAAGTTTTTAAATAAAGTAAGAGAACAAATATTGTAGGATTAAACCTCGAAAAATACTTTACCGTACCAAAACCTCGTAGTTTCCTATTTATAAAAAAGTTTTTAAATAGTTATTTGTCCCTTATGGTTTTATTTTTAATTCATTTTGGTCATTCAGTAATTTTGTCCATTCGCGAGTTACAAAAGAGCATTCTTTTGGACGAAAATAATTAAGAGGAAGGGCTTTTTTAAAAAAAAAAGTATGTTAGTTTACAATTGTTTTCATATTTTTTTAAACTAGTGGAAATACATGGTCTTAATTACTTTATGTATTTATATAAATATGTGTTTATCTGCGTGTTATAAATGTGTTTCATAGATGTGTGTTAATAAGAGTAATTGATTGAGGAAAGTTTAATTAATTTTATTATATTAAGCCTACAAAACGTCATGTACCGTGCCTGATATCGTTGGCTAATTATAATAGTATAATAATACTAATATATTAAGATATATATAATAATATAATTATGCTTCCCCCCCCCCCCCCCCCCCATCTTGTGCGATCCCTAATGCTTTCGATTGGCTAAAAAGCTTTTTTTTATGTCGCTTGGTCAGTTCGGTGAGACAGTCTGATTAACTTAACGACACTAAAACCTCATTTTCCCCAGTGTACTATGATACTGGGACTTTTCGTGTATAAAGTATGTTGCACTAAACAAATGTGTTACACGTAGAACTGATGGCAGGGAGTTCTCAACTTATCAGCGATTTACCTTGGTGACCATGGGCCAGGCTATGGACGGACTGATGGTGTGCTTTCTGGAGACTGTTATTACATGATTATTACAAATGAGGAAGAGACATTCAAGATAGGTCACCTTAGGTCGCCTGATAAAATAAATGTAAGTACAATGTAATATATGTAATATGCGTGTACTTGTACTATCTCTCAGTAAGTGAGAGCTGGTGTTCTTTGCAGCCGATGCTGTGAAGATATTGAGGTACAGCATCGTATCGGCTTGGGAGCGGGTTATTCAGTTCCGGAGTACAGCTAAAAAGCAAGGGCTTTGGAATGCTTCTTTAGCAGACTCCACCACCATGGGGACTGTGGCAATCCCTGCCCCGTTAGTCAGGTATGCCTGTTACTGGGGGTACCAGCGGAAAGAAGGGACAGGGTCTTGACCCCTCGCGTGCTGCTCGAGAGCGCGAAGCTTTCAAAAAATATTTCTTTCATTCTTAAAATTATCTTTATGCCGCAACATTTAAAAAAAAAAAAATATATATATATATATAATATATATATATATATATATATATATATATATATATATATTATATATATATATATAAATTAAAAATAAAAATAAGTCCGGGGAAAGCCGGACATTTCCTGCGCTAACAAAGGTAGGCAACTCTCGCGTCATGGATCAGTGCAGCAAGAAAGTTGAGCTCCTCGAAGAACGTCGCAAGTGACGCAGATTCCTTATTGAGTACTTTCTAGTTTATCAAAAAAAAAAAAAAGTACTTTCTAGTCTCTGGACCTTCCTAGAAACTTCTCTAAAAAGATATACGATTGTAAATGACTAATGCTTAGTATTTTTTTTCTCGTTTTTTAAAGCATACTTATTTAGTTTTTCTTGTTGCGTAAATGCGGTTTTCCTTGTGACGCTGCTACTGAATTGAGCGTAAACAAGCTATATAAGACTTGTCCGTTCCATGGTCTGCAACGTGCACTAGTTTTTGTTTGTTTGGTTGTTTTTTTCAAAATGACCCACGACTTCCAAAAGACTGAGATCACTCCTGGTCTCGAAACTAAAAGAAAAGTAAAGAACCATATTTTTTAAATGTCCGTTTCTGTTATATTGCTGAGCAAGGGAGACAAATATAAAAATAAGGAACTAAGGTACAAAGTTGTTGTTCTTGTTTGCTGCAGTATTTGCACTGTGGTCTGCGGTAGTTTGCTAAATAAATTTACTAACGATATGCTTTGTTTGCTGTTCTCTGGAGTTTGATAAAATCACTAGTAATGTGATATAATCAGCGACAGCACGTGCATAAATGAGCAGAATTCCTCAACTTTGAAATGCAAGAATATCACCAAGCGTGTGTTGTGTATACAGATTTTTGTTCTACAGAAATGCTTATCTTAGATGTGGACTAGTCAGTGTATACAACGTTACTGATCTGGGAATGGGAAAAAAAACAGGTTGAAAAAAATCATCTTTTGGTTGCTAGCGATGAGGGTGTAGACGATGGTCGATTTGGCAGTCAGCAACCCGTACAAATATGATATGCTAGCGTCAGGCTTGGCGAACCATAGATGACCAAGACCCTATCCCACCTCTCCGTTGGTACCTCCAGTTAACAGGCCTAGTTGGCTAAAGGGGCAGTAATCGTCTTAGTCCCCATGATGGTGGAGTCTACTAAAGAAGCATTGCAACCCCCCCCCCCCCCGCGTTCCGTTTTTAAAGTTCTATACATGGACTGAAAAAATAGCCACAATAACCCGCTCCCAATCCGATACGATGCTGCTTCTCAGCATCTTCACAGCACCGGCTGCAAAGAACACCATCTCATAGTTCCAGAGAGATAGAAGACAAGACAAAATAAGAAAAGATACTGGACAAAGCATAACCACTTACTGTTGGCCAAAGCATAACCCACTTACTGCCAGGCAAAGTATAACCACTTACTGCCAGGCAAAGTATAACCACTTACTGACTGGATTTAATAGAAAAGCCGTCAGATCCCAACTCAGTAGATCCCCCTCCGTATGCTGCTGGCCTGTCTGCTCTGCCTTCCTTTCAACTCGAAGGATGATTCTCATTCATTCATTCATTTGCATGTCCCTTGCGGAACTTTGCCTCCTAAACAGCACTCCTATAGGCCTTTCGGTTGTGAGCAAGATGGCCTGCTGCTGCGGCATCTATTTGCAGATCGTCAACGATGTCTTGCAGCCATCTTCGTTTTGGTCTTCCTCTTTTTCTTTTTCCCATTATGCATCCTTCCAATACGGTCTTCTCTAAATTATCATGACGCTTAATGTGTCCAAAATATTTAAGTTTTCTCTCTTTAATCCTCTTTACTAGCCAGCCCTCTTCAATATTAAGCTCTTGTAGTATAGATATATTTGTTCTTTTTTGTGTCCATGATATTTGAAGAACTCTTCTGTAGCATTTACATTCAAAGGCATTTATGTGTTTCTCAGCTGTTTTGTTAAGTGTCCAGGTCTCACAGGCATAGGATGATTCTAGATATGAAAAAAATGCGCTAAACTCTCCTTACTACTTATTTTAGATTTTGCGAAAGAGTTGTCTCGCCTTTGTTGGTTTCCTGGGTATTGCTTGTATTTAGACAGCACTGCTGGCATGCTGTCTGAAGGTGCTGAACAGCGGAGCCATAACCTGACTCAAGGAAGGGGGTGGGGGGAGGGGTTTAAAAAATCTTAGGCCCGAAGACAAAGTATATCCTTGTCCGTCCCTATCTGTTGCTGATTAAGTTTTTGTATGTAGCTACCGCGACATTATTATTACTTAGTGACCTTTCGTGAAAAGACAAACCTTTCTTCTTCTTCTTCTTCTTCTCAACTCATGACTCGCCAGCCATCAAATACTAAAATGACATAGTTCGAAAAGTAACTTGTTAGATATTGCTAGAGGTTATTTTAATGTTTGTTAAAAAAGATGTTAGAAGATCTGTAGTGGCAATATATTTTTGATTATGTATATGTCTGTGTGTGCGCGCGTGTGTGTGTGAAAGTACTATTTTATTATTTTAATTACTTCTTCTCTTTTACTTTGAATGTAATAGTTTAATCTTACATTCTTTTGATATGTTTTTTTTCCTAATGTAACTTGTATACTTGTATTAAATCAAGTGTTTGGGAAGAATGAAAGATGGAGTGATGAAGGGCAGAATGTAAGACAGGCCTTTGTGCCCAATTCTTTACCCGTTAAAAATACGGGTAAAGTATCTTTTTCTTCTTTCTATTTCTCTGGGAACTGCAGCCGATGTGGTGAAGATGTTGGGGCATAGCATCATGTCGGATTGGGAGTGGGTTACAGCAGCTATTACACTCAGTCCCTGGGCAATACTAAAAAGCAGGGAGTGCGCGATGTTTCTTTAGCAGACTCCACCACCAAGGGTACTCTGGTGATCCCTGCCCCGTTAACCAGGCTATTATTGAGGGTACCAACAAAGAGGTGGGTAGGGTGTTGGTCGGCTATGGTTCGCCAACCCTAGAGCAAAAAATATCTGCTATTTTGGCGCTGACCACCAAAACTGGACAGCGTGTTAGCCCTCAAGTATATTTTAGTTCTTCCAAATAGACCAAACTCCATCTCTGACCACACACGTGGTATATCACATTTGTCACACTATGATTTCTCCTCAGTTTTTACCTCTTAATAACATCACATCCCGTGCTAAGTTTGAATGAATCAGATGAGAAATCACCGCAACTCGCGGATAGAAAGTTCACTTTCTGAGCACCACTCCAAGAATCACGAACTATACAGTAACTTTTCTACGATGCCACGCTATGGTGAAGACTTTGTTCGGTGAACTCTATAATTTTTAGTAACTTTTGTTCATATTCGAAATATTGAAAGCAGCTTGGTCAGAAAATGCATAGGAAGGCGGGAAAATCTTAGGCATTAGTGTGTATGAAGAAAATTGCACCTGTTTTCAAATTTTACTGAAGTTCGTAGCAGTGCGTGGACATATGGTTCAGTGTTTCATTGACTGGTGGAATTTATTGTTACATTATGTATCGTGGACAAGCTTTTCCCCGTAAAGAGCATGCTTATTAGAGAAAAAGAGGTTCTTCTTCTTTTTCTTCTTCTTCCTTTTCGTCTCCTCCTCCTCCTCCTTCTTCTTCTTCTTCTGTCCACCCGGAGCTTCGAACTGATCTCTTTGCAGCCGAAGTGGTGAAGACTGATGTAGTGTCGGAATTGGAGCGGTATATATGTCAGTCCCTGAATGGAGATAAAAAAAAAAGCAGGGATGTGTAATACTTCTTTAACAGACTCCACCTCCACGGGGACTATGTCGATCCCTGCCCCGTTAGCCAGGCAAGGTCTGTTATTAGGGTTGTCAAGAGCGAGGCGGAACAGATCCTTGGTTCGCTAACCCTGACGTTAAGGTTGCTGGTATGGGTTGTTGATTGCCAAATCAGACAGCATCTTCACTCTCTCGCTCAGGAGATAGAATATAATAACAGAGTGTACGTGAAATCTAGATACAAACAGTTCTGTTAAAAAGTACTTGACTAACAATTCGAAACGTTCCAAAGCTTTTGCCCCAAGCTCGTGTCCTCTAGCCATGTCTCACGCCTCAGGTCCTCATGGTTTGAACACACTCGAAGGACGTGTTCTGGAGTCTGTACTTCACTGCCACATGGACCTCGCCTGTGGGAGACATTCTGAGTCGATGTAGGTGGCTCAGTAGTCTGCAGTGGCCTGTCCTTAGGTGAAAGAGGATGGTTTGCTTACTTCCTTGTAGCTGGTGTATTGGAATTGGTGGTGCAAAGCAGTGAAGATGCAACTCTACTCATAGGCATGTACGTCCACGTTATTCGACACAGATTATTATTATCATTAGTTGTTATTATTATTATTATTATTATTGTTGCTTAGTTTTTGTTGGTGGATTGAATATAAATATGACCATTATTCTCTTTTATTTCTACAGACCGAGCAGGACATATTGATGTGAAGATTTAGCACCAACTGGCGAAGTTATTGACAAAAATATAATATAGACAAACACTGCCAACATAAACAAGTGTGGCAACTTTCAAATGCTTTAACTCGAGAGACAAGTTTCGAGTTTTTGCTAAAACCTTGGGATCACGACCGGAACATGTACGCCTGCATCCTCATACCAAGAGAGCTGAGCCTCGTGCTGACCCTTCACCCCAACCCCATGCACGTGCTGGAAATGTCAGCAATCGTGTGGAGCAACAGCCACCTGTCACCAGGCACCGTCTTCTATCCTGACGAAGGTGAGGTCCGCCTGGACAAGATAGAGACCCGGATGGTTATACCAGACGAAGACGTGAGTAGATACATACCTATTATAGTAATATGTAATGGCGAGTTTTACAAGTTCTTGACATTTATTTCTCTTTCTTTTATTGTCAACATGTACATCTTTCTTCCTCTTGTTGTTTTATTGATAGCCATGAAAGTCTTGATTCCCCCCCCCCCCCACTTTTTCTTATCTTATATTTGATTTTTTTTAATACATTGTTTTATTTTCTCTCCATCTACTTATTCTTCTTCTATATATTTTCCCACCCAACAAGAACTATACACTTAACTATACACTTAGCTGTCTATCTGCTGTTCTCACCGGCTACCAACATTCGCACCGGCAACCCTACGTAATGAAAATTGTTTGCCTGTCTGTCTAAGTTTTCTTTCTTTCTTTCGTCTGTTTTGCCTGGTAGGGCTCCGGCGTCTGTTGTGTCCCCCTCACGCTGCCTGCCAGTTGTAACACGGAAAGTAACTCATATAACTTTGTTTGTAACAAGAAAAGGTGGTGGTGGTGGGGGGGGGGGGAACAGGGCCATTAGGCCCCTTTAACACGGCGGGTGTAAGGCCACCCCCCACTCCCTTTTTGTCAGACCTACTAAGATACGGCCACGACTGGCTAGCAACGAACTGATGAACCACCTCTGCTCTGGTAAAGTAAGAGAGCACAGTTTTGTAGGATCAGACCTCGAAAAAATCGTAGACAAAGCACTTTAGTGAGACGTGAGAGAAAGAAAAATCACAAGAGAGTTACTTGGAAATCGAACACGGACTCCGGTAGAACGAGCAGCCGTCTAGCCACGAGAGAACATACTATGGGTGCTAGTTGGCTAAGTCGATAGCACGCTGTTCTCTCGTGGCTAGACGGCTCCTCGTCCTACCGGAGTCCATGTTCGAATCCCAGGTAATTCTCTTGTGATTTTTCTTTCTCTCACGTCTCACTAAAGTGATTTGTCTACGATTTTTTCGAGGTCTACTCCTACAAAACTGTGTTCTCTTACTTTACCGTACCTTCTTCTTCTTCTTCGTTTGCATACTTTACCGTACCAAAGTCTCGTAATTCCCTATTTATAAAAAAAAATTGCACCTCTGCTCTGGTACATTACACATACAATGATCTTTACTAGGAGTATCTCTTCTAACGGCGCTGTTCCAATGTGATCTGATTTCTCCGATGAGCCTTCATCACAACTGCCGTGATGAAATCTTTGAAGACAGTAAAGCAAATTAATCAGGCCAAGAATCAGGTAGTTCAGATTTCTCAGCTTAGGCTATAAGGACACTACGATGTTACGGGACCACCCGTCGTAGCGCGACCTATCCAGTACAAATACACACACACACACAGCTCATTCTCCTCTCTGACCATCGGCCAGTGCGGCACGCTTTGAGGCCGTCAGGGATCACCGCGTGGGCGTAAAATCAAGACTCCAGAACGTGACGGTGTAAAACGATGCCGAAGTTGTCTTCCCCTGGTGGAAGTTTGTTACGCGCTCTGTGTATACAGAAGGGGCACAGCGGACCACCAATGACGGCTGAAAAACTTGTCCGACTCTCAAAGAGTTACGTCGCCGGAAGCAGATCCCGACTACAGCTTGGGTTCCACCGGCGTAAATGTGAGCAAATAGTTACTTAGCAATGTCTCCCTTGAGAGAGAGCAACTGAGCCTGGACGTGCCGGATGGAATCCTTTTCATGTCTGGCTCTGATGACTACCGAGGAAAACGGCAAGAAGGAAAATGAATGAAAGAGCTGAATGTTGACTATTTTCACAGTTTCCTTCCTCTGTCGGCTAGTTCTAAATTTTCAGTAATTTTCTAACAGCCTTTCCTTGTTGTAAAACTTATTGTTCTCTTTCTCCCTGCTTTCATTTCTTTTCACAACCAATGCCAGTCCTCCGGAGCTAAATCGCTAAAGACGCACTTCAAAGTGCAGTGCCAACTAGAAGATCACGGGTTCAATCCCGGGACGAAAAAAAACTCACAAGACCTCTAGTAGTCATGACCCACAGGGGCCCACCCCCTTTAGAGTGTCAGGAGTTTAGTAGGGCCGAGCACTTGTCTGAAAGGCAGGGGGGGGGGGTACTTCCTCTGATGATTTAAAGGAGTTGTGTTGTTCTCTACAATAGAAAGTTTCCTGCATACGTAATGAAAACATTTCAAGCGAAAAGTAAGGGACTGGCTAATGGTTGCACGTCTATAACTTATCTATTGTGTGAGCAAATCTCTTCTCATCATAAACACTATAATAAAGAACTTCAAAAATTTCCATATCATTATTTAAAACTGAAACGACTACATGTAGCAGTGTAGGAACATCTAATTGTAACCCCTAGCTGGAAAACTTTGGTATGGTAAAATGTATTTTCTTACTTCTAGAAGCGGGCATGGAAGAGAAGTATGGTAAAATATATTTTCTTGTTTCTAGAAGCAAGCACAGAAAAGAAGTAAGGTAGAACCTATTTTCTTACTTCTAGAAGCAAGCACAGAAGAGAAGTAAAGTAGAACTAGAAGCGGGCATAGAAAACAGTTTCTTTGAGCTCCGCCATCTAAAGAAGAAGACGCCGATCTCTTATGGCCTCTGACAGTATCAGAACAGCCAAGTTTCGCTAGTAGGATATAGTGTGGTCCAGAGGTAACGCCTTCTAGACAGCCGCTGTGGCGCAGACCTCGAAAAAGCCCAGTACTGAACTTTCAGGGCTACAGCTATATACAGATTAGTCAGCATTTCCTACTGCCAACTGCCGACCCTAGCTTGACCAGCTATGGATGAACTAGAGCTGGCGATTGACAGTTTCTATACCTGGTAACAGGTAATCTCATACACATTCATGTAGTCTCCCATGATACTCCTGCTAGCACAGTTACTGTGCACTTAATTTCTAACATAAAAATACAGTGTACAGTTTACTGGCTGGAGATTTGTCACTTATCCGTATATAACATCAAGTTACGTGGAAGTCTCAGCGAGAATGATCGCCAAAGGAGTTCAGCTAGAACAGTGAACTATCGTTTGATCTGTGACGCTGGATGTGATCTGTGGCCGGCATGAAGCTGTGGCCGGCATGAAGCTGTAGCCGGGGTGAAGCTTGGATGGGGAGTGCGGATTCCACAAACGTCCAGAGAGATAGCAGCCTCGCTCTCGGTCTCAAGAGATTGAAAACGAGGCGTTACATTCACAAGCCGTTACTTTACAGTCTTCTGATAACATTGATAGTTTACCATGATAGAGCACACGTCTTCTGCGAGTTTTCCACCTTGTTCGCTTTTTGTTCTTTTCGTTCCCCTCCAGGAAATGTAGATGCTCTGGTCGTTTCTTTCTACTGAGGCTTCTTTGACGGTTTTCTTTTTGGTTCTTCCGTTGCCCTTATCATGAGTGTCTCTGTGTCAGCCTGGACCAATTTTTAATTCACATTCAGCTTAACTCTTTCACCCCAGAACAACACTGGCAGTGTTGGTAGCTTTTGTAACCTTTGCCAATTATTAATGCTCAGAGCGATATTTAGCCAAAGTCTAAATAAGTAGCACATTTCTAACCAAACCCGTATTTTTAAATCATGGAGTACCTTCCTTATAGTTCGTATGGAAGTTCTCATCAAAATTTGTTCTAGCAAAACATGAAAATTAATTCAGAGTTAAAGCGTTAACGACGCAGGTAGCGATACTAACGTTTTGCCTTCTCTCATATATTTTCAGATACGGCGTTACTATGGCTGCTATGATGCAGTTATGAACGTCAACGGGCAGGAAGTACGCCACTGTAACTGGGTACGTTTCGTCAAAACAACTAGCGAACCTGACCAGGCAAACGTCATTAGTTCCAAAGTCAGAGGTCAGTCGTTCTACCAAGTTATCCGTCCGGTCAAACCAAACCAGGAGATAATAGTATATTTCCACCTGACGTCTGAGAGGCCTTTTTATGACAGAATACCTTGCCCTTCTTATGCATCGTACTGTGCACCGCTAGCACCAAATCTTCATTACGCTGACCTGCAGTCATCAGTGCTGGCTCAACACGCCCCTGACGTCAAATCCAGTATGGTAACGTCAACGCCCCTGACCACAAGATTATCAAACAGAGCTTCCTTCCACGAAGAGCCAATAGTTCAACAAAGGAAGTCGTTAAAGTTTGGGTCTTCGTCATCGTCGTCATCTTTAGCATCTCCTCAGCTGGACACACCAGAAAGCTTACATTGTGAAAGAAGTTTCCCCCATGAGTCAAGTTTTACCTCACCAATGTTTACCTCTAGTTCATCGAGGGAGACATCAGGAAGTGAGATTCGGTCAGGACCAGTAACTGATGCTTCACCTGTGAAAGAAAGCAACGAAGCAAAAGAAAATTCGCATGATGAATATGGCGACAAGTCCAACGCAGATGACTCTAGTACAAAGAACATTGATGGGAAAGACATGAACAAAACTATTCCTACAATGGATTGCTCAAATGGCAACTGCCATGATAACATACATGAATCAAACAAACTAGATGTTGTACACGAAGAAATCAGCCATGTTGACGACGAAGAAGAAGATATCAGTGATGACTTTAATGACTCTGAAAACTCTTCTGACGATGAAGAAGCAACAACGTCCACCAGGAATGATAACATCAATGTCGTACTAGGTAACTATGTTCTCAACCATCTTGTTTTTGTCGCTAACACCATGGTATACTTCTACAGAATCTATAGAATAAAATAAATCTTCTGTACCCTGCAAAGTACATTCTATAAACGTCTTATAAATGTTATAATATGGACGCACTACATCGATGATTCTCAAAGTGGGCCACAACGCCCACCCACCCCGCTCCCCAAGGTGAGAATTGGGGTGGGGAGGGGGGAACGAATGCAGGAAAAGAGAGTGACAGCGGGCATCAGGATTAAGTGAGCGAAAAAGTTTGTTGTTTTTGTGGGGGGAAGAGGAGGTGGCGGGGGAGGGCTCTAGTCATGTGATCAGGGATTCAAGGGGGCGGAGGAGTGAAAAAGTTTGGGAACCATTGCACTATAGCGTACTTCAAATGATTTATAGGTTCTACTGCACGTGCTGGAGAGGTCATGTAAAACGTCCTGTTGCTCAGAAAGTAGCAGTGCACTGTGTCGTTTAATATTTCTTACACACGTCGTTAGTGCAGTGTAAATTCACATTTTCTTGTTCAGGAACATTGGATGTTATGCAAATTTCCTCGTTCAGAACATAACACAGTAAGACGTTATACAAAATTTCCTCGCTCAGAATATAACACAGTAAGACGTACAAATGTCCTCCCTCAGAACATAACACAGTAAGACTTTATACAAAATTTCCTCGCTCAGAACATAACACAGTAAGACGTACAAATGTCCTCGCTCAGAACATAACATAGTAAGATGTTATACAAAATGTCCTCGCTCAGAACATAACACAATAAGACGTTATACAAAATTTCCTCGCTCAGAACATAACATAGTAAGACGTTATAGATCATATCGTTCTAAGAATGTATCACAACATAGTGGTTAAACCAGAAAGTCTTGCCCAAAGTCTAGTATTGCACAGTGTGCTTTCTAAAAGACTACAATGTGCAGTAATATTATACGTTTACTTGTATGATTTTTACGTGCATGCCAATTTACTGCACTAGCATGGGCTTTTATTAAAGTTCACGTGTTTCTTCATTCCCGCTTTTAAAACAATTTATTCTCCAGGAGAGGAGCACAAACCAAGCCGGCTAACTGACGCAGCTTCTCCACAACCCTCGCCTGAAGAGATGACCCAAGTACCCGACGCTCGATTTACGCCCAGTAAAGAAATGGTGTCCACGATTTTTGAGCCATCAGACCAACATTCAGAAGTCACAAATAGCTCAAATCAAAGCCAGAAATCAGACATGAAGATACAACAACCACGTCACGAGACAACTGCAACAATATCGGTGGATGAAAGTGATAAAAAACTAGCTGTATTAACCGCTGATGAAAACAAAAGCCTCATTTCCGGTGATCCTTTTCGTGGAAGATGCTCATATTTGGAAGAAGTTAGGTCCAGTGAGACAGATTTCTCATCTCTTAATGACTCAAGGACATTGTCGTATAAAGTAAGTTGGACGTTTAGTTTTTTACATGTATTTTATAAACCCTCAGCGGGCCGTATTTACTGCAGTTTGTTGTGTGTTAAGTAGCGTATGTAACACAGTATGTATCCAATCGATTAGCACTTATCTTATATCTTATATGTCACATAGGGCTCGCAAGGTAGTTCGCCAATTTTTCCCGTCTTCGGTGAATCTTTCAACCTCATCAAGGGATTTTATGCATATTAATTTGGCCTCTCTTAATAATGTCCTCTTCAGAGTTTCACGCGGTCGCCTCTTTTTCTTTGGCCTGTTGTGTTCCATTTTATAGCTTGTTTTGGGATTCTTTGACTGTTTCTTCTCATCACTTGACCAACATATGTCCATCTCCTTTTCCTGATCACCCATGAGACTGGTTGTTGTCATCTGTCTTTATCTCTGCAATGTTCTTGAATTCGTTCCACTTGATGCCGAGTATTTTCCTTAGGCATTTGTTTTCAAAAGAGTCTAATTTCTTGTCTATTTTTTAGTTGATTTCCAGCTTTCACATGCATAAATGAGGGTGGATATTACATTTGAATTGAATAGTATTAGCACTGGCGATCTTAGTTTGGTGCTTTCCCTTTCATTTATAATCAGTTCGGCTGCTTCTGTCATATCATGGCAATAACACCATTTCCGTCCTCATTGGTTAGCAAAATAGGACTTGAAATTAACAAGGAAAAAAATAATGAAACATCCCATTAATCAGGAAGGGAAAATATAGAAGGAACAGTTGTTGAAAAAGCACGCCAATTTGTGCACCTCGGCAGCTACATAGACCAGGATGGTGACACCAGAAAGGAAGTTAGAATTGCAAAAGCAACATTGACCTTCAAGAATCTTGAGAACATACGGCACTCAAAAGCTATAAGCACAAAAACCAAGTTAAGATTATTCAATTCAAGTGTAATATCCAGCCTCATTTATGCATGCGAAAGCTGGAAAACAATAAAGAAATAGACAAGAAATAAGACTCTTCTGAAAACATATGCCTAAGGAAAATACTCGGCATAAAGTAGAACGAATTCAAGAACAATGCAGAGATAAGGCAGATGAGCAAACAATAACCTGTCTCGTGGGTGATTAGAAAAAAAAGATGGACGTATGTCGGTCACGTGATGAGAAGAAACAGAAAATCCCATAACAAGCTATCAAGTGGAACACAACAGGCCGAAGAAAAATACGTCGACCATGTGAAACTCTAAACAGGACATTGTTAAAAGAAGCCAGTTTGGTGGGCATAAAATCCGTTAATAAAGTTGAAAAGCTCGCCGAAAACAGGAAAACTTGGTGAACTACTATGGGAGTGCTATATGACGTTTAACGGCAAGGGAAGGATGCAAGATGTATATCAAACCATTTGTCATACCCGTATCAATGCTCGTAGAGCATATAGTTTATATTTCCAGTCCAACTCATTTAAAATAAACCATCTTGTAAACTATCGCAGATAACTTTCTCATCATCATCATCATCGTCGTCGTCGTCATCGTCATCATCATTATACTAGTAGTTGTGTGTCCAGTTTGTTGCTACCATTCTCTAATGCAGTTTGTTCATATCCCACTCCGCACTCTCTAAAGCTGTCCCCGAGCCCAGAGTCTCCTCAGAAGCTGGACCCGCACAAAGAAGCAGCTCGTGGTCACCCACAAGTAAAGCGATGCCGAGAACGTACCTGGTGGCCGTGTGAGGTCTGCGGGAAGAAGTTTGACAGACCCTCGCTCTTAAAGCGACATACAAGGACTCACACAGGTGAGTATTTGCTCTCTGTTTCCTGTTCTCATCTCTCTGGAATTGTTGCTCTGGTGTTCTCTACAGCTAACGCTGTGATCGTTTTGAAGTAGGAGCATCGTTTGGGATGGGGAGTGGATTATGTGGTTTATTTGATGGCCTGGGAGAGACTTCAGATACAAGCTTTACTACAGAATCAACTACAATGGTGACCACTCTGGGCCATATCCAGTTAGTCAAAACCCCATGTCTCTTACTGGGAGGACAATCAAGAGTGTCTTGACCAGTCCTGCTTCAGCTGTTCCTGTCGTCGTGTCGTTATCCTTGTACAGCGATCTCTGCACCTGCTGTCATTCCTTGAATCTGCCGTAAACAAGTCAGCAACTTCCTTTCATTTACAGGAAAGGAAGAATGAAAGATTCAGTGAGAAAAGCAGGAGAACAGCCCAGAAAAGGGGAAAGCACGGGAAAACGGGGAAAGAACTTTAAAAGCCGGTACAAAACGAATGGGAAAAGTTTGAGCCGCATCCTTCATGAAAAGTATGACGGGATCTTCTTCTTTGTACGCATTTTTACGTGGTAACCTGATTTTTGCCATACGCCTTCTGGCTGGGTGCATACCACTTCAGCACCTTTCCTTGCTGGGGAAGACTGGTCTTGCTCGGACAGTGGTATAGGCTGGCCTGGCCAAAAGTTTGTTTTCCAGCCTCTGGTGGCTATACTTAAGCCCCTTCTCCACGTCAGACCCAGTGTGCAACATTGGCTGACCAGATGGCTTTGAGACAGTTCCACAGAGACACTCCGACTTTAGGATGAGGAATCCGATGAGCGCCTCAATGATATCTATTCCCCGCCA
The DNA here is from genome assembly GCA_009760885.1 of Achatina immaculata. NCBI lineage: Eukaryota > Metazoa > Mollusca > Gastropoda > Stylommatophora > Achatinidae > Lissachatina > Lissachatina immaculata. The sequence continues at coordinate 48,309,935 of CM019713.1, forward strand.
CCTATAGTCTACTGGCTCTGTTTTGTTTACATCATTCTGATAGCCACTCTTGTAAAGACCCATACGCTTATCACGTCCTGGATTCATTGGTTTCACACCAGATTTTCCTCATCTCCGCCAACGACCTCCATGTCCCCATCCATCCACCAATCTGACATTACACTTCACAAAAATAACATTACAATTAGTGTTGATTGCTACAGGTTTCTGGGCTACAGAAGTAGGTCAGAGTTTTTAAGAAATCAGATCTATGTTCCCTGTCTCACAAAGACTATGTTAAGATAAGTGTGTTCTTAACAGTTGTTCCCATTGGACATGATGGGATATTTATTGTACTTTCTCTTCTTAACTCTGTTAACAGTCATTACTGTGCAACAAGTCTTAGTAAAACCTTTTAGTGGTAATACAAATGTGGACTTATAACATTATGTGGGTTACTAGGCGTTATAACAATATGTGTGTTACTAGGTGTTATAACAGTATATGGGTTAATAGGTGTTATAACAGCATATAGGTTACTAGGTGTTGTAACAGTATATGGGTTAATAGGTGTTATAACAGCATATAGGTTACTAGGTGTTGTAACAGTATATGGGTTACTGTGTGTTATAACAGTATATGGGTTAATAGGTGTTATAACAGTATATAGGTTACTGGATGTTATAACAATATATGGGTTACTATGTCTTATAACAGTATATTGGTTACTAGGTCTTATCCGCTGCTGGCGAGATTCTTCATCTGCCGTGTGTGGAGCGGTGCTCCTCCCGGCCAATGAAGAAAGGTGCAAATGGGGTTGCCGCGCAGCACCACTGCGGAAATGGTGGTAGAAAGGATAAAGCGAACCAAAGAGTCAAATCACGGCACCTCTGGTCTTGAGGTAGACCAGATCCTAAGTGCACTCATATGGGGTGAAATGCCTGAACTGGCTTAACCCAGAGGTTAAGACACTGCTGGCGATACTCTACGGATGCCGCGCGTGGAATGAAGCTCCTCCCGGTCAAGGAAGAAAATGCGGAAAAGAAATAAGGGTTGTTGTGCGGTGCCGACATGAAAAGGTGGTGGAAAGGATAAAGTGAAATGTAATCGATATGTCCAGTAGTATCGCTGCGAGAGCTACACATACCACGGCACTTCTGCTCTAGAGGCCGGCCACGTCCGAAATACACCCACACTGGTGAAATATGCCTAAACCGGCGTACACCAGGAGTGAAACTTGATGGCTAGGCATATCACACCACCTCTGATCACGTGACTGAGTTGTTACTGAACTTTTGTTTGTTTTGGCGGGAGTTTTGGAAAGAGAGGTATCTGTGTGGAAGCTAGAGGATGGAAGTATGGAAGTCTGCAAGGTCTTTTTCTGTCCACATGAGTGCTGAGAAAGTGATTAAACGTGGGGTATATATGCGAGATCTTGGACCTGTTCTTCAATGTTCCTGAGTCTCGGTCAAAGTCAGCATGAAGTATTCGTTTATTTGGATGTTGTATATAGATCTGTCACTACTAGCAACATACCCACCATCAGACCACGTACAGACCATGTACAAGGTGGCAAACGTGTACAAACTTGTGGACCTTTTTTTTTTTAATACTGAAAGTTTGATTCACACTAGAACATACACAAACTGTAACAATATCTTTCCTACATAATATTTAATTCACGCATTTCCGTACATGAATTGTAGCAGTCTTTCATCATCATCATCATCATCAGGTGCCGTGCCGACTGGCGTTGGCTATTATGCTTCTCCAGAGTACCCGATCCTTCATGCAGGCCATCAGTTCAGTTGGTGATCTCCTCTCTTTACTTTTATATAATAATAAAACGAACTGCCCATATACAAGTTGTAACATATCTTCATACTCCGTGTGTGATTAATACTACTCTGAACTCCGAATTGAAAATATATATATATATATATACTCCAAATTTGATTCATACTATTCAGACAAGCTGCATCAGTATAGTTTTACTACGTGTGTAGCTTTATCCAGTCATGAGCCGACTTAACGGCCGCATTTAGGGGCGAGGGATCCGGCCGTAAGTCATTTGGCCGTACGTCTGTCGTGTATAGGAGAAGGTCAGACGCTAAGTAGAGCTCACTACTACAACGCGTTTTAAAATGAATAGACTGTGTGTGTGTGGGTGGGTGGGTGGGTGTGTGGGTGGGGTGGGGGGTTTAAAAGATCTTTACCATCACTTTAGAATTTTAAAAGAATGTTAAATTAGCATAGTAACTGCGAAAGTTAATGATAAAATGTGGATTCGCCGAGTATGTGGAACAGCAGATGTGAGTAAATTAATCACAAAATAGATCATAATGCATGAAACAATTCTGTGAGACCACAGGTGTTAGTCTCTAGGCCTTAAGCCGGCGCGTGAACGTGTACTCACTGTATCACCACCGCTAGACAAGTTGTGACTAATATTTCATCACAGGTGAGAAGCCACACGCGTGTGATGTCTGCGGGAAAGCCTTCTCCACATCCTCTTCCCTGAACACTCACCGGCGCATCCACTCCGGAGAGAAGCCACATCAGTGTAAGATCTGTGGCAAGCGATTCACAGCCAGTTCTAACTTGTACTATCACCGGATGACTCATAACAAGGTATAGTTTACCACGCTTTTGAATAAGTTACTTTGCGAGTATCATTGCTTCCTTTAGCTGATAAATTTACTGTAATGTTGCAACCATCGAAATTGATTGGGGGAATAAAAAAATAATATGGAATAAACATACTATTATTTATTACTTTTACCAGGGAAAGTTTAATGCCACAAGAATTTGCTTTGGTCACATACTTTCAGACCAGGATCTTGATGCAGTGTCTTACTTTTAGACCAGGATCTTGATGCAGTGTCTTACTTTTAGACCAAGATCTTGATGCAGTGCCTTACTTTAAGACCAAGATCTTGATGCAGTGCCTCACTTGTGTGAGACCTAAGATAAGCTCCAATACAATGAGGAATATATCAATTCATCGACCAGGCTGTGGTATGGCGTTAGACTATTATCACAATCGCCGCAAAGAGGTGGACAGTCTTGACCATCTTCGGTTCATCATTCACGATGAACACGATAAATCGTCTTATCTCCTTGGTGCATTGCTCTAAATGCCACTCTTACTGTCTGTTAATATGAAATGTTTGACACGCCCAGAGAAGCATTCTGTTTGTCCAGTTTGTTTCTTGGACACAGGCAAGTAAATGTGCCATTTGCTGCCTGTGTTCTGGCTAACTGTAAGCTGAATTAGATGAAGTATTTTTATAAGCTAAAAACTACGCAACGCTTCTACCCCCCAACCCTTCAAAAGCTCTTTCTGAATTTGAATTTGCAACCTTTGGCTGTCTGTCTATGCACTTCAGTAATGCAGTAAGTGCTCCAGTAGCTTAATTCACATTCATGGCAGCTGAAAAAAAAATCCACGGGAAAAACCATGATCTTTATAAAAGCGCAAGGAGAAAAAGAAAAAAAAATAAGTATGAATCTAAAAAAAAAGTAAAGATAGTCCCATAGCATTTCAAATGCCGTAGGGGGTGAAGCGTTAGAGACCTCATTATGCTGGGTCATCAGCGTGTGAGGTAGGGTGACCAGTTCCTTTCCTCGCTGCCTTTACTTCCCAGATTTTCTCTGGTACCCATTTTACGAGGCTGGGTCGACCTCAGGGCCGTATTGGTCGGAAAAAAAAAATCCCGCTCAGCTGGGGATTCGAACCCTCGACCATTTGGTTGCTAGACGAGTGCTCTAACCACTACGCTAGCCGGCCCCTAGTATGAATCTACAATCTACTATAATCAGAAAAAAAAAACCAGTGTCTGTTGTATGATAAGCTGCAGTAACCACAATTTAGAAAATCGTGAGTACGTTTAGTTGACTTTTTCAAAAATATTTACTCATAAAGTAGTTACCCGCAGCGGAAGAGAATTCGACCATTCAACTTTACATCTTGATATCTTCACAGGAGAAGCCCCACAAATGTGAACTTTGCTCCAAGTCTTTCCCTACTCCAGGAGACCTCCGATCTCACATGTACATCCACAACGGCTCCTGGCCCTTTCGATGTGACGTGTGTAACAGGGGTTTTAGCAAACATACCAACCTCAAGAATCACATGCTTCTTCATTCTGGTAAGTCTTTTCCCGCAGTGGATATGTAAGCTTTTTATCAAAAGTGCTAATGCACTGGTTTCCATACCACTGGGTTACACTTGTTAACAAAGGAGTAGACATCTTAGCTAAAGAATCTTTTACCACAAACAGATACAAGCATGACGTATGAGGAAGCTAAATCTGTGATAAAAATAACATTCACCCCACAAACAAGATACAAGCATGACATATGAGGAAGCTAAATCTGTAATAAAAACAACATTCACCCCACAAACAAGATACAAGCATGACATATGAGGAAGCTAAATCTGTGATAAAAATAAAGTTCAAGAATAAATGGGCAAAAGAGCACACAGCAGAAAAAATGGCGCTTACAACCAATCAACAGAGAAGAGCACGTGATCATTTTTGTATGTGTTCATTCCCATAAAGCTTCTTCTCTTGAGCTGATATAGGCGTTGGCTTTATCTGCTTTCTCCACACCTCCTCATATATTGGCCACTCCTGCAGAATATGTTCTCTCCGTCATCTTACCGGTGCCATATGTGTGCACATGCCAGTCAGGATAATCTTGAGTTTGTTGAAAAAGTGGTATCTCTGTTTTGACCAGCGAGGAGTGAAAAAGCGATCATTTACTCTCCACTGCTGAAATGGTGCTAAACGTTATTTGTCTTGTGGCCAGGGTGTTCTTGTACCAATTAGTTTTTATCACATGTGTCATGCTTGTAACAGTTTGCAGTAATCTGCTTTTTTTTTTTTTTGCTAGGACGTCAGCTGTGATGTATACCGCATTGGAATGGAATCCACTGTATAGATTATGCAGACCGTGAATCATTTGATAATGCTCCTAGTACCACAGGCTGAGAAACGCTGGGATTTTTCTTAAAGAACGCATGAACTTCTAGAATCTCACAACGTAGATGGAATTTTAAAACGTTTGCTGTTTGGTTGTGCTTTCAGGTGACAAGCCGCATGAGTGCCCTCGCTGCGGGAAGAGATTTGCTCTGCTGTGTAACATGAAGACCCATCATAAGACTCACGACAGTAAGCATCTTTCATTGTAAATTATTGCTTATGAAAGTTTTACCTATTATTAGGTAAAGGTCATCATCATCATCATCATGTGCCGTGCCGACTGGCGTTGGCTATTATACTTCTCCAGAGTACCCGATCCTTCATGCAGGCCATCAGCTCAGTTGGTGATCTCCTCTCACACCATCCCGTCAGACTGTCCAGTATCATTTCTCTTGGTCTTCCTCTTGATCTTCTTCCTTCTATTTTTCCTGTTGTTATAATATTTTCAATGCCCCCTCTTCTCATTGCATGTCCTATGAAAGTACATTGTCTCTCTCTTATCTTTTTGACAAGGTTTTTTTGTCTCTCCAGCTCTTTAGGTAAAGGTAAAATTCCCATTTCCACGCCATTAAGGCATATTGGGGGAATACGGTGTTAGACCTTCGGCACATGAAAGTGTGGTGTGGTCAGTATCAAGTCTGGTAGCTTCACCTTCCCAGGTTTCTCTGGTATCCATTTTTAGAGGCTGGGTCAACCCCGGGGCCTTTTTGGTGTGTACCAGAAAAAAAATCCCACAGCCGGGACTGAACCTGGTATCACTGGATTAGTAAACCGAGCGCCTAACCACTCAGCTAACCACTCAGCTAACCAGGCCACCTTTTATCTATTATTACAACTAATAATTATCAAGATACTAAAGATACATACACACAGACGGCTGTTATGGCTGTTTTCTTACCAGGAAGGATGCTTTTTAAGCCAGTAGATGCCAGTTCTTTGATGATTCTTAGATGAATGAAGAATTAAGCTGTTGTTTTATGTGATATTATTTTGATGATAGAAGCATTAAGCTGGTTCGACCTGATTTACTGAATTATTTTCATTGGTCAAAAGTAGACACAATAGGGGGTGACTATTTTTGATTGGTCAGTTGGATATGTAACAATGGTGAGTAAATTCTGACTGGCCAGGAATATAAGTTTTAAAAAATCTGATTGTTTTGACTGGTGAGAAGGAAGATTGATAAAGTTGAACATTATTTCAGATTCTGAATCAAGCGACTGTGCCGAGTGTCTCAAATGTGGCGCAGCAATGGAAATCTCAGACGAGCTTCAAGAGAACGTCTGTAAACGCTGCGAGGATGTATCGCGCCCCACCAGCTCCAAGTCACCCACGCCACCATCTTTATCCTCAACGCTGAGACGACAGCGGCACACAGACTTCAGCATATCCAAGATCACTTCGTCAGACGCGAGGAACAACGAGGCTCTGTCTGAAAGGTCGTTCACTTCCTTGATGTCGGCGATGAGCTCGGACGTGAAGGTGGAGACAATAGTTTCCCCCGGATATGTGAATCCCAGCTCTGTGTCGGCTCTGAAACGTGAAATGCCTTCTGTACACAGACAGTATCTCCAGTCAGTCCCCGATCACAGGTGGTTGCTTCCCTCATCACTACCTCTACCGTTGTCCCGGGCGCCATTTTTTCCAGTACCGGTGAAACATCCCAGCACTTTCCCTGACAGTACAGGAAAAAACAATGAAAGACAGACTTCCACCCTGACAAAACTAGGCACCGCCACGCCCGCTCAGCCCACAATCCCAGCGTTCATCACACCAGAAATGATATCACTTCGAGGCGGTGTGCCTTTCCCGCCTCTTGCCGCGTTTCCACACGGGTTTTCTATGCATGCGGGCCTTCAATCATGGGGAGGTCACGTGATAGCACAGGGGTTTTGAAAAAAAAAACGAAAGTCAGTGGCTTACAACAATGATTAATTAAATAATAAGAAAGGATCACAGTTTGGGTGACAAGAAAGCTAAAATGACTACTTAGTTACATATCACTGGTTTTCATGAATGAGACTTTGAAGCGGTCAACAAGCGTCATTTATTTGTGTGGCGGCTAACGGATCTAGAAGAAAATGTCTTTAATCCTTGAATATCCATACTGAAAATGTTGGATCGTGAGATAAACCAGTGTGTGTAACAGTGGTTCCCACAATCCGAGATAGGAAAATCCAGAAAGACAGTCACGAAAAAAGAGAGCTGCAGAGGGGTATCAGAACCAAATGTGTGGTTGGGGGTGCTAGAGATGTTGCTTGAAAGGCAAGGCAAAAAGGTTTGGGAACCACTGCAGTGACAAATTTTTTTTTTTCATTTTGCTTAACTGTATTTTTCACTCAGTTTGCATGCACACATTTCAGATCATTCCATTCAAGGATTTGCTATTTTATGATATAAAAATATATTGCTCTTCCTATGTTTACACGTAGAGCAGTGCCACAGTGTGTTCTTAGGTTTATTAGCACTTGCATTGTTTAATTATTTAGTAGAGTGTTTAGTTTACAGCAGAGTGTTTAGTTTACAGTAGAGTGTTTAGTTTACAGTAGAGTGTTTAATTTACAGTAGAGTGTTTAATTTACAGTGTAGAGTGTTTAATTTACAGTAGAGTTTAATGCTTTTTAAATTGTTTTTTTAACTGAGTTTTATTGTGGTATATAACAACAAATATATATATACTACAAGAACTTAATATTGAAGAAGGTTGGCTAGTAAAGAGGATTAAATAGAGAAAACTTAAATATTTTGGACATTAAACGTCATGAGAATTTAGAGAAAACCGTCTTAGAAGGATACATAATAGGAAAAAGAAAGAGAAGACCAAGGCGAAGATGGCTGCAAGACATCGTTGATAATCTGCAAATGGATGCATGAACAGCACGCTATATTTCATATTTACATTTGCAGTATCAACGATTAATGAATTTTCTTATAAAAGTATCTGCATATTTTTTTTCCACATGCGGCAGGTGTAGACTTTGCTGCTGACTCAACGTTTATGTTGTTGACATATCGTACACGCGTACATACAGTAAATACTGTAACTAGTTTTATATACTGAAGCATTTTTTTTCTGGTGTAGTTTATAATGGGCCACCGAAGCTGTTGCGTTTAAATAACATACTCCTGACAGTCAGTCAGTCATTTGCATGTCCTTTGTGGAACTTTGGCCCCCCCCCCCCCCCCAACAGCTCTCCTGCAGGCCTCTAGATTGTAAAGCAAGATGGCAAGATCCGTTGTTGCTGTTTGGGTTTCTTGGTATATTTCCAGAAGGTAGTTTACCGTTATTACCATACTCCTGACACCACATAAAATATAAAATGCTGGAAGTTAGTTTAATTTATTTTCAGTCCTTCATAAGAAAACGAATTTGAACGTCATGTAGGAGATTCTCTTTGGTTTGTTATATTTGCTTTTGTGTTGGTTTATTGATTTCTTTTTGTTTCATGTATTTATGAAAACTCAGAAAGAAAGTTTTGCAACTAACAATGTTCTACAAGGTATTAAAGTAATCATTACAACACTTCAGTTGGTGTAAAATAACTCACTGTTAATTCCACTTATTTCAAGTGTATATAAATTAAAAGCACATTATATTGTTAATGCAATGACAGCTTCTGTGTGTTTGTCTTTTATAGTAATCAGTGCCAGATTTAGATTTTGTGGGGTCCTAATCTTTATAAATCTTGGATCTCTGATGTTAAAAAGTTACACTAGAAAGTGTGTGAGGCTTTAGCTTGTTTAGCCTATGTCTAAATCCAGAACTCTCAGTAAAGTTCTGAGTTTATGTATAAATATACTCTGCTCCACTTTCCTTGAATAAACCACCCCGGGGTTTATTCCCAAAATTGTTGTCGTGATTCGGCGTTTATTAGAGGCCGGCATCTATTCAAGGCAGACACTTATTCACAAAATGTCAATTGCATCGGTATTAGTCTATACCGCACGTCTTTCCACAGAAAGACAAAGGTTTATTTCAGACCGGACATTTATTTGAGGAATGCTTTTATTTGAATCATGACTCCATACCACAACCACCCTCTCCCAGGGGCGTTTAATTGAGGCAGGCGATTAGATTTCAGACCCAGCTTTTAATCAAGGAAATTATATATATATATATATATATATATATATATATATATATATACAACCCCTGCATTCTTTATTGTCCACTAGACGATGTTATAATTATTTGTCAGTGCTTTGCAGGATTTAATTCGACACCGCCTTTACTATCAGTAACGACAGCGTATCTGCTAGTGTCCTTGCCTTGAGTACAGCTGACCTCGTCGTACAGAGCTAGAAGAACATCATCTCTGCCCCGGTTGTCTATATCGGTTGTTTCCAACCTGTGGTCCACGGACAAGTGGTCCGCAGCGCATTAACTTGGTATTAAGTGCCATCTGTTAAAAAAAACCCAAGAGTTTATGGCATTTTACATTTGCGCTGGTGGTGCGCAAATTATATGCAGTTGGTCCTTTGATGTAAAAAGGCTGAGAACCACAGGTACAGATGAGAGAGGCTGGGTGTTAGAGCAACCATCTCCGTTTAACCCAAGACATTCCTAACAACAATGTGAACTTCAAAAGCAAAAAAAAAAAAAACAAAAAAACCAAAAGGTAACCTAAAGACAGATACAAAGATACCTGCAGGATATTCGCAGTCAACCACACAACAGGGAAAAGATGACGAAAGACAATGCCACGAAGAGTATGGGGAAAAGGGGGGGGGGAGGGGAGAAAGCAAATATGAAGCGATCAGCCACCTCATTCCCAGAAAAGCATGATTCTTAAGAAGCGTTTGTTTAGTTTGTTTTAAATTACATTTCGCCTAAATTTGTTGATGCCTCGACCGATTATGCTGATAACTATACAGTAAAATATGAGAGCCGTTCTATGCAATTAGAACCTCAGCATTTTCTATACACATGCGACATATTCCTGTGTCAGTATTGTTATCAAAGGCAAAAAAAGAAACACACCATAAAATATAATGCTTCATTGTGCTAACATTAAAGACATATCTCGCAATCATTGAGTATCCTGCCACTGGACGCCAGCAATGGCTCACTGTTCTGTGCGGTCCTCGCAGTCAAAATCACAAATGTTTGCATCCGTCAGTTTTCCGTGCACTGTTAATCATGATCTGGTAGCAGAATGTGACATTGGGTGAAATTCAGCAACCCTCCTATTCTTCTCCTAATAATAAATAGTTTTTACAGGTATGGCAAAGCACGGAGTCGTCGCCACAAGACACTTTCTTGTCTCAACTTAAGGGACAGGTCAGCAGCATTGTACTGTGACCCTGGTATAAATGAGACCTCGCGCCCTTAGACACCCATGAATGACTCTCAGCTTTGTGATCCTATTGAATAACCAAGAGGTCAAGGGAAGTAACTACAATTTAATTAAAGGTCACGTGGCGGACGCAGAGTCGCGCGGTGCATTGTGGAACTTTACGCACTATTTCGTTGATCGGAGTAATTGGCCGAAGAACATCTGTGTGACTCGGTAACGAGATTATTACTGCGGGCAAAGGTCAAGTGCGAGTAATATGGAAGCTATTTGGGGGATTACGGAAGAAAAATTTGAAATGAAACTGTCGCAAAAATGGGATTTACTGGAAGGAACGGAGAGACACTAAGCAGCTGTTACTAGTGACGAAAACGAGGCTTCGGCGATTTGAAAAAGGGCTTGATCGTCCAAACTGGAATAGCTATGACGCATATTTCTTCATTGCTGATATAAATCAGAAACGGACAATAGATTCAGGGTTAGTCTGACCTTATGTGTGCCTGTACTTCACGAAATCTGCTACTCGGTGTTGCCTATTTCCTATGTAAACAAGTTTTAAAAAGTAAGAGTAGATGTTTTTTTCTGAACGAAATGGTTTAGCGCGCATTATCCGCAACCAGTGTGTGACTGGCTCCATCAGCAGGCTCACACTTCACTGGCTGTTGGAACGGAAGGCGGAGCCCGGAGTATGGGGACGCCAGTCTCTGATTACAGATCATATTACTTAAAAGCCTTTAACCAGGATACTTCTTCTTCTTCTTCTTCTGTCTTAGATATAAACTTCGCTGCTGCTTCAAGAGACGCTGGAACTGCCAAGGTTTATAGCTGTCTCCTCAACCCTTTTAAAAAGCCGCTTGTAGGACATGTCCTGGAGCTATTTGTTGATTCACTCCAGGGACACGTTGAATTTTTTCCTATTTTTAAATTTGTTATACAAATGGCTTTTCAGTCTGTCTAAATACGATTACTTGTTCTTTTCTGTGTAGATGCCACCAACTGTCATGTTGTCTGTAGTTTTTAGTTTTAAAGATCGGAGCTTCCAAACTGACCCTTCTTTGCTCATATAACAGAATATATGGATTTTTACATGTTTCCATATAGACGAGCCACCATATCACGTAACACACCTTATCAACACAGAGACACTGCATTTTACACACGGAGTTGTTAGTGCTATCGTTCGTGATAACGATTTTGACGTGGCAAATCACATAGAGCTGAATATACAACTAAGCTAGCATTACTATCCGCGCATGTTATTCCCAGTTTCACATGCAGGCTGCAGCCGATCTCATTTAACGCTGCTGATGATTTGTGAAATGTCCTCATCTTTGTCGCAAAATGTAGCTACATTAGTCCTCTTGCCCATTGTCACCGACTGTTTTCCTGGAAATCGACTTCTGAGACGTTGTGTGAATTTCATTTTCCTTCCGTTATTTGTGTTTGTAATAAACGCTATCTCTTTCAACGGGAATGAATTGCCCATGAAATTTTCTGAACTGTTCCAACCATGTCTGTATTCACGATATATCGATATGTTACATGACTTTTCTGTCTGTCTATCTATCTGTCTGTTTGTCTTTCCGTCTTTCCGCCAGCCTGCCCATCCGTCTGTCCACGTGGCTACCGATATAGCTGTTTGTTGGCTGGCTGTCTGTCTGCCAACATTCTCTCTCTCTCTCTCTCTCTCTATATATATATATATATATATATATATATATATATATGTGTGTGTGTGTGTACATAAGTATTATTCTCCTCTAATATATTTCCTTAAATAAAAAGCACCAACATTTCTCAGTGGCACGCAGTGGCTTTGCGATATTATTCTCTTATCCCCTTGTAGAAAACTTGTGTTTTTAACATTTAACTAAATTTTTCAGTATTTTGCTCCCTCAGTGTGGCGCTCCTGTTAACGATCAGTTATCCTGCACCACCCTGTTCTCGGTTCATTTGCTGATGTCGTAATCCAGCGTGCCTAGTTGTATTTCAGCTGCAGTTAACCTCAACACATTGTGACGGGTACCCACATCCAGTGCCGTGTCAGTCAATGTGCCAAGGCAGGGAGGGGTAAGAGAAATCACTTCATTTAGTCCTCGCGAGATCTTCGTCCAGTCGCACGATAGTTTTATGACTGGCGGGTGGTCCTAGTTTTTGGCTTGTTTGATGTTAAATAAAGCTGTTGCTAGTTTTAGAAGTAACTTCGGTATAAAGTCATGTTTTTTTGTTGTTTTTTTTTCTTGCACGAGGACACAATGTTTTACTAGCTAGTTGCAATGACAAGCTTCTCGAGGACTCCACAGGGTATCCTACTTTGTTTGAAGGACTGTTATAACACAGTATACATGTTTTGCTAGTTCCGGATTTGTTTTTTTCTGTAGTATAAGATGATACAAAAAAGCTTGGTAGAAATGAATTTAGTTCATGAACCATGGTAAGGACTGAAGATGTAGCAATGAAGCTGAGTGAGGCAGTGATCAGTGATCAATATCTTACTGCTTGCGTCAGATCTAGCAAACAAAAGCTTACCAAGATCCTACTGAAACTCCAGGCCATGCCCATGGAAACAGATCACAGTCTACGGAGAGATTAATGATCGAATGGAAAGACAAATCTGCTCTTAAATAGAAACCATATCGAAGAAGGATGTGTTGCTCTGTAAGGCGCAGATATCACATCCCAGCTGTAAATCGTGACTTATTCATTCATTCATTTGCATGTCCCTTGCTGAACTTTGCCTCCCTAACAGCACTCCTGTAGGCATCTCGGTTGTGAGCAAGATGGTCTGCTATTGATGCATCTAAAATCGTGACTAGATAAGAGAATTTAAGATTCTGTGCACGAAAACCAGGGGTTGGTTCTTCCACTTTCCAGTGGAGTTATCTTTGAAGGAAACAGAAACTACATAGAAAATCTGCGGTGTTGTGCATATTTTAAAATGGTCGAATCTTCTTGTACGCTTATGATTTCTATATAACACACCGGCAGCCAGTAGAGTACGTTCCAGAATAGTGTTCTGTGTCGCACAGGTTTCCTTTTTCAGTGACGAAAGAGTGTCAAGGTCACTCTTAACAATCTGTTAGGACACCACCGTTTCAGTCGGACACAGATAGTCCAGGCCGCCCCCTGGCGCTGTAAACGTAAATGGAAATGTGAAGTACATTGTCGTGCTCGCCAACCCTTCGGAAAAAAAAATGGATCTCCCAATGAATGAAGACTTTCTTCGTAGGACACATGTTGCAAGTCTGCATTCTCCGACCGAAGAAAACTTAATATTGTTCCGCCTATGCTCACATGTTGTCCTTCTACTTGAAATCCGCCAGGTAGAGACGATTTTCATTATTTTTTCGATCCTGAAGATTTTGTGGGAGGGGCGGTTGTAGTTTGAATTGTTACGCAGGAAATAGACTACGCAAAGTGTAATATTAATAAGAGCTGTAGGAAAGACTTCACTGGGCAGAAGATGTCAGAGAATCACCGAACATAACTCATAATAGTGTGTTAGGGATGGGGGGGGGGAGAGGGGGAGGAAGGGGGATATATGAGACTTTCTCTAGCGAAAACCTGAAGGACCTGGTTTGAATCTGATAATCGAGAAACTCTCATCTCCTGTGAACTTGCTAAGTGATGTCTGTGGGAGAGTTTTCGGCTCTCTGAGTCTTAGCCTCTTCTGTTATGAAACAAGATACATAGTTTACCCACTTTACATAACATTTTACCCACGTTACATAATATTTTACCCACGTTACATAATAGCTTGCTCGCGTTACATAATAGTGTGCCTACGTTACACGATAGTTTGCCCACGTTACACAGTAGATTACCCATGTTACACAATACATTACCCATGTTACACAACAGACTACCAACGTTACACAACAGATTACCCACATTACACAATAGATTACCAACGTTACATAATATATCACCCACGTTACATAATAGATTACCCATGTTACACAATAGATTACCCACGTTGCATAATAGATTCCCATGTTGCACAATAGATTACCCACGATGCACAATAGATTACCCACGTTACACAATAGATTATCCATGTTACACAATAGATTACCAACGTTACACAATAGATTACCCATGTTACACAACTACCGTCAGACTGTATATCACAAAATGAAAACAGTCATCACTACTACCATCAGACAGTATATCACAGAAGGCATCACTACTACCATCAGACAGTATATCACAGAAGGCATCACTACTACCATCAGACAGTATATCACAGAAGGCATCACTACTACTATCAGACAGTATATCACAGAAGGCATCACTACTACCATCAGACAGTATATCACAGAAGGCATCACTACTACCATCAGACAGTATAACACAGAAGGCATCACTACTACCATCAGACAGTATATCACAGAAGGCATCACTACTACTATCAGACAGTATATCACAGAAGGCATCACTACTACCATCAGACAGTATATCACAGAAGGCATCACTACTACCATCAGACAGTATATCACAGAAGGCATCACTACTACTATCAGACAGTATATCACAGAAGGCATCACTACTACCATCAGACAGTATATCACAGAAGGCATCACTACTACCATCAGACAGTATATCACAGAAGGCATCACTACTACTATCAGACAGTATCACAGAAGGCATCACTACTACTATCAGACAGTATATCACAGAAGGCATCACTACTACCATCAGACAGTATATCACAGAAGGCATCACTACTACCATCAGACAGTATATCACAGAAGGCATCACTACTACTATCAGACAGTATATCACAGAAGGCATCACTACTACCATCAGACAGTATATCACAGAAGGCATCACTACTACCATCAGACAGTATATCACAGAAGGCATCACTACTACCATCAGACAGTATATCACAGAAGGCATCACTACTACTATCAGACAGTATATCACAGAAGGCATCACTACTACCATCAGACAGTATATCACAGAAGGCATCACTACTACCATCAGACAGTATATCACAGAAGGCATCATACTAAGAATGGTAGGAAGCACGGAGAGACCGTACAAGCAGGAGGTGATTGGAGAAGTACCAGAAATCTTAAATTTCCCCTCATTCAAACCGCTAAGCCTTACCAAAATGTTTATTTCCATCTCAACACTGAAAGGTATGTGAAAACAGGAAACAAGACAATAACAAGGGAGGTAAGAGGAGGTGTTCCGACTTGATTGTTACATAATCTGAGGATCTGGTTGGTGGGTTTTAGCTTAACACCGTAAAGAGGTAGTCATTAGTAGTCTATAATTATTGATGGTTGTTATATCCAAATGTGTGGGGGTGAAGACACCCGATAAGGTATTCAGCGACCCATAGCTGATATACCAGCGTCAGGGTTAGTGACCCATAGCTGATATGCCAGCGTCAGGATTAGTGACGCATAGCTGACCAAGACCTTGTCCCACCTCTCCGTGGTACCCCCAGTAATAGGCATAGCCTGGCTAACGGGGCAGGGATCGCTATAGTCCCCATGGTGGTGGAGTCTGCTAAAGAAGCATTGCACACCCCCTGTTTTTTAGCGGTTCTCCGGGACTGAAAAAGTAGCCGCCAAAATCAGCTCCAGCGCCGATACGATGCTGTGCTTCAACATCTCTACAGCATCAGCTGCAAAGAACAACAGCTCGCAGTTACAGGGAGTTCGTACAAGTACATCTAGATGTGTATATGAAACCATATTTGTTGATGCTGCATTCTGCAGCTGTTTCTAAAAACGGAAGTCGAGTATGAACAGATTGAACTGGTAAAGGGAGAAGTCAAGTCTGGAGCAAGTGGTCAATGCTGAATATCTTACATCTTACTTCCTTCCCGTGCTGCTAAACGTCACATAAGGCCTGCATGATAATTCGCCAAGATTTCCTGTCTTTAGCGAGCTTTTCAGTCTCATCAAGGGATGCTATGCCCACTGAACTGTCCTCTCTTAACAATGTCCTCTTTAGAGCTTCACGACCTCTTTTTCTTCGGCCTGTTGTGTTCCACTTGATAGCTTGTTTGGGGATTGTTTCTTCTCATGACACGACCGACGTATGTCAATCTTCTTCTTCTTATCGCCCATGAGGCAGGTTGTTGTTTGCTCATCTGTCTTATCTCAGCATTGTTCTTGAATTCGTTCCACTTTATACCTTAGGCGTTTGTTTTCGAAAGAGTCTAATTTCTTGTATATTTCTTTAGACGTTTTCCAGCTTTCGCATGCACAAATGAGGGTGGATATTACATTTGAAGTGAATAATCTTAACTTGGTTTTTGTGCTTATAACTTCTGAATGCTATATGCTCTTCAGGTTCTTGAAGGTCAATATCCTGAATATAGAATCAAAGAATAATCAACTCTGTGGAAACAAAGATGATTGTGCTATAGTGATACATGTTAATGAAGGTCAGCGAAACAGAGCTGGCAAAGATCCGCTACCACTTAGTGGTGTTAATAGTACTAAATTTACTTTACTTTACTTCATCCTTCCTCTTGTACCGTGAGTGTCGAAGGGAGATGCACTTGGCGTCTTTGGGCTAAATGAGCGGCCTAAGTGATGTTCATGCTGTAATTCTTAGTGCTTCTATAACTCCATCTATCCATCTTTTCCAGGGTCTTGCTCTTGATCTGTGAACTGTAGTTCTTCGACTGAAAGCCCTCGCAACTGGCAGTATATATGTCATTCTCATAAGTGACCAAACCACTTAATTCTTTGTTTCTCTATAAATTGTCGGTATGGTGTAATTCCTACCAGTTGTCGTATGTCGTCATTTCTTATCTTGTCCCGGCCTAATGACGTTTGCTGCTTTCTTATGAGGGACACCCTGAAAACGCCTGGCTACAGGGGCGACAGGCTTAACAAGCCGACGGCGGATTTCTCTCTTGCTACAAACTCAAGAAAGGAAGAAGCGGACTTGCGCTAATAGTAACAGAACTATATGACTGGCGCTAATAGTAACAGAACTATATGACTGGCGCTAATAGTAACAGAACTATATGACTGGCGCTGATAGTAATAGAACTATATGACTGGCGCTAATAGTAACAGAATTATATGACTGGCGCTGATAGTAATAGAACTATATGACTGGCGCTGATAGTAATAGAACTATATGACTGGCGCTGATAGTAATAGAACTATATGACTGGCGCTAATAGTAACAGAACTATATGACTGGCGCTGATAGTAATAGAACTATATGACTGGCGCTGATAGTAACAAGACTATATGGCTGGCGCTGATAGTAACAGAACTATATGACTGGCGCTGATAGTAACAGAACTATATGACTAGCGCTGATAGTAGCAGAACTAGATGCTCTTATAGCCTGAACCTGGCTGTACTACAGCGATCCTAACACTGTTAGCGAGGGTAAGTCTATGGGCACCAACGCAGAGGTTGGACAGAGTCTTGGTCGTCTATCATACATAGATATATTCCAAACAGAATGAGTGAGAATGTGTCAAAAATTGCATTCCGGACCACGGTGTCACGCATTCCCGCTTCTGAGACCCACCAAGAATACAGGCACAAGCCCTATGATACTATGAACCTCTTGTGGTCCTCTCGGGGGACCACGGGACTTAACGAGGACCACAGGCGTAAATTCAGTAGGATCTCAGGGCGATCTTGGTGGTAGAAGCGAACGAAGAAGAAGAAGAAGAAAGAAGCATTCCGGACAAGCTCATGGACGCTAAGATCTCCAGAAGAGAGGATCTCATACAAGTTCGCATACTCCTTAGCTCAGGCGAGAATCCTGACTCTTCTAGCCGCTACAATTCACTTCCCGATCTATTTCATACATTTTCACCATCATCAAGATAACAGTAGCCGTGATTTTCTAGAGTATCAGAAAAACATCATTTCCTTTATAAATCTGCACACGGCACTTGATGATGATAACGATAGCAAAAATTAGTAACAGGTCGACAGACCGAAAGTAGTCCAAGCTTTTCTAGTTCTCCCTTTTTTAAAGAGCTGGACAAGACACGAGAAGACTGACACCTGTGGGTCAGAATACCTGCGTCTTGAAATCACATCTCCCTTAACGACCTCCTTCCATGGACAGCAGGGTCTCAATTTAAGGAGAAAATCTGAACGGCGCAACAATGGTCTTTATTGTGGCGCGGTTCTGTTTTCGAGTGAAAGGTTTGGGTCTTCAGGCGGACGCGTGAAGGAGGATGATCTATTTAGAGTAACCCGAGGGTCTCTGCCAGAACGCGGTAGAGCACAAAATGCCCCTGACTCCCCACCACGGGACGAGTGGCAGATAGCTTGTTTGTGGAGGTACCGTAGCATGAAAAGAGTTAATTCGATTTCATGCTACTTCTGGCATACATTTCTGACTGTTTTCATTCATTGATTGTGAAGATTCTAGTTTTGTTAAGAATGTAGAAAAAGGAAAAAATCTTTTTTTTTTTTTCAAGAGCATGACATGGGAGCCGTTGAATTACAGATTCTCAAACTCTGTCTCTGTAACCGTCTCCCTTCAGCCCATAAGGATTCTCGTCTGAGCTAAGGAGTAAGCGAACTTGTATGAGATCCTTTCTTCTGGGAGATCTCAGCGTCCATGAGCTTGTCCGGAATGCAATGTTTGACACATTTTCACTCATTCTGTTTGGAATATTTCTATGTATGATAGACCACCAAGACCATGTTCTAACTTTCTGTTGGTGCCCATCGTTAACGGTGTTAGGATCGCTGTAGTACCCACTGTGATGAAATAAAGAAATATGGCTCCTCAGAGACACTTGATGCTGACATTAAGAAAGAGATGCAATAAAGCAAATCAGATCATTGGACAAATGTCTCCTTTATTGAAAAACAAATACATATCAACTGAAAAAAGGGCACTGTACAACACAATTCTCCTCCTAACTCTTTGCTATCAATGTTAAACATGGACACTAACAGCCAAGAACCAAAGAAAAAATCGTCAGGACAGAAATGAGAAGTTTAAGGAGCATACTAAATGTGACAAGAAGATACTATATAAGAAATGACACCATCAGGCCAAAGGTTGGAGCGACACTAGTATTACATTATATCCAGAAACAGCAAATCACATAGTTTGGCCATGTTACAGTTACCACCAAACAGTATATCACAGAAAACATTCACACTAAGATATGTATGTAACAGAGGACATTACAGAAGCATTAAACATCCCATTATATGAAGCAAATCATCGAGCCCTATGAAGACGTCTATTTGTCCCCTCAGCACCGAAAGGTATATGAAGAAGGGGACAAGAGAAGACAAGACAGGGCTCTTTTCTGCCTTGTAGCAACACCCAGAGTAAAGACAAAGAAACAAACAAAATTGCCACTGTAAGCCACTGCCCATTCTACACGTTGTGTGCGCTTCACACTTTCATTGTGTATTCTGTATAGAGCATCCGCTGTCAGTTCCAAGGATATTGAACAGCATCTCCTTGTATAAAGCCTATAGCTGAGCTTAAGTCCATTCCCTTCTTGTAATAGCAGAATTAACAAGAACGATAACAGCAGCAGCAACAACAACAATCATGTGCTTACCTAAGAGGTAGTCTGAATTAAGTTTTGCATTTCAGCAAAAGATTTTGTCAAAATAAAAAATCTGATAAGCTAAAATTAAAATGTAAATCACCTGCATATGTTGACTACGGAGTGGAAAATTGCAGTCTTGGTTATAAGCAGAACCCAGAAAGAGACCAAATAAAATGTAAAAATAGTTTATAAAACTACCCAAAGCAGTGGTTTTAAACTTTTTTATTTATTAATTTTTTTATCTTTTTTTTTTTTTTTTGTTTGTTTGCCTGTGGACCCTCATTCCGGCCTGAGAACTGCTGTGAATCTCTCATTAAAAATAAAAGAATAAACAGAACCGAGATGATGCTCAAATTAAGAGTATTTTAATCGAGCCCATTCGTTTGCTGGTCAGTGGACTCCCAAGATTACTTCTGCAGACCCAATGAGAAGTGTTTGACTTATTGGAACTGTGTCGACATTGTTTGTGGCCTTAAATTGCATGCAGAAAGTATGTGACATTTCGTCATTCCTTAAAGAACAGAGGAAGGGGTGTCATGCACACTTGGTTACTTTGACAGGTAGGGGAAAACTGTGACATAAATAGTGATGCGAGTGATAGGATTAAGAGACTGAAAACAGCTAATAGTGATGCGAGTGATAGGATTAAGAGACTGAAAACAGCTAATAGTGATGCGAGTGATAGGATTAAGAGACTGAAAACAGCTAATAGTGATGCGAGTGATAGGATTAAGAGACTGAAAACAGCTAATAGTGATGCGAGTGATAGGATTATGAGACTGAAAACAGCTAATAGTGATGCGAGTGATAGGATTAAGAGACTGAAAACAGCTAATAGTGATGCGAGTGATAGGATTATGAGACTGAAAACAGCTAATAGTGATGCGAGTGATAGGATTAAGAGACCGAAAACAGTTAATAGTGATGCGAGTGATAAGATTAAGGGACTGAAAAACAGCTAATAGTGATGCGAGTGACAGGATTAAGAGACTGAAAATAGCTAATAGTAATGCAAGTGATAGGATTAAGAGACTGAAAACAGTTAATAGTAATGCGAGCGTGAAGATTTCACAGGAGCGTTGTTTACGTATGCTGGATAATACAATAAAAGACCATGACACATATTAACATTCTTCCTAATACAACAAGGTGGAGATGTGTATAGCTGAATGTTGATGTAGTATTTGTTAACAAACAAAAATTTGTTCGCAAACCCTGGTGCCAGCAGTCAGCCATGGATCACTACCGCTACAAAGGTAAAGGTAGTCCTGTTATACCTTAGAGGCAAACCATGGCATTTTTTTTTACCTGTCCACACTTTTGAGGATTATGTGGTCAGCATCACGCCTAACCGACTTTTCTTCCCCAACTCTAGAAGAAGAAGTCGGGTACCCATTTTCTACATCTGGGTGACTGGGCCGCTTCCGACCGTATTCAAACCCCCGACCGTCGTCATTTAAAGACTAGTGCACTAACCACTTCGCCATGACTCCCACTGGAGCCAGGAATGAGCTTCAAGTTTTCTGTCGCCATTAAGAGTGCCAAGTCTTTCCCATTTACTGGAGGCGGTCTCTTGATGTTCGCCGTGTCCGGAGCTGCTGTGCATGCATGTTTGGTGTCTTGACTGTAAATTGTTTGTACGTATTGGTGACTGCTTCCAGGCTGTGACTATTAACGTTGGCTTGGCGACATTTATCTCTGCACGGATTGTGTAATGCAGGACAGTGTTAGTTATGCCAATGTTGTTGGTGGTAATACATGTGTTGTGTTGTGTTGTCAGTCAGTATGTCGTAGTGTGAGTACTTAGGCTTAGTATTTCTCTATGTAAGGCAATTATATATATATATATCCGTTCATGTATATTGTATCACTATAGCTTATTTGTGTGCGCGAGTTCGTGCTCTTGCCTGGTCTGCCATTGATTAATGTCTGTATATGAAGATTTTGTGTATTTTACTGTGGATAAATCAGGCTTTTTTTTTTCATATGACATTGAAAATAACTTGGTGCGAACTTTTGTTGTGTTGAAAGTGTTCATGTATATGTTGGAATATTTACATATCTGAGTTAATGGTAACGTAAATTGTTACTTCTCCTTGGCTGTGTGGGTACAGAAGATTTGAATGTATTGACAAATTATTATTATTATTTATTTTTGTTTGTTTGTCTTATAGAAAGTTGAAATTATTAGTGATTGTATGTTGTTTTCTTCACTAGATTTGGAATGGGGGAAATAGTTTTTAAAGACACGGTGGCCGATATATTATATTCTCCTGTTCAGGACCTGGCTGTGGCCGATATATTACATTCTCCTGTTCAGGACTGGGCTGTGGCCGATATATTACATTCTCCTGTTCAGGACCTGGCTGTGGCCGATATATTACATTCTCCTGTTCAGGACTGGGCTGTGGCCGGGATATTATATTCTCCTGTTCAGGACTAGGCTATGGTCGGGATATTATATTCTCCTGTTCAGGACCTGGCTGTGGCCGATATATTACATTCTCCTGTTCAGGACTGGGCTGTGGCCGATATATTACATTCTCCTGTTCAGGACTAGGCTATGGTCGGGATATTATATTCTCCTGTTCAGGACCTGGCTGTGGCCGATATATTACATTCTCCTGTTCAGGACTGGGCTATGGCCGGGATATTATATTCTCCTGTTCAGGACTAGGCTATGGTCGGGATATTATATTCTCCTGTTCAGGACCTGGCTGTGGCCGATATATTACATTCTCCTGTTCAGGACTGGGCTGTGGCCGATATATTACATTCTCCTGTTCAGGACCTGGCTGTGGCCGATATATTACATTCTCCTGTTCAGGACTGGGCTATGGCCGGGATATTATATTCTCCTGTTCAGGACCTGGCTGTGGCCGATATATTATATTCTCCTGTTCAGGACTAGGCTATGGTCGGGATATTATATTCTCCTGTTCAGGAACTGGCTGTGGCCGATATATTACATTCTCCTGTTCAGGACTGGGCTGTGGCCGGGATATTATATTCTCCTGTTCAGGACTAGGCTATGGTCGGGATATTATATTCTCCTGTTCAGGACCTGGCTGTGGCCGATATATTACATTCTCCTGTTCAGGACTGGGCTGTGGCCGATATATTACATTCTCCTGTTCAGGACCTGGCTGTGGCCGATATATTACATTCTCCTGTTCAGGACTGGGCTATGGCCGGGATATTATATTCTCCTGTTCAGGACTAGGCTATGGTCGGGATATTATATTCTCCTGTTCAGGACTAGGCTATGGTCGGGATATTATATTCTCCTGTTCAGGACTAGGCTATGGCCGGGATATTATATTCTCCTGTTCAGGACTAGGCTATGGCCGGGATATTATATTCTCCTGTTCAGGACTAGGCTATGGTCGGGATATTATATTCTCCTGTTCAGGACTAGGCTATGGTCGGGATATTATATTCTCCTGTTCAGGACTGGGCTATGGCCGGGATATTATATTCTCCTGTTCAGGACTGGGCTATGGCCGGGATATTATATTCTCCTGTTCAGGACTGGGCTATGGCCGGGATATTATATTCTCCTGTTCAGGACTGGGCTATGGCCGGGATATTATATTTTCAGGACTGGGCTATGGCCGGGATATTATATTCTCCTGTTCAGGACTGGGCTGTGGCCGGGATATTATATTCTCCTGTTCAGGACTGGGCTGTGGCCGGGATATTATATTCTCCTGTTCAGGACTGGGCTGTGGCCGGGATATTATATTCTCCTGTTCAGGACTGGGCTGTGGCCGGGATATTATATTCTCCTGTTCAGGACTGGGCTGTGGCCGGGATATTATATCCTGTTCAGGACTGGGCTGTGGCCGGGATATTATATTCTCCTGTTCAGGACTGGGCTGTGGCCGGGATATTATATCCTGTTCAGGACTGGGCTGTGGCCGGGATATTATATCCTGTTCAGGACTGGGCTGTGGCCGGGATATTATATTCTCCTGTTCAGGACTGGGCTGTGGCCGGGATATTATATTCTCCTGTTCAGGACTGGGCTGTGGCCGGGATATTATATTCTCCTGTTCAGGACTAGGCTATGGTCGGGATATTATATCCTGTTCAGGACTAGGCTATGGCCGGGATATTATATTCTCCTGTTCAGGACTAGGCTATGGTCGGGATATTATATCCTGTTCAGGACTGGGCTGTGGCCGGGATATTATATCCTGTTCAGGACTGGGCTGTGGCCGGGATATTATATCCTCCTGTTCAGGACTGGGCTGTGGCCGGGATATTATATCCTGTTCAGGACTGGGCTGTGGCCGGGATATTATATCCTGTTCAGGACTGGGCTGTGGCCGGGATATTATATCCTCCTGTTCAGGACTGGGCTATGGCCGGGATATTACTTCATCCTGTTCAGGATAGGCTATGGTCGGGATATTACATCTTCCCGTTCAGGACTGGGCTGTGGCCGGGATATTATATCCTCTTGTTCAGGACTAGGCTGTGGTCGGGATATTATATCCTCTTGTTCATGACTAGGCTATGGTCGGGATATTATATCCTCTTGTTCATGACTAGGCTGTGGTCGGGATATTATATCCTCTTGTTCAGGACTAGGCTGTGGCCGGGATATTATATCCTCTTGTTCAGGACTAGGCTGTGGTCAGGATATTACATCCTCTTGTTCATGACTAGGCTGTGGTCAGGATATTACATCCTCTTGTTCATGACTAGGCTGTGGTCAGGATATTACATCCTCTTGTTCAGACTAGGCTGTGGTCAGGATATTACATCCTCTTGTTCATGACTAGGCTATGGTCGGATATTATATCTCTTGTTCAGGACTAGGCTATGGTCGGGATATTATATCCTCTTGTTCATGACTAGGCTGTGGTCGGGATATTATATCCTCTTGTTCAGGACTAGGCTGTGGCCGGAATATTACATCCTCTTGTTCAGGACTAGGCTGTGGTCAGGATATTACATCCTCTTGTTCATGACTAGGCTGTGGTCAGGATATTACATCCTCTTGTTCATGACTAGGCTGTGGTCAGGATATTACATCCTCTTGTTCAGGACTAGGCTGTGGTCGGGATATTACATCCTCTTGTTCATGACTAGGCTGTGGTCAGGATATTACATCCTCTTGTTCATGACTAGGCTGTGGTCAGGATATTACATCCTCTTGTTCAGACTAGGCTGTGGTCAGGATATTACATCCTCTTGTTCATGACTAGGCTGTGGTCAGGATATTACATCCTCTTGTTCAGGACTAGGCTGTGGTCAGGATATTACATCCTCTTGTTCATGACTAGGCTATGGTCGGGATATTATATACTCTTGTTCAGGACTAGGCTATGGTCGGGATATTATATCCTCTTGTTCATGACTAGGCTGTGGTCGGGATATTATATCCTCTTGTTCAGGACTAGGCTGTGGCCGGAATATTACATCCTCTTGTTCAGGACTAGGCTGTGGTCAGGATATTACATCCTCTTGTTCATGACTAGGCTGTGGTCAGGATATTACATCCTCTTGTTCATGACTAGGCTGTGGTCAGGATATTACATCCTCTTGTTCAGGACTAGGCTGTGGTCAGGATATTACATCCTCTTGTTCATGACTAGGCTGTGGTCAGGATATTACATCCTCTTGTTCATGACTAGGCTGTGGTCAGGATATTACATCCTCTTGTTCAGGACTAGGCTGTGGTCAGGATATTACATCCTCTTGTTCATGACTAGGCTGTGGTCAGGATATTACATCCTCTTGTTCAGGACTAGGCTGTGGTCAGGATATTACATCCTCTTGTTCAGGACTAGGCTGTGGTCAGGATATTACATCCTCTTGTTCAGGACTAGGCTGTGGTCAGGATATTACATCCTCTTGTTCAGGACTAGGCTGTGGTCAGGATATTACATCCTCTTGTTCAGGACTAGGCTGTGGTCAGGATATTACATCCTCTTGTTCAGGACTGGGCTGTGACCGGGATAATACATCCTCCTCTTCAGGACTGGGCTGTGACCAGGATATTACATCCTCTTGTTCAGGACTGGGCTGTGACCAGGATATTACATCCTCCTGTTCAGGATTGAGCTGTGGCCGCCGGGATATTACATCCTCCTGTTCAGGACTGAGCTGTGGCCGCCGGGATATTACATCCTCCTGTGCAGGACTGAGCTGTGGCCGCCGGGATATTACATCCTCCTGTGCAGGACTGAGCTGTGGCCGCCGGGATATTACATCCTCCTGTGCAGGACCGGCCCGATTCCCTTTCCGTTGTCTTTGTCCGTCATCGTCGAGTTCAGAGGATATATCTTGTCTTGCTGGAGGTAGACAAGTCCATGCTCGGAATTTTGGTGTATTTATCACCGGTCCAGTTGGTATAATTAATAGAAGTGATACATACCGAGGCCAAGCGTTATGTTAGTCTGGTCTGATTATAAGCTCGTCATTGTGAATAGATGTTTCTGAATTTTGGTACTTTATGATTGTTTATTAGATGAAAATGGTTACCACTGTGCATATGTTGCTGTTAATTGAGAAGTTACAAACATTTTTGTGTGTTTCATGGGCACCTTTGATGATATCTGGTTGTTGACCGGGGGATTTAATTTGTGACAGAATAGATGGTAAGGTGAAATAAAGTATGTAAAGTTAACACCCCTAACTTGTGTATTGCCTGCCATCGGGAATTTCCTTTGTGCTCAGTTCTTGGTGCGCAAGACCGGCTGCACGAGATTGTATGGGAAGTAAGCCAGTGTTTGGGAAGGTATGGGCGTTGTGCTCTTGCGCTAGTTTTCGTCTAGTCTTCACAACAGATAACACGAGAAATTAAACTTAGCTCTTTTTTTGTATTCTGGTTGAAAGAAAAACATGCAAAGAATTTCTGTTCAATTTGTCATCTATTTTTTCGTGTTTTTATTATTATTATTTTTTTTTTTTTGTTGGTGTTTTTACATGTGATCCTTGAAAAAAAGCTTTCGCTGAAATATGGATTGTGATGTATTTTTCACTTATACGTGTTCATCTTTTTGTGCCTCTGTCGTTCTTGCCCACTTTTCCCTTTTTTTCTATCTTTTAGCAAAACTGAACCGTAAACCTCTGTCTGCCTTTGCTACTAGAACCAGTGTTACAGTCGTCGTTATTTCTTTTATCTCTCGCCAGTGATCTTTAAGTATTTTAACATTTTTACTTTATATAATTTATATTATCGCGGCCTGGTTAGCCGAGTGGTTAGGCGCTCGGTTTACTAATCTGGTGGTACTGGGTTCAAGTTCCAGCAGTGGGACTTCTTGCACACACCAAGAAGACGGTCCCGGGGTCCACCCGGCCTCTAAAAAATGGGTATCAGAGAAATTTTGAAAGGTAAATGCGGGCTAGGCGTGATGCTGACCACATCACACTTTCATGTGCCGAAGGATTTGGAAATAGGGGCCTAGGGCCATATACCTAAAATGCATTAAAGGGCATGGAAAAGAAATTATACCTTTATATATATATATATATATATATATATATATATATATATATATATAATTTATGTTAGACATAGTTTACATTAAATACTGCATATTTCTCATGCCTTCAATCATTTTCATATAAACAGAGTTTACTTCGTTTCTGTTGGGGGGGGGGGGGTCTTCTTCTTTTAACACTTTTAAAGAAGAGAGAGCGCCTGAGTAGCAAAGCAATTATTGCACTAACCGCTAGCCTGTCATGGCGAAGGTCGATGGTTCAGATCTGGCTAGGGGCTCTCCATTCACCCAGCTGTAGGAATGGGCACCTAGCTTCGCTGGAGCTGAGAAGGAAAGGCGGCCAGGTGTAATGCTGACCACATCACCCTCTAGTGCGCCGACAGGCTATGGAAAATATGGGCACTAGCACCGTATCCACTAGATGTCTCCACGGCAAAACAGGGTTACCTTTACCTTAAACTAGAGTAAACTAAAACTTGTGTATGTGTGTGTGTGTGTGCGTGTGTGTGTGTGTTAGTATTTGATTTATAACTAGCTGCAGAATTCCTTCTGACCAGTCGCTTCATTATTTCCGTCTCTTCTTTTCATTTTTCATCGAAAAAAAAATCATGCATCAGTTAAAATGTATATATATATATATATATATATATATATATATAAGATAGATAGATAGATAGATAGATAGATAGATAGATAGATAGATAGATAGATAGATAGATAGATAGATAGATAGATAGATAGAATGTTAACTCTTTCACTACAAAACAGCACAGCCAAGATTGATAGATCATCCACACCCATGCGAATTAATGCTCAAGGAGATGTTTAGGCAAATTCTAAAAAGAAAAAAAGTGAAAAGTAGCACACTTTTAACTCAACCCAAATTTTTCAATTATACAATAAATTCTTTTCAGTTTATTTCCACCAAAATTTCTCACCAAAATGTATTCTAACACAGCATGAAAACTACGCCAGGAGTGAAAGAGTTAAGACTCAACGGTGAGCTTGACATTGGGTTTGACACTTGTTATAAGCTTTTCCTTCTTCCTTTGTGGCTGGATTTCCTACAATTCTGGTTTAGTGTTCAGGTGTCCAAACAAGAACACTATAGATGCCGGAAGAGGTGCGCCTGATTGTCGCCATCTTGATTCCACACTTCCAGCTGTTACTTAAGATTTTCTTTATCGTCGTTCCTCTCCGGTGTGATCAAGCTAAACGTGATTTTGTTATTGACGAAATTGCACGTTGCCGAAAGTGTTCATCTGCTTTATCATTGTTATCATTATCGACCCAAGGATCAGGAAAACGATTTCTGGAAACCCTGGCACACAGGACGCAATGTGAAGAGGGTGAGGGGGAAGAGAACAAGGAATTCTGTATTTGTGTCCACCTACTAAACACCACTTTCCACAGTGAGCATCAACAATGCTGACTTCTACAATATTAGCAGCAGCACTTCCATCATTGCCACCTCCAGTTACAACCATTGTTAGCGACTAACTCCAGACGTAGTCCCTTTTCATAGAACGGACTCAGATATTGTTCAGTGTCTGACGTAACATCCTGCGCTGACTCCGTGCTCAGAAAACTTCGGTGACGACAGAATTCTCGTCCCACGAGAGCAGCAATTTGGGCCAGATCTGCCCCAGAAAGCGGAAATTAAACTCCGTCGGTTCATCCTTTAAGCGGATACCCTAAAATTATTGGTGGGACTAATTCTAAGACAGGTGGCGCATTAGGTCATTTGTAGGATACACAGTTCAGGATCTCGTTGATAACATTTTAGGTCATAACTAACTTCTTCAGGGTTTTCCAGTACTAGAATATAAAGATCTTCTCCTTTTTAAGTGCTAATTTTTATCTGCTGTGTACGCCTGAATAAAACCAAAGCATTCTGCATTTAAGCTGATTGGATTGTCCCATTCTGACATCATCATCATCATCACTGCCGGCAGGGACTGGCGGTCATTGTCTCCACAATTCTCCATCCTTGATATTTTTCATCTGCTAAAGTGATGACTTTTTATTCTGTCATCGAGTTTGACTGTCCATAGTTTTTTTTTCTTTTTTACTGGTCTTCTACTGCGTCTCTTCTCATTTATCTTTCCTGTTGTTATGATGTTTTCGAGCCTTCCTTTTCTCGTTATGTGTTCATTGAATGATGACTCATTTTCTTATGGATTTATTTAGGTTCTTTGCTATATTTACTTATGCTAGACATTTCCTGTTTGTCGTCTCACCTATCCAGAGTATCACATTCTTCTAAGAAGTTGCATCTCTGTTGCATCTAGTGATCTTTCCATCGATCTGTTGATTGTCCGCGACTCACTTCCATAGAGTAGGATAAGCTCAACGTAGAATTATTTTTCTGATGTTTAATGACAGACATGCATTACATAAGACGTTTCTCATTTGTTTGAAAGCTGTTTTGGCCAGACATTCTATTTTTTTATTTCAAAGGTACATTTTCCTTGTGATATTACTAGAGTGTCCCAAAAACTTGCATTTATGTGTACGTACTTATGTCACGGGTGTTCCTTATACGTTAGTGTTGCATTTAGATGGGTTCTTCTTCTGTAATACAGTATTACATTGTTTTTATTTTCTAGCCAATTAGTTAAGTCTTTTCGTGTCTCTTTCTTTTATTACTTTATCTAATATTTTATACAGATTCTTTTCATTTTTGGCTATCGGTACTACATCATCTACAATATCTGCATATCGTAAGCAGTCAACTTTGTAGCCTCTAGTTTGAATTCTCGATTTTTAAAAATTTTTATTTTTCCCGTGATAGTTCCACTATAAAGGGAGAATAAATCTGGTCAGAGTAAACAACCTCACCCGACTCCTTGCTTTTTTTGGTTGATTTTTGGCTACCATATTTTCTATCCTGAAAGACGCTGGCGATGGTTGGGACATGTGCTCCGAATGACTGACAACTCACTACCAAAAATAGCACTAAGATGGACACCACAGGGGAACAGAAGTAAGGGTAGACCAAAAGAGACATGGAGAAGAACAACAGAGAGGATGTTGAGCAGTAGAGGGCTCACCTGGGCAAGAGCAGAAAAAAAAGGCAAAGGCCAGGCATTTGTGGAAAACCCTTGCAGAAGCCCCATATGCCCTGGGCACTTAAGGTTCAGAGAGATTTTCTACCATGACGACTATTTCTTGATTCCAATACATATTTAAAGGAAAAAAAAAATTCTCAGACCTGTGCCGCCAATATTCAGTTCCTCTAACATTTTCACTGTTTCGTCTTGTTTCACTTTATCAAACGCTTTGGTCTAGTCAATGAAGCGAACGAAAAAGCCTTTCTGTACTTCCAAAGTTCTGTTCGTCGCCTTTTTTGATATTCTTGATCGCGTGAAGTCTTTGCTGCGTTTGTTGTTTTCTGCGCAGGCCGTTAAAACCTTCCAGTCAGTGGCCAAACCTAAACAAGAAAACCAAGCAAGCAAGCATTCTAAACTTTATTTTAAAATCAGAACAATTCTACTAATCTGTGTACAAGACAATCTTAAAACGTCGTCTTATTTTGGGACATAACAGAAGAAAAAAATGGCTGGTTAGGCTCGTGTTGTATCCCGGCCCTAGAAGGACAATATTTTCTGCTGTCTTTATGTTGATCTGACGAGGTGGACAAATATTTGTCCCAGGCAGTGACCCCCGTGGCAAAGAATGACCACCGTCGTATTCAAGGTGACGGTGACATTTTTAAAACACCCCTGGCCTCCTAATGCCACATTCGGTTTCTCCGAGATACAATCGCGGCCTCCTGATGAAAGAGACCGTAATTATCCGCCCTTTGTAGTGTAACTTCTCGTAAACATTGCTCCTAGCTTTCAAGCGGTGATCTCGCTTTGACGGGAATGAGGTCCCCTTATGTCCATGGGATGGGGAAAAGTGTTGTCTCCCAAGCGACATCTTGGTTTGACCGCTGGTCAGGATGTCCCCGGCTTTTGGGGGGGGGGGGGGTTTGCCGGAGAAAACTTACATAAAATCTGAATTTCTGGTGTTACCTTTCGGATATGGAAACACATTTTAGAAATTAGAGAAAGGACTGGGCTGAACAGAATGGATGCTGTAACTTCTGTCCAGAAGACGATGGCATGCATTTACAAGAGGAACGACTGAAATGTTAGGCTGGGACTAGAGTGCTGTCCTAGTCTGAATTTAGACAATGCAAAAGTGTCTCTCATCTACCCCCACCCACCCCTCTCCCACATAAGCTCAGGCCTAGTCTAATGCTACCGCATGTAACTGCTACCTAGGGCTCCTGCCCGCCCTATTTTCCCTTTCCTTTCTTACTACAAGCAAAACTCAGGAAAATAATGCAACGTTCTGTCCTCTGATGTGCTTTGATAAAGACCCGAAAGTAACTGACCTCGGGGGGAGGGGGGTGTTACCTGGTTGCCCAAAGCCTTGGTTTTTAAACATAAATCTCATTAATAAGCTGAGAGAAGTCTGAACAGAGATCTAGCTGAGCAGGACTTATGAGAGTGGGGTGGGGGGGGGGTGTTACCTGGTTGCCCAAAGCCTTGGTTTTTAAACAGAAATCTCTGTAATAAGCTGAGAGAAGTCTGAACAGAGATCTAGCTGAGCAGGACTTATGAGAGTGGGGTGGGGGGGGGGTGTTACCTGGTTGCCCAAAGCCTTGGTTTTTAAACAGAAATCTCATTAATAAGCTGAGAGAAGTCTGAACAGAGATCTAGCTGAGCAGGACTTATGAGAGTGGGGTGGGGGGGGGGTGTTACCTGGTTGCCCAAAGCCTTGGTTTTTAAACAGAAATCTCTGTAATAAGCTGAGAGAAGTCTGAACAGAGATCTAGCTGAGCAGGACTTATGAGAGTGGGGTGGGGGGGGGGGGTGTTACCTGGTTGCCCAAAGCCTTGGTTTTTAAACAGAAATCTCTGTAATAAGCTGAGAGAAGTCTGAACAGAGATCTAGCTGAGCAGGACTTATGAGAGTGGGGTGGGGGGGGGGGGTGTTACCTGGTTGCCCAAAGCCTTGGTTTTTAAACAGAAATCTCTGTAATAAGCTGAGAGAAGTCTGAACAGAGATCTAGCTGAGCAGGACTTATGAGAGTGGGGTGGGGGGGGGGGTGTTACCTGGTTGCCCAAAGCCTTGGTTTTTAAACAGAAATCTCTGTAATAAGCTGAGAGAAGTCTGAACAGAGATCTAGCTGAGCAGGACTTATGAGAGTGGGGTGGGGGGGGGGGGTGTTACCTGGTTGCCCAAAGCCTTGATTTTTAAACAGAAATCTCTGTAATAAGCTGAGAGAAGTCTGAACAGAGATCTAGCTGAGCAGACTTATGAGAGTGGGGTGGGGGGGGGGTGTTACCTGGTTGCCCAAAGCCTTGGTTTTTAAACAGAATCTCTGTAATAAGCTGAGAGAAGTCTGAACAGAGATCTAGCTGAGCAGGACTTATGAGAGTGGGGTGGGGGGGGGGTGTTACCTGGTTGCCCAAAGCCTTGGTTTTTAAACAGAAATCTCTTTAATAAGCTGAGAGAAGTCTGAACAGAGATCTAGCTGAGCAGGACTTATGAGAGTGGGGTGGGGGGGGGGTGTTACCTGGTTGCCCAAAGCCTTGGTTTTTAAACAGAAATCTCTGTAATAAGCTGAGAGAAGTCTGAACAGAGATCTAGCTGAGCAGGACTTATGAGAATGGGGTGGGGGGGGGGTGTCCAGCTAGTGGCGGATTAACTACCACCCAGACCCCTAGGATAAACTTAGTAGGGGCCCTCTCTAACCGGTACTGTTCATCTCTAACCTGTACTGCTCATCTCTAACCTGTACTGCTCATCTCTAACCTGTACTGTTCATCTCTAACCTGTACTGTTCATCTCTAACCTGTACTGTTCATCTCTAACCTGTACTGCTCATCTCTAACCTGTACTGCTCATCTCTAACCTGTACTGCTCATCTCCCGATATAAAATTTTTAAAAAAACGATAACTACTATTTTTGTCTCCCCTCTCCCCCCTCCCCTTCCAGGTTACCTAGGCTTAAGTGTTCGGCCTAAATTGGTAAATCTTCCAACAAGTCCACCGCCCCGGGTCCAACAGTTTTCCCTGTTTTAAAGGCGCCCTTGGAAGATTTCGGGGCCCCAGAAGTGGAAGAAAACAGAAAAGAGGGGATGGAAAATTTCCACCGGCTTATAAAATTGATCTCGGAGACCATGAAGTGCGAGTGTTTCATCTGTCTGGCCGATATCTACTTTCATAAAGTGTCAGAGACGTCTGCTTTTACAGCTGAGGCTTTTTTAAAAAATCATCATTCTAATAAAAAATCATCATTCTAATGTTTTTTTCTTCTTCTTTCTCTCATGACATTTTTTAAAAGTTTACTTCTTATTATTTCTCTTCAGAGTTATTTTCTTCCACGCTCTAACTTGCCTTTTTATTATTTCATCCTCTCTCTCTTTCTCTCTCTTTCTCTCTTTCTCTCGATCTCGATCTGTTCCCCCTCCTCCATTCCCAACCCACAGAGACTCCCTTCCCATGGACCCCCATAACGAAACTGAAAGTTTCTGTAACAGCCCATCTGTCATGCTGTAATCGGGTATTTTCAAGATGTTGATTGAAAATTAACCGGCCCCGCCTCGAAGACCCTTACCACACCCCCAGGAGAGCTCATTGAAGACATCGAGTCTGGTTCGGGAGGCAAGCTGAGATAGTTTGAGCTTTTCCAAATTCATCGACATCAGCGGTTCTCAAACTTTTTTTTAACGGGCTAAGGCTTCTTTGCTTCCCACGCCACATTCCTAGAGCCCATGAAAATTTTTTTTTCTCAGATGGTTCTCTCTCCTCTCTCTCTTCTCTCTGACTTCTTCCTAAACCCAGGCCAGATCTGTACAAGAAAAGCCTTGCATACTCTGCGGTACAGCTCTGGAATTCACTCCCTTACCATCTAAAGTCCATTAGTAGTATTTCATCATTTAATTCGAGCCTTTTTCAATATTTACTTGCCTTCATAGAACATCTAACAGCCTCTGACTTGCAGCCATCGAGTTCTGTTCTAAAAGAACATAGTTCAAAACGTAACTTGCTGATCCTGTTAGAAATTATCTTAATGAATGAGCAAGATTTGTGATGCCATAAGAACTGCATTGAAAATATCTATGTCTGTGTGTATGTGTATGTCCATGTGTGTGTGTGTGTGTGTGTGTGCACTACCTTATTAGATTAGTTCATTATTTGATATTTGTGAGTGTCATAGTTTCATTTTGTATTCTTTGATAGTTTTTGTTTTCATATAATTTGCCATTAAATCTAGTGCGTGGGAAGAATGAAAGACGGAGCGATTAAGGGAAGAGTGAAAAATGGAGCGATGAAGGGAAGAATGTTGGACGGGCCTGCGTACCCTTTGAAAATAAAAGATCATTCATTCTCTCTCTCTCACTCTCTCTCTCTCTTTGTGTCACTCTCTCTCTCTCCACCCCCCGCCTCCGCTCACTTTTCCACCACTCCACGTCTGCATTTTTCCAAAATTCACTCTGGGAATCACTGGTCTACTTAAATCATACAGAGAATCTTTAAATAGATTTACATCTTTTTTTTTTTTTGTGTAGTAATTTGGTTGGAAGAGAATTTTCTCCTAAGAGTAAACTTTGCGTTTTGGCAATTTATACTTGTGATAAAGATCTTACAAATAGGTACGTGTTGTACTGGTTACAGGCTGCTGTGGCTTTCTTCAATTTTCACTAAATATCAAAGAAAGGAGAAAAAGAAAAGGGGGGGGGGGGTGTCCAATATTCTAAGCAAACTCTACTACCATGTCCCACGCTATTGGCGTAAGGGGACCTCATTGCTGTCGAAGGGAGATCACCGCTTCAAAGCTGGAAGCAATGTTTATGAGAAGTTACAAAACAAAGGGCAGATAATCATTGGTCAAAATGATGCATCGCAACACCAGAAGAATTGCAAGAAGCTAATACACAATACACTGCTCTGAATCGTTATAATTCCGGATTATTCTGATTACTCTCTCTCTCTCTCTCTCTCTTTTATTATTATTTCTCTCTTTCTCTCTCTCTTTTTTTATTATTTCTCTCTTTCCTTCTCTCTCTTTTCCTCTTCCTCTCTCTCTCTCTCTCTCTCTCTCTCTCTTTATTTTAGACTGCTCTTACAGACACCGAATACATTTACTGTAATTGTTTATTCTGAATAGTCCCGAAATTTTTGTTTAGTAGATAGCCATTAATAGTGAAGAGCAAAACCTCTATCTTAATGCGAAGAAAACTAAATTGATAACAACTGACAAAAACAAACAAGGCAGCTGAAATATGTATCAATGAGGAAAAACTAGAAGAAGTGGAGAGTTTTGAATATCTTGGATCACAGCTAACTAATAATGGAGATAAAATGAGAGAAATTAAAATGAGGACATCTATCGCTCTTCAGAAAGTAAAACAACTCAAGAATCTGTGGAGATTGATCTTTATTGATTGATCTTTATTTCAGAGAGGAACAGAGAGAACTACAAAAATGAGATTTTTAAGGGCATGCATCTTTTCCATTGCAATATATGCCTGTGAGACCTGGACACTTAACAAAAAAGCTGAGAAACACATAAATGCCTTTGAATGTAAATACTACAGAAGAGTTCTTCAAATATCATGGACACACACACACACACACAAAAGAACAAATATATCCACACTACAAGAACTTAATGTTGAAGAAGGCTGGCTAGTTAAAAGGATTAAAGAGAGAAAACTTAAATATTTTGAACACGTTAAACATCATGATAATCTAGAGAAGACCGTCATGGAAGGATACATATTGGGAAAAAGAGAGAGAGGAAGACCAAGGCGAAGATGGCTGCAAGACACCGTTGATGATCTGCAAATGGATGCATCAGCAGCAGGCCATCTTGCTCACAACCGAGAGGCCTAAATGAGTGCTGTTAGGGAGGCAAAGTTCCGCAAGGGACATGCAAATGAATGAATGAATGAATGAATGAAATAGTCATATATATATATAGTTACTTCTGTGCTGAGTGAATGGATAAGAGCGAGACGTAAATGTTATATTTTATTTTATGTCTCTCAGCTTCAATGTTAGTTATGTTTGTTATATGAACAGCTTATTTGTAGAATATCTGGAACAGAATGAAAGATGTATGATAAAGGGCAGAATATCAGACGGGCCTGCGTGCCCAATTCTTAACCCTTTTGAAATAAAGATCAATCAATCTCTCTCTCTCTCTCTCTCTCTCTCTCTCTCTCTCTGTGTGTGTGTTAACCCAATCATGTCCACCCAAACTCTTTCATGAATATAGCATTTAGCCATTTGTTGTTAATATTACCCCCCCCCCCCCCCCCAAAAAAAAAAAATCCCACTTTTTTGTTTCTTTCAAAATTAACAGCTTTGACAGGTCAATCATATGTAAAGAAAAATCTTACTACTTGATGTGTGTGTATGTATAATGTGCGTGTGTTTTGTTTTTCTGTCCAATCCAAAATGTACCCAGTCCTTCAGTTTACCCACGTTAATCTCCAAACTGTGCGCAATCTTCTGTCTTGGCCACGCAGAAAAAGGAGCAGCTGCAACATAAGTGTTCGTAGCAAAAATTCAAAACGGCCAAATTGGCCTAAATATGCGAGGAGTGCGCCGTGGACACACCCTGGACTTTGGGACACGAGCAGACTAGGAGAGTGTGACAGACTTGCATGTAGAGTCAGTGCAGAGTTGAGCTATCTGCTTCTGTGGCTTGAGCTGGGAGTGAAGACGCATGTCTCATGAAGCAATCAGCGACCCATAGCTGATATGCCAGCGTCAGGGTTAGTAAACCATAGCTGGCTAAGACCCTGTTCCACTTCTCCGTGGTACACCCAGTAACAGGCCTAGCCTGGCTAACGGGGCAGGGATCGCCATAGTCCCCA
The DNA here is from genome assembly GCA_009760885.1 of Achatina immaculata. Taxonomy (NCBI): domain Eukaryota; kingdom Metazoa; phylum Mollusca; class Gastropoda; order Stylommatophora; family Achatinidae; genus Lissachatina; species Lissachatina immaculata. Next base: position 48,347,071 of record CM019713.1, read on the forward strand.
TGGTGGTGGAGTCTGCTAAAGAAGCATTGCACACCCCCTTGCTTTTTAGCTGTACTCTGGGACTGAAAAAATAGCTGCCATAACCTGTTCCCACGCCGATACTATGCTGTGCCTCAACACCTCTACAGCATCGGCTGCAAAGAACAACAGTTCGCAGTTACAGGGAGTTCGTACAAGTACAAGTTTGGCTTGAGCTCGTGATTTTTCTTTGAGTTTTTCTCTGAAATGACAAGCCGGCTAGTTTCTCTAGTGTTAAGGAAATCAGTTAACACATGCTCCTCTTTCGTTGGCCCGCGGTCCGTACAGACATATTTTTTTCGATGAACTCTACTTTGTTTTACGTTTCTTGAAAGGTTTGCTGGCGCTGGGCTTCTGTGGGTAATTCTGACAGATATTTCTTCATGTCTCGCAGCATGTACAGTGAGAGAATCGAAGCGTTTTGCTGTGATGTCAAGAGTGAGAGAACTATCTCCCTTCATTTCTTTGCTAGCGCCATGGTAGAAGATACTGTTAACAGCAATGCAGGGTCTCTTGTTTGTGTTATTGTCACTTTCTTCTTTTCTTTTTTTTTGTGTGTGTTACTATCACTTTCTTCTTTTCCCTTTTTTGTGTTATGGTCACTTTCTTCTTTTCCCTTTTTTTTTGGTGTTACTATCACTTTCTTCTCTTCCCTTTTTTTGTATTACTATCACTTTCTTCTCTTCCCTTTTTTGTTACAATCACTTTCTGCTCTTCCCTTTTTGTGTTACTATCACTTTCTGCTCTTCCCTTTTTTTGTGTTACTACCACTTTCTCCTCTTGCCTTTTCTGTATTACTATCACTTTCTTCTTTTTTGTGTTAAAATCGCTTTCTCCTCTTCCATTTCTTTTGTAAGGCGGTGCAAACCTATGTCTTCCTTCTCCTCCCCTTCTCCTCAACCTATTGAAAATGTTTTCACCCACTACACCCTCTGCCCCCCCCCCCCCAACGCACACATGGTGGACAGGAACTCAGACTCTGAAGTGATGCACTAGCTGGACACCCCTACCACTGAGCCACTAGCGTGGCAGACAAGGCACGGATAGTTCCAGTCCTAGAGGTGCTAACTGAAAAGCGTGCACTTGGAAGGGAGCTTCTTCTTGTCTTCTGGACGCCTACAGAAATGAGGAACACCGCGGCAGTTGGCTGTTGTCGTAGCAGGCAGATTTTAATAAAATCCTTAGCGTAGACAGCGAAAATAATGTGTTTTTTTTCCTTGTAGTTTGTCCAGAAGAGGTTGCCCCTGCACACGCACGCACGCACCACGCGCACAAGAGAATAAATGTATCGCATACAAAATGTTAATCAGGTATGGCTTACGGTATATGACATGTACAAGAATATGTTGTTGTTTTTTTTTCTTTCTTATGTAATAGTGACTTTTTAAAGCAGTCTGTCATGGACAAAACAAAAACATACAGCTAAACCCTAGGGTTCCACGAGAAGTGCATAGGAGGGATTTTTTCACTCACGATCTACGGCGGAACCCCCCCCCCCCCCTCCTGTCACGGAAACGTAGGGCTTCGTGAAAGCCAAGTTGAGAAACCCTGGAATAAACACTCTGTAATGTTTATACCTGCATTTGTTTTTTCCATTGATTCTGTTTTTGTAGCAGTCTGATAGTTTTTTTTTATCAGATAGGGTTAAGTAAGGGTAGATCAAAAGAGACATGGAGAAGAACAACAGAGAGGATGTTGAGCAATATAGGGCTCACCTGGGCAAGAGAAGATAAAAAGGCAAATGTTAGCTGTCGAAAACAAACGTGGTTTCTTCTGCGATGTTATCATTTTCTTATGATAAATGAGTACTAGGAGGGTTGATAAATTCGCAGCCTGGCGGCTTTGGCTTAGCTTACGAGTTGATTGACGTTAACATGTAAGAGGTTTTACAACTGACTCCTTTCTACTTTATGTATTTTTCTTATCATATTACTGTGACCCCTTTCATAACTTCCATTGTTTACCCCTCCTCCTTCCCCCATTTCTACTCATTTATCTTTTTATTTTCTGTTTGTATCTTACTTTTTAAAAAAAGTTTTATATCTTTCTTCTGTTCCTTTTCTTTTGTTATCTCTTTCTCCTTTTTGTGTTATTATCGCTTTCTTCTTTTCTCTTTCTTATGTTACCTCTTTCTCCTTTTGTGTTATTATCAGTTTCTTCTTTTCTCTTTCTTATGTTACCTCTTTCTCCTTTTGTGTTATTATCAGTTTCTTCTTTTCTCTTTCTTATGTTACCTCTTTCTCCTTTTGTGTTATTATCAGTTTCTTCTTTTCTCTTTTTTATATTACCTCTTTCTCCTTTTCTCCTTTTGTGTTATTATCAGTTTCTTCTTTTCTCTATTTCTTGTGTTATCTTTCTCCTTTTTTCCTTTTGTGTTGTTATCAGTTTCTTTTTCCTTTCTTGTGTTATCTCTTTCTCCTTTTGATTATTTTATTATCACTTTCTTCTTTTCCCTTTTTCTTGTAGATTTTTGTTCACATACTTCTTCTCCTCCTAATAATGCATCATCTCCTTTTCTTGTTTCTCCTTCTTATCCTTTCATGTTATTTTTCCGTTTCATTATTGCTCGTTATCCAAGTTCTCAAGTTTCTGTATGTTGCTGTTATTAGGGTGTGAACAGTCATACAGATTTACATACACGCTTTTACACGAAACTCTTTTTGGCAATTGAGCAAATATGTCTATATTGTCTCTTATATAGTCGACATTTTCCGTGTCCGCAGCCAATGTTTACATCACGTTTGCTCATCCATATCTGGCCAAGACCCAGTCCCACCTCTTCTTTGGTGTCCACAGTAACAGGCTAAAGGCGCAAAGATCGGTATGGTTTCCTTGTCGGCGAACTCGGCTACAGAAACATCGTACATCCCTGCTTGTTAGCTCCACTCCCGACCTAAGTAAGAGCCACCATACCCCACTCCCTATTCTATATGATATGTGTGCATCAACATCTTCACTGCACCGGCTACAAAAAACATCCTGCTCGGTGTTCCAGGGGGATAAACAACGCCACCACCATCACCACCACCACCACCACCACCACTACTACTACTACTACTACTACTACGTACACCTTCTCATCGTTAGACTGGCTATGCAGTCCATCTTTCCCCGAGATAGCCTTTTTCTGCAGCTAAATTTGGTCAAATTTGATCTCCTTTAGAGATGGATGGCGCGGTCGATTTTCTCCCCGAACGACGTTTTCAAGTGCGGGTGGACGCGGTGTCCCTGGACTGGATGTTAGCTTTTGTGTAATACAAGGTCACACCAGAATAATACTGACCCCTCTAGAGGTCACGATGAACGTCTTGAATCTCCTCAGTAAAAACGGCTATAGTTTGCAGCGGAGAGTGATATGACGTTTTGCGATTTCTGGAAAGAAAGAACATTTGCCCTTTGTAGTTTCTGATCTGCATTCCGTTTAAAGACTGATCCTTAAAATGTTAGTATTTGTTTGTCTTTTCCCGTCTCTCCTTTACGAATGGCGACGTCTTCATTCTCGCCTATACTTCTAACAAGACAGAAGTTATAGTTTTGTTTCTTTGCAAAGTTTGTTGTCCTTCCTTCAGTCAACTGTGGTGCCATACTGATGTGGATGCTGCTTCACTACATCAAATGTAGTTTAGTTTCAGGCCAGCACATGATTGTTTCCATCTCGGTGGAGATCTTCCCAAGCTTCTTTTTTACTCGTCTTCTTTCTTTTATTTCCTTCTCTTCCCCAGCTTTCTCATGCCACAAACATGCTTGCTCTAGAAACTCCAGCGCCTGCTGCAGTAAGCCAAGCGAGACCAGCATGCTCTGCTGGAAAACAAATAAACTTTCGTTTAGTGTTTGTGTGCAGCCAGAATCTTCCACAAAAAGGCAGACAATACTAACTGTTGATGAGAAGCATATGATGTCAGTACAAATAAAATGGTAACAAAAAGCTACATATACTTTGTATATTGATTCCCTGTTTATATAAACTGAAGCCCGCGCAAATTCAGCTCTGGGACATACTGGAAATCGCCTCCTAACTTTACAACACTTCTTCTAGGCGTGCACTACAAGAGAACAAATCAAACCCCAGGGGAAAAAAATGCATAGACAGAAAATTTGAGCATACATGAATAACTCCTGATGATGATGTAACTCAGAGAGACGACCTAGCTGTTTCTCTGGGTGAGGATATGAAACTTAACGCAAGGAAGTTAACTTTAAAAAAAAAAACAACTGTATTTTACTGAATGCTTTGGAGTTTCTTGGTTTTAAAGGTGAATCTGCAGTTAACATTTTTGTTTAAAAGAGATCCACCTTTTTGCATTGGCTACGCCATTTATTGTTCTCCTGCGCCAGCGCAGACACATTGCAACAGAAACAATCAAAGCGTCTAGTTACCAAAACAACGCTTGGTCATTTCAACGGGCAGCGGTTACCACGTTCATGCTTCTTCTAGTCTTCTTCGATAAAGTGACCTAATTAAAGGGGTAGTTAAGTATTTTAAGAACTTTTCCCGGGAATCATATTACTTTGATCGGGATGCCTAAATGTCCCCTGTTTAAAAAAAAAGCGTCCCATACTGTCCCGTATTGTCATCATTGATCACCGCATATTCGGTAATACTCAGAATTTTACCCCAAAAAATTATCCTATGGAAGTGTTGCTATTTTTAAGAAAATTCGCTCTATAGACAAGTACAACAAGTAAACTTGACTGACACTTCTGTAAGTAAAGTTTTAAACATAGATTACTGAATAAAATTTTAGTTTTAAATTTAAATTTAACTTAACTTCCCCCCCCCCCCCCTTTTCCAAAGACACACACAACTCCCCCCCCCCCCCCTTTTGTTTGAGTGTTTCGTATTTGAACTAAGACAAGATGGTAATCAGGTTATCCAAGATGAACATTTCTACAGAAATGCTGAGTTCCATCATAATCATGTGCCGAACCGACTGGCGTTGGCTATTATGCTTCTCCAGAGTACACGATCCCTCATGCAGGCCATCAGCTCAGTTGGTGATCTCTCACACCACAGCGTCAGACTGTCCATTATCATTTCTCTTGGTCTTCCTTTGGATCTTCTTCCTTCTATTTTTCCTGTTGTTATAATATTTTCAATGCCCATTCTTCTCATTGCATGTCCTATGAAAGCACATTGTCTCTCTTTTATTTTTTTTTTATAAGATTTTTTTGTCTCTCCAGCTCTTCTCATACATTCTTCATTAGTTATTTTTGCTGTCCAGGGGATTCGCAACATTCTTCTAATAAATCACGTTTCTGCTGCTTCCAATGATTTTTGTGCAGATTTGCCTATTGTCCATGATTCACTTCCATATAACAAGATAGGTTCAGTATAGCATTTTGTGACTCGTCTTCTAACATTCATTGATAAGGATGTGTTGGATAATATGTTTCTCATTCTCTGAAATGCAGACTTTACTTGATCTGTTCTGTTCCTAATTTCTGTTCTGCATTAACCATCCGAAGTTATTACTGCTCCAACTGCACCTGATTTAGAATAGTTCCGTTTAATTTTATACTGCATGTTGGTGGATTATGTTTCTTAGATATAACCATAGTCTCTGTCTTTTTGATGTTCAAAATAAGGCCTTTCTGTTCACTTTCTTTGGCGACTTTATCTAAGAGATTTTGGAGGTCTTGTTGATTCTCAGCTATCAGTACTGTGTCGTCAGCATACTTAAGGTTGTTAATATTGTATCCTCCAATTTTTATACATGGTTCTGTGATAATCATTCTACTACTCTAAAATATGCCAAGCCACTACAACAGCAGATCTACACTTCTAAACTGAGGATGCGAAGCACAAAATGAAAACAAATATTAAACAACTAATTCAGAATGACTAAATATCAATGCAATCCATTTCTTTCCAATTTTGAATAATCATGAGAAATCAAACTTCAGGAAAAATGGGAACAATAAACAAACAAGACAGGCTGCAAATTCTTAAATCATCAAGTAGAATTCAAGACCTTTTAGGGCATGCTGCAGGCAGCAAGGGAAATCTGTTAACCCTGCTAATCAAAAAGAACAGCAAATGCCAAAGGATACATTAACTGGCACCTGAAATAATGCAGACATTAAAAGTTAGCACTATACTAGATTCTTCTGTTGTTAAGCATAAGCATGAACAAAACAAAGCAACAAGAGAGATCAGAAATATAAAACAATTTAAATGTTTCAATGGTTCTAAGGACTGCAAACGCGCCACAAACAGCCTCTGGCAGTCAAGTCCAGCTCCTGGCCTTCCCGTGGCAGAACTATTTAAACTGACAGGAGAAGGGGCGAGGGCCAATATCTGGCGCCTGAAAACCAGATACTTAGGGTAGATGAGTGGCACGTTTGGTAGCTCATCTGCCGCTGATGGCGAGATCTTCAGCTGCCGTGCGTGGAGCGGTGCTCCTCCCGGCCAATGAAGAAATTTGCAAATGAGGTTGCCGCGCAGCATCACTGCGGAAAAGGTGGTAGAAAGGATAAAGCGAAGCAAACAGTCAAATCACGGTACCTCTGGTCTGGAGGTCGGCCACGTCCTGAGTGCAGTCATATCGGGTGAAATGCATGAACCGGCTTGTCCCAGAGGTTAAGACACTACTGTCGAGACTCCTCAAATGCCGCGCGTGGAGTGAAGCTCCTCCCGGTTAAGGAAGTAAATGCGGAAAAGAAATAAAGGTTGCTGTGTGGCGCCGATGGGAAAAAGTGGTGGAAAGTGAAGTTTAACCGGTATGTCCAGTAGTATTGCTACGAGAGCTATACCACGGCACCTCTGCTCTAGAGGCCGCCCACGTCCGAAATGCACCTACACTGGTGAAATATGCCTAAACCGGCACACACCAGGGGTGGAACTTGATGGCTAGACATGTCATGCCACCTCCGCTCTAGAGGTCGGTAACGCCTGATAAACACCCATACTGGTGAATTTTGCCTAAACCGGCTCATACCAGGGGTGAATCTTGAAGGCTATGCATGTCACAGTACCTCTGCCCTAGAAGTCGGTCCCGTCCCAAACACGCCCATACTGGGATAATGCCTAAACCGGCTCAACCCAGGGGTAGAAGTCACTAGTGGCGAGGATTCGTCCTCCTGGACAAAAGCTCCATCCTGGTCACAACTAGGAAGGGTAGCGGCCACGACCGCAAAATGCTGAAGTCGGAGACACTGGACCAGGGAAGTCTAGATAGGCAACCACCTCTCACCCGGCGGGGATGTTTGCGTATCCTAATCACGCTGAGGTTTTCCGGTGAGAAAGTCCAACCCTGGACTGGATGGGCAACCACCTCTCACCCGGCGGTGATACACGGGTATCTCAAAACACGTCGAGGTTTTCCGGTGAGAAGGTCCAACTCTGGCCTGGGTGGGCTAACGCCTCTCACCCAGCGGGGATGCACTGATATCCTAAACACGTCGAGGTCTTCCGGTGAGAAAGTCCAACCCTAGACTAAACTGGTGCAATGAAAACCACGGTGTCACGCAATCCCGCTTCCGAGACCCACCAAGAATACAGGCTAAAGCACTGTGATACTCTGAACCCCTTGTGGTCCTCTCGTGGATCTCGTGTAGTCTATTTTGGACCACACAGGGGACCACGGGACCTAACGAGGACCACAGGCGTGAATTCAGTAGGTTCACAGTGCGGTTTTTGGTGGTAGAAGTGAACGAAGAAGAAGAAGAAGAAGAAGAAATGTTTCAATGTGCACAAATATGAATGAAATGTATTGAAAATTATTAAAATCTTGAATAATGATGAATATTTATATAAATATTTATCAAAGTAGATAATCTAGTACACATGAGAAAAAAAAAAGCAAAAGTTTATGTATCGAAGTATTGCGCTGCCTCATTTTACAACTAGAGAGCAGCAATGCCATGACTGTGGTTTATTTGATATATACTGTTCAAAAATAGAAAAGCTACAAACACACACACACACACATACGCACACACACGCTCTCTCTCTCTCTCTCTCTCTCTCTCTCTCTCTCTGAATCTTAAGTGCCCACGGCACAAGGGACTCCCGCAAGGTTTTTGCACTTTTACCTTTTTTTTCTGCTCTTGCCCAGGTGAGCCCTTTATTGCTCAACATCCTTTCTGTTGTTCTTCTCCATGTCTCTTTTGGTCTACCCTTACGTCTGTTCCCCTGTGGTGTCCATCTTAGTGCTATTTTTGGTAGTGAGTTGTCAGTCATTCGGAGCACATGTCCCAACCATCGCCAGCGTCTTTCCTCAATAACTGCTGTCAGTGGCTTCATCTGCATTTCTGCTAATAAGATGTTATTTCTTATGGTGTTCGGCCAAAATATTTTTCTAATTCTTCGTAAACATTTAATCTGGAAAGAATTCAACTTGTTTTCTATGGTTTTGGTGATTTTCCAGCATTCACTTCCATAGAGTAGCACACTTAGAGCATTACTGTTAAATATTCTGAGTTTCGTATTCATGTTTAGTTATTTATGATTTCATTATAGTCTGCAGCATTGCAAAAGTCTCGTTTGCTCTAGTAAGTCTGCTGTTGATGTCCTCTGTGCTGTCTCCATTTTCTACTGGAGGAGGTCAACGAATTTGTATACCTTGGCAGTAGAGTTACTGCCAAGGTGTACAGATTCGTTGACCTCCTCCACTAACTTGCTATCTACTCTGAATACATTTCTATTGTTCATATTTTGCTTTATTAACTTTGTCTTTCCTACACTGATCTTTAGTTCTATGTTGTTTGCATTCTGAGGTAGCGTGTTTATTTTATCTTGCATTTCTTTGTGGCTGCTTGATAGTAGACAAATGTCGTCCGCAAAGTCAAGGTCCTCCAGCACTGTGTCAATGGTCCACTGTAATCCTCTGGGTTTGTCTGATGATGCATCCTTCATTAACCAGTCTACTGCCAAGATAAATAATGTTGGTTATAGTACACATCCCTGTTTCACTCCTGTTTGTACCCTAAAGCTGCTGGTGGTATGTTCTCCACAGATCACTTTGCACTGAAAGCTCTCGTATAGGGCTTTGATTACATTCACTATCTTATGGGGGAGGCCATGCCATCTTAGGATTTTCCACAGTGCATCTCTGTTGACACTGTCAAAGGCTTTCTCAAAATCTATAAACAATGCATACGTTGTGCTGTGCCACTCATTTGCCTGTTCTAATATTTGTCTAAGTACAAATATGTGGTCTGTGCATGATCTTTCTTTCCTAAATCCTGCTTGCTCTTCCGAAGTTTCCCCTCAAGTGCTGGTATAATTCTGTTGATGATTCATACAGATGTTTCTGGTATCCTTGCTATCAAAAGGTTGTGATCACTACCTGCGTCTGCTCCTTTCCTTGCTCTCACATCTTGTAGTGACCGTTTCCATTTGTTTATTAGTGTGTGATCGATTTGGTTTTCTGTGGTTTTATCTGGTACCTCCAAGTCACTTTATGGATGTTTTTATGTTGGAAAATTGTCCCTCCGATGGTCATCATGTTTTCTTCACAGAAACTGCACAGTTTTTCTCAATTGTCATTTGTTTGTCCAAATCCTTCTCTTCTCATGATTCTTCTTATATCTTCATTTCCCTCACTTACTTTTGCATTAATTCCTCTTCAGCCGCTTCTGTTGATGCATAACAAACTATAATAGACAGCTTCGTGAATCTTGAGTTGAAGTGCATATAACAATCTCTCATTTATTGGGGTCCATTTCAACAATGCTCTTGATGCTTCTTTTGTTATAATCAATGCTACTCCTCCTTCATGAAGATCTTCTTTACCTGACCATATTATTGTATCTTCTGTGTGCTGTGTTGTTAATTTCCTTCTCCCTTGCCCTGTCCATCTTGCTTCTTGTATTCCTAATATGTCTAGTTTGCATCTGTGCCTTTCCTTGATGGTTTGTACTAGTTTTCCAGTCTGGTTAAGCGTTCTTACATTCCAGTTGCCTATTTGCATCTTGTGTTTAGGTTCCAGGAGGTCTGCAGTCGGGCTGGGGACTTCCAGTTGCTGGCTTTCATCCACAACCTTCATGGGCTCAGTTTCCTCATAAGAATTTCTCCTTCCACCTGCATTTGTTTTTTCCCTTGCTTCTGTTTTTGTAGCAGTCTGATAGTTTTTTTTTACCAGATAGGGTTGCTGGCCATATGCTGAACCCTCTTTAGTCGCCTTTTACGATCATGCGTGGTAGGGTACAGTGGTCCTATTCTTTGCAGATCCTGGGTACCACACGGGGGAAACTACTGTAGTTGTAATGGACAACACATTTCAAACTTGTATCAACATTTTATTTTTCGGAGTTAATATTTCAATCTTGGCATGAAGAAATTTTAAGACTTTAACAATGAAATGATATTCATTAAATTTGGTTTGGACTTTTATTCTTTGTGACCGAGGCCTCCATTTCAGTAAGGTGTATAGCCTCCTCTGTCCTGTATCAGAGAACGACATCTCATTGACATGGATCTGGTTAGCCGTTGGATCTATTGTTGTGGGATGGCTGCCCACACTTTCCTCAGTGCAAGAGATCACTGTCGGAGATTGGTTGGTGCCACGTCTAGCTGGCGGACTTGTCTGTTGAGTTCATTCCATAAGACTTCTTCTTCTTCTTCTTCTTCGTTCGCTTCTACCACCAAAACCGCCCCGTGATTCTCCTCCAGAATGTACTCTTGTGGTCCTCGATAGGTCCCGTAGTCCCCCCATGGTCCCCGAAAGAATCACACGAGATCCACGAGAGGACCATAAGAAATTCAGAGTATCGCAGGGCTTGAGCCTGTATTCTTGATGGGTTTCAGAAGCGGGAATGCGTGACATAGTGGGTTTCGTTGCTCCAGTTTAATCTAGAGTTGGACTTTCTCACCTTAAAACCTCGACGTGTTTTGGATATCAGAATATCTCTGCTGGGTAAGAGGTGGTTGGCCACCCAGTCCAGCGTTGGACTTTCTCACGGGAAAACCTCAGCGTGATTAGGATACGCATACATCCCCGCCGGGTGAGAGGTGGTTGCCTATCTAGACTGCGCTGTTCCAATGTCTCCGACTTCAGCATTTTGTGGCCGTGGCCGCTACCTTTCCTAATTGTGACCAGGACGGAGCTTTTGTCCACGAGGACGAATCCTCGCCACTAGTAAGTTTCACTACTGGACTGAGCCGGTATAGGCATATTATCCCAATATGGGCGTGTTTAGGACGTGAACGACCTCTAGAGCGGAGGTACCGTGACATGCGTAGCCATCAAGTTTCACCCCTGGTTTAAGCTGGTTTAGGCATATTTCACCAGTATGTGTGTATATCGGACGTGTCCGACCTCTAGAGCAGAGGTCCCGTGTTATGAGTAGCTCTCGCCACGAGACCACTGGACACACCGTCTAAGTTTCGCTGTATCCTTTCCATCACCTTTTCACATCGGCGCCGCACGGCAAGCCTAAGTTCTTTTTCACATTTCCTTCATTGGCCGGGAGGAGTTTCACTCCACCCGCGACATCCGGAGAATCTCACCAGGAGTGTCTTAATGATATGGATTAAGACGGTTTAGGCATTTCGCCCGATATGAGTGCACATAGGACGTGGCCGACCTCCATACCAGAAGTGCCGTGATTTGACTACTGTGTACTTCGCTTAATCCTTTCTTTCACCTTTTTCATGGTGGTGCCACACGGTAACCCCATTCGCACCTTTCTTCACTGCCCGGGAGGAGCCCCACTCCACCCAAGGAAGCTGGAGAATCTCGCCAGCAACGGTAGATGAGCTACCAAACATGATTCTCATCTACACGAAGAGTCTAGTTTTCAGGCGCCAGATATTCGCTTTCGCCCTTTCTCCTACCAGTTTGAACAGTTCTTCCACGAGAAGGCCATGAGCTGGACTTGAATGTCAGAGGCTATTTGAGACGCACGCCATTGGAGTGGAGAGCGTATCCCCCACCCCACCTCCGGCTATAACCGTCCTTAGAACCATCCCATAAGTGTTCTATTGCGTTCATGTCAGATGACATGAGTGACGACGGAATGGTCTGGACGTTGTCAGAGAGGAACTAGGTTGTGAGTTGTGCCACATGAGATCGAGCATTATCCCCCTGAAAAATCGACCCTGGTGCAGTCATAAGTGGAAGTACGTGAGGAAGAAGAATTTCAGCGACGTACGGCTGAACATTCAGACGTCCTTCAATTTGCTCCAGGTCACTTCTTCCCATGAAGTTGATTGTTCCCCACACCAGTACACCCCCACCACCATGTGGAGGAGCCTCATCCACGCTGTTCTGGACGTGGGCTCATGGACTCGGTAAACTCTTCTCCGTCTATCGTGTCGCCGGAACAGAAAGAATAATTCATCACTAAACCAAACACTTCTCCAATCTTTCGCAACGGTCCATTGACGATGCTGATTCGCCCACTGTAGTCGGTTCTGGCGATGCCGGTCCGTAAGAACAGGACCTCTGTAGGGTCTTCGTGCCGAAAGACCAGCGTCGTGCAGCCGGTTCATGACGGTTTGAGCTGAAATTCGACGACCTGCTGTCATTGACTGGACTGTTGAGGACGCAGATGCAAATCGATTCCTGAGGTGACGCAGACGTATGAAGTGGTCTTCGGCAGGAGTTATGACTATGGATCTTCCACTGCGCGGCCGGTCTGCAACTGATCCAGTTTCTTGAAATCTTCTCCAAAGGCGACTGATGGTGCTTCTAACCACATTAAATTGTCTGGCCACTACCAGTCTGTAAACGTCCAATGATGATGAGTCATTGTTCTGTAGTGAGGTGAGCCATACTTGCGTATTGAATTTTCAAATGAATTGATTCGAGGAACGTCAGTCTTTCATAGGCATTCAATAACATGGTCAGTGAGTTTTGTGTTCAGTAAGTTTCACGGGATTCTCAAAAATGGTGTTTTGACTGATGTCGTTTTCCTCTGCTCATGAATCATCTCCTGATTACAATTCAGGTCAGCACATGAAGTTGATGTCCTAGTGAACGTTTCAGGCAATTTCCCCTTGTCTGATCAGCAAACTTCAATTTAAATTGCAACATCGTACTTGTTGTGTTTCTTTTTTTGAACAGTATATAATGGAATACAAAAAAAAACAATTTTTAAGGGCATGCATCTTTCCCATTGCAACATATGCCTGAGAGACCTGGACACTTAACAAAACAGCTGAGAAACACACAAATACCTTTGAATGTAAATGCTACAGAAGATTTCTTCAAATATCATGGACATAAAAAAAGGAACAAACATATCCATACTACAAAAACTTAATATTGAAGAAGGCTGGCTAGTAAAGAGGATTAAACAAAGAAAACTTCTTAAATATTTTGGACACATTAAATGTCATGACAATCTATAGAAGACCTTGGAGGGGTACATAATGGAAAAAGAAAGAGAGGAAGACCAAGGCGAAGATGGCTGCAAGACATAGTTGATGATCTGCAAATGGATGCATCAGCACCAGGCCATCTTGCTCACAACCGAGAGGCCTACAGGAGTGCTGTTAGGGAGGCAAAGTTCTGCAAGGGACATGCAAATGAATGACTGAATGAATATAATGGAATTCTTAAAACTCAAAGTTAAATACAATAGTCAGTTTTACTATTCCAGCTACAAAATGAAGAATAAAAAAAATCTCAGGGAACATATGAAGTAATCAATGGAATTTTTTTGTAGATCAGGAAAACTCAAAAAGGAAAAAAAAAAGAAAAAAAGCTACCACATCAGAAATGCTTTTTCATTTACTTGAAAATAAACTAAACAAATCTCACACATAAACAATGTTACATTTCCTGAAGACTCAACCATTCACAGGTCATTTAGTAAGCAAAGCTGTATGAAAAAAAACCAAACTACCTGAAATAGCAATAAACTTGGTATCAAAGTGACAAAAGGAAATCTTGCACTTACTCACCCCATGTAACTCCCAGACAGCACATATACGAGAAGGTCGCATGACCAGGTCATACAGTAAAGCAGGGATCAGAAAATGACTTTCTAGAACAGAAGCATACACTGACAATCCGATCATTTAATTTATGTGTTGAACAGAGTGTTCAGACCAAAAGGTCTCAGAGAAACCACAGGAGAGCCTCACGTTATGATGTAAACAGAGAAAACAAATTATACCCTCACATTACAATGTAAACAGATAAAGCAAATGAGATCCTCACATTACAATGTAAACAGAGAAAACAAATGAGATCCTCACATTACTATGTAAACAGATAAAGCAAATGAGAGCCTCACATTACATTGTAAACAGATAAAGCAACTGAGAGCCTCACATTAGAATGTAAACAGATAAAGCAAATGAGAGCCTCACATTACAATGTAAACAGAGAAAACAAATGAGATCCTCACATTACTATGTAAACAGAGAAAACAAATGAGATCCTCACATTACAATGTAAACAGAGAAATATAAAGACAATGTACCTCTGTGGGGATTATTATAATCAACACTGATCTTCATGTTACAAGCATGGCATAGTAAGGATTTATCATGAACAGTTTAGTGAGTACTTCCATGAACAAAAAAGCATTATAATCAGCAGAAGAATATGTACCTGCAGGTTGCATGTGTAAGTAACAGGCTCCCATGTCACAGCAGAGCTAGGCCAAAAAAAAAAAAACAGAATTATATAAATAAAAATGTCCACACAGTCACCAATTTATCCAACAGAGAACAGAAAGCTGAACTGATGAGTAAAGCAGGCATACATAACATTTGTTTACACAAAGATGGCGAAGCAGTATAAGTGAAGAAGAATCTACATTAAGTTTAAGAAATGATGAAAGGGAAACAAGCTGCTGAGCCACATGCAAGTGCTCTAACAACTTCAGATCTCAGGCAAAAGCTATAAATAATTACTATAATGGATCTTAGGGATGAAGCAACACTAGTGTTGGTGATATAGATACTTAATGATTGACACCCGCTCTGATAAGACAAAGAAATGAACCTAAAACCACTCTCAGCATTATATGTTTTAATACATACACAGTGATAGCATGCACACATAGTAACACATCAAGAACAAAAGTTTTCAGTTTTGCCAAATGCTAAAGGATATCTTCTCAGAAGAGTAACAGAATGTTTTAGTAAGTAGCTAAAACAGCTATTGGACAAACATTTTAAAAACTAAGGGAGCTAAAACACTGAGAAAAAGATAAAAGATTTTAAAAAATTATTGTCATCTCGGTAGAAGAGAGCAAATAATATCCAGATGCATAAGCTGGTCCTAAAAATAAGTCATGCCAAAGAAGGATGTTTTCAAATGTAAAGTGCAAATATCATGACCTAGCTGCATACTGTGACACAATACAACAAACTGTCTATGTAGTCAAGGCAGAAGCAAAGCATTTACTACAAGAATGGCATATTCAACAGTAATAAAAAAAATAATTACATGTATTATTATATGGCCAGTACAAATACCTTACTAGGAAGAGCTCTTGAAATCACAGAAGTTTTAAAAGAAAAAGAAAAAAACAACTCTACTTCTGATGTCAAAAGACATCAAGGTGATGATTTAACATTTTATTAATTTTTTTCTTCTCTTTTTTTTTTCATTAGTATGTTGAAACTGACAACAGCATGTCAGGTAAAAATTACTCCATCACAAAATGAAACATTTACATGCATGATATATCACACTTGACAAAATGTAATTTCAAATATTTACAACAAAATGAGAGTAGCATCTACATATATTTAACAATACAGCACATAAAACTATATGTGCATATATTAGTGATATATATAAAACTACATATTGTATATATATATATATTATATATATATATATATATATATATATATATATATATATATATATTTATCAATATGTAAAAGCACATGACCACATATTTAATAATACATATAACTATCATGACCATATATTTAATAATATATAACTAAAAAACATGAAACACATGTGCTCTAGTGTAGACTTTACCAGCATTAACTATAACAATGGCTAAGGATTTTTCTTGGTAAAACATGGTTACCACTGAAAACATTTATCTGACTCAGTAAATGAAAAATGGACTCCACAATACATTTTAGTGGGCTTTCCAAAACCTCCACAACACACTTGTGGACACTTCATGGTGATGACTCAACTGGAGGAACAAAATGTGTCTATGTAATAGTCATAATGCATTTTACAGTCTACATTTAATCTGTTTAATATGAAATAACTTATACATGTATGATGACACAGTATTACTGTCCACAACACAAAAAGGAATGGAAAAAACTAATTATGTTGGTCCATAAGAACAGCGAAGAGCAAAACCTATATCTTAATGCGAGGAAAACTAAATTGATAACAACTGACAAAACAAACAAGGCAGTTGAAATATGCATCAATGAGGAAAAATTGGAAGAAGTGGGAAGTTTTGAATATCTTGGATCATTACTAACTAAATGAGTTGAAAAACTATCAGACTCCAGAACTGATATATGTCCTGTAGTAATTCTCACAGATGCAAGATCAGTACTGGAAGCTCTTCAGAGCAACAAACTACCAGACCTTAAGGATGCCTTGTCAAAAATTGGCTTACAACATGGAGTCACTTTGCAATGGATTCCCTCCCACTGTGGGATACCAGGCAATGAGAAAGCTGACCATCTGGCTAAAGAGGGCACTGAAATGGAGCAACCAGACATACCAATCACCTATAATCGGAAGAAAAGCATGATAAAAACCTACAGGAAGCCACAAACACCACCACATGATGACTATCACTTGCTAAACAGAAAGGAACAAGTCACCATCTTCCATCTCCAAACAGTACACAGCCGACTCCAAAGTCATATGTATACAAAGTTTAAGGTTGGTACTACTAATCTATGTACATGTGCCCAGGTGCCCCAAACTGTGGAACATATCCTCCAGAACTGCATCAACTACGAGACACTGAGAAATAATTACTGGCCCAGTGAAACCACTAAAGAAGATAAGCTCTACGGTTCCATACATGAGTTACAAAAAACAGTGAAATTTATCCAAGAGACAGGACTGCAGATATAGACAGACAATGCGAATGAAGAAGAAGAAGAAGACTAACTAATGGAGATACAATGAGGGAAATTAAAAGGAGGACATCTATCGCTCTTCAGAAAGTAAAACAACTCAAGAATCTATGGAGAGGAACAGACAGAACTACAAAAATAGGATTTTTAAGGGCATGCATCTTTCCCATTGCAACATATGCCTGAGAGACCTGGACACTTAACAAAACAGCTGAGAAACACATAAATGCCTTTGAATGTAAATGCTACAGAAGAGTTCTTCAAATATCATGGACACAAAAAAAGAAACAAGCATAACCATACTACAAGAACTTAATACTGAAGAAGGCTGGCTAGTAAAGAAGATTAAAGAGAGAAAACTTAAATATTTTGGACACATTAAATGTCATGATAATCTATATAAGACCTTGGAAGGGGTACATAATGGGAAAAAGAAAGAGAGGAAGACCAAGGCGAAGATGGCTGCAAGACATTATTGATGATCTGCAAATGGATGATTCAGCAGCAGACCATCTTGCTCACAACTGAGAGACCTACAGGAGTGCTGTTAGGGAGTCAAAGTTCCCCAAGGGACATGCAAATGAATGAATGAATGAATTTATATATAAATGTATATATATATATATCTCTTATATCTTATATCCTTCCCGTGCCGTTAAACGTCACATAGGGCTCGCAAAGTAGTTCACCAATTTTTCCTGTCTTCGGCGAGTCTTTCAACCTCATCAAAGGATTTTATGCCTGTTAATTTGCCCTCTCTTAACAATGTCCTCTTCAGAGTTTCACATGGTCTGCCTCTTTTTCTTCGGCCTGTTGTGTTCCACTTGATAGCTTGTTTTGGAATTCTCTGATCATTTCTTCTCATCAAGTGACCAACATATGTCCATCTCCTTTTCCTGATCACCCATGAGACTGGTTGTTGTTCAGTCATCTGTCTTATCTCTGCATTGTTCTTGAATTCATTCCACTTGATGTCGAGTATTTTCCTTAGGCATTTTTTTTTCAAAAGAGTCTAATTTCTTTTCTATTTATTTAGTTGTTTTCCAGCATTCGCATGCATAAATGAGGGTGGATATTACATTTGAATTGAATAGTCTTAACTTGGTTTTTGTCCTTATAACTTTTGAATTCCATATGTTCTCAAGATTCTTGAAGACTGATGCTGCTTTTGCAATTCTGATCCTAACTTCCTTTCTAGTGTCACCATCCTGATCTATGTAGCTGCCAGGGTATGCAAATTGATTGACTTCTTCAATATCTGTCCCTTCTATGTGTATTTTTCCATTTTGATTGAGGAGAATTTTCATTATTTTTGTTTTGTCCTTGTTAATTTCAAGTCCTATTTTGCTAGCCAGTGAAGATAGGCTATCTGTTCTTTCTTGAATGGAATTCACATTGTTACTGATAAGAGTTATGTCATCAGCAAAATCAAGATCTTTTAGTTGGGTCTCATGTACCCAGTCAATACCTGTGTTACCTGTGCAGCATTTTTTCATTACAAAGTCTATTTAATCCCAAAAAGCAAAGGAGACAGTATACATCCTTGTTTCACACCTGTTTCAATTTGGAACCATATATATATATATATATATCTGACAAAAAAACAGGCAGGATTTTGAAAAAGGAGAAGCTGTCTCGACCAGATCTTTACTCTAAGAATAATACTTGAAGAACATATTGAAAAGCAAAAACCATTAATCCTGAACTTTATAGACTAAAAAAAGGCATTTGATAGCATACACAGAGATTCATTGTGGAGAATTTTAAGACTATATGGAATACTATCTAAAATTGTCAACATCATTAAAGATCTCTACAATGCATATGTTTGTGCAGTCAAGACAGAAGAAGGAATGAGCAATTGGTTTCAGATTGAAATAGGCGTGAAACAAGGATGTATATTATTTCACTTGCTTTTTGGAATTGCTATAGACTTTATAATGAAACGATGCTGTATTGGTAAAACAGGCATTGATTGGGTGCATGGGACCCAAATAGAAGATCTTGAGTTTGCAGATGACATAACTCTCAACAGTGACATTGTGGAATCGATGTCAGGAAAAAAAACAGATTCCATCTTCTTGGCTAGCAAAATTGGTCTTGAAATTGACAAAGACAAAATAAAAATTATGAAATTTCTCATTAATCAAGAGGGAAAAATATATGTAGAAGGAACAGTTGTTGATGAAGTAAACCAATTTACGTACCTTGGCAGCTACATAGACCAGGATGGTGACACCAGGAAGGAAGTTAGAATTCGAATTGCAAAAGCAGCATTGTCCTTCAAAAAATTTGAGAACATATGAAATTCAAAAGTTATAAGCACAAAACCCAAGTTAAGATTACTCAATTTGAATGTGATATCCATCCTCATTTATGCATGTGAAAGCTGGAAATCAACTAAAGAAACAAAGAAGAAATTAGACTGTTTTGAAAACAAATGCCTCAGGAAAATACTTGGTATAAAGTGGAATGAATTTAAGAATGACAAAGAGATAAGACAGATGAGCAAACAACAACCAGTCTCATGGGTGATCAGAAAAAGAAGATGGATATATGTAGGCCATGTGATGAGAAGAAACAATCAGAGAATACCAAAACAAGCTATCAAGTGGAGCACAACAGGCTGAAGAAAAAAAGGTCGACCATGTGAAACTCTAAAGAGGACATTGTTAAGAGAAGCCAGTTTAGTGGACATAAGATAGCTCGATAAAGTTGAAAAACTCGCTGAAAACAGGAAAACACTTGGTATACAACTATGCGAGCCCTATGTAACATTTAACGGCAAGGGAAGGATGTAAGATATATATATATATATATATTTGGAATGTCAAAACTGGTGGGACTTCTTCTATCTAAGACATTCTACATATCACATATACAAATACATTTAGACTATTGCTCAACAATCTGGGATGATTGCTCAGTGTCAAATACAAAGAGGCTTTACTCACTTCAAAAGCAAGCAGTAAAGCTTTTTAGTGACAAAGATCAAGCACGAACAACTAACCAGAACAAATTTATCAAAATACTGCCTCTTAAGAACAGATTCCCCTTCAACAAAGTCAAGTTGGTACATCAGTTTCTTTCACAGCATGCTCTGCCTTATCTATGGAACATGTTTAAATTTAGCCAAAAGTGCAACCAACACTTAAACAACGTATGTCTTCCAAAACCTAGACTTGATCTTTACAAGAAAAACTTTACTTATTCTGCTGCTCATCTTTGGAATGCCCTCTCGTCCTGTATACAAAATATAAACTGTACTCCTTCTTACAAGTACAAACTTTTCCATTATCTATTTAATGTCGACTGCATGCCTCCATGAAACATAAAACTTAAAAGTTATTTTAGGCTGTTCTTACAGACACAGAATTCAGTTAATTGTTTATACTGAATAGTACCGAAAATTTTATTTGGTAGATCGTCATTTATATATGTATGTAGTTATTTTCTGTACTGTGTGCATGGATAAGAGCAAAACTTAAATGTTATGTTTTATTTTATATCTCTCAGCTTCAATTTTAATTATGTTTGTTACATGAACAGCATATTTGTAGAATGTCAGGAACAGAGTGAAAGTTGTATGATAAAGGGCAGAATGTCAGATGGACATTTGTGCTCAATTCTTAACACTTCTGAAATAAATATCAATCAATCAATCTTCCTGGAAGTGTATAAACTAGGAAAAAAAGTAGGAACAACTTTATTACTTAACGACTAGAAAGTTGTGACGTTTCGGTGTAAGCCTGAATCATACAAAAACATACAGGATGAAGAAACAGAGAGAAGAGATAGAGTATAGTTTCACATGAACGCTATATTAAAAAAAAATAAAATGAATAGAGCACTTAGCTGTAGCTTGTAAGACAACGTGGCTTGTCACGGAACTGTGAGCTTGGTATTTTGTTTTTCCCCTTTCTCCTTTCTTGTTCTTGTTCTTCCGTTCTCAGATGTTAACTTGTTGCTGAAATCACCATTCACTTAGGTCCGGATTGGTACTTATAATGGCCTTAAATCCTGAAGCACATAATATCCTGCATCAAATCTCAAGCTGTCATCTTTGTGTTATTCATCGATGATGAACTGACTCAGTAAGAGTTTCGTCCAGTCTTGAGTGTATACATTTTCACTCTTTCTTTCCTTGTGCTGGTCTTTCTTCAGCTTTTCTACATCTCTGTACAGTTTGTCAGTGACGAGAAACACTGGCGCTAGTATGTGTTTTTGGAGACATCCAGTAAAAGTAAATCCAGCAAATGATGCTGTATGGTCTCTTTTTCATCTCTGTTGCAGCACATGCAGTATGTTCTCCATCCACTATATATGCTCAGTATATGTGCTTGATGAAAGCGATGTGCCAAAATCATGGACTGAAGACTTGTGTATTATTTGTGTTTTCTTAATGCTAAAAGTAATGACATAAATTATTTATATATGATATGAAAGATCAATCTAAACATGGAACACTGTCATGCTAAATAAGGGAAGTAAATGAAGAAAATAGAACGAGGGGAAATAATTAAACATTACAGTATAGACATACAGGAGAGAGAAATAATAACTATATAGAAGGTAAAAATAGACGCTTGTAATGAAGAGATAGGTGGACATCTGAATATGGGCAAGATTCAGCTATGGCCAAACTCGGGCCAAACATCCGTGCAGATCCCACCACAAGATGCTGATACATGATCATACAATCATCCCATCATAAAACGCCTCACAGCATCCAGTTCAGCTACTCCATGCCTCCGATATCTCCACTCATCCTTTCAGTTCAGCAGCTCCATATCTCCACTCATCTCTTCAGTTCAGCAGCTCCATGCCTCCCATATCTCCACTCATCTCTTCAGTTCAGCAGCTCCATGCCTCCCATATCTCCACTCATCCCTTCAGTTCAGCAGCTCCATGCCTCCCATATCTCCACTCATCCCTTCAGTTCAGCAGCTCTATATCTCCACTCATCCTTTCAGTTCAGCAGCTCTATATCTCCACTCATCCTTTCAGTTCAGCAGCTCTATATCTCCACTCATCCTTTCAGTTAAGCAGCTCTATATCTCCACTCATCCTTTCAGTTCAGCAGCTCCATATCTCCACTCATCCCTTCAGTTCAGCAGCTCCATATCTCCACTCATCCCTTCAGTTCAGCAGCTCCATGCCTCCCATATCTCCACTCATCCTTTCAGTTCAGCAGCTCTATATCTCCACTCATCCTTTCAGTTCAGCAGCTCTATATCTCCACTCATCCTTTCAGTTCAGCAGCTCTATATCTCCACTCATCCTTTCAGTTCAACAGCTCTATATCTCCACTCATCCTTTCAGTTCAGCAGCTCCATATCTCCACTCATCCCTTCAGTTCAGCAGCTCCACGCCTCCCATATCTCCACTCATCCCTTCAATGCAAAGCCAAACCCAAAATTACTGAAGTGAAAAAACTAGTTCAGTTTTTAAAATCATTCTTGCTATCTGTAGGTTTCTTCAGTTTATCCTTTATCAGAGCAGAAGCTAGAGAACCTGGCAATAACTGGCGGGACTGGGGGAGATAAGAAGAGGAAGGTCAAGAGAAAAAATATCTCAGCAGATTAGTCAAGTGACATGGAGAAATAAATGTATCTGAACTGGTTGGAAACACTGAAGATAACACAAGATGGAGAAGCGCGGTTGTCAGAGCTATCCGTCTCGAAACGTGATGAGTGAATTATCACACTGTTTATTCAACACACTAAACGTCACTTCTAATAAAGTAACATGAACACAGTTACACATATCTAGAAACGGTGCACGCTGATAAAATAAGATGCATTTTAAAGCCTGAAAATTGCCTTCGAATGATACGGTATTTTTTATTTATGTATATTTCCTCATCATCAGGTGCCATGCCGACTGGCGTTGGCTATTATGCTTCTCCAGAGTACACGATCCTTCGTGCAGGCCATCAGCTCAGTTGGTGATCTCCTCTCACACCATCTCGTCAGACTTTCCAGTATCATTTTTCTTGATCTTCTCCTGGCTCTTCTTCCCTCTATTTTCCCTGTTGTTGCATCTCATTGCATGTGGTATGTATATTCAGACAAAAATAAATAAATAAATAAAATATATATAAATGCATTTATGTATACAAGTATTTAGACAGACTATCCTGCTATATGGTTCAGAGACATGGGTTATGACCAAGACAATACAAAAAAGGATACAAACATTCTTGAATTACTGCTTGAGGAGGATTTTTAAGCATTAAATGGCAGGGCAAGATCAGGAACGATGAGGTCTGGGAAAGGGCAGGACAAGAACCTATGAACATACAAACTATGTCTAGAAAGTAGAGGTGGATTGGCCACACACACTCTGAGGAAACCTGACACCAACATAGCAAGACAGGCACTGACATGGAATCCTCAAGGAAATAGAAAACGAGGAAGACCTAGACTAGAGAAATTATGACAGTGCTCAGAGACAAGGGATAAACATGGAAGGAAGCAGAGAATAATTCCAAGAACAGGGATGACTGGAGACCCTTTACCATGGACTATGTTCTCAAAGGAGTGAAAGGCGATGATGATGATATTTAGACAGTCTTTTCTTTCTCTCTCTCTCTCTCTCCTCTCTCTCTCTCTCTCTCTCTCTCTCTCTCTCTCGCACGCACGCACACACGTGTTTTGTTTCGAGTACTCTGTGGGCAATGTTTTAGCTCTTTTGCTCAGCGATTACGATGATGATAATAATGGTAAAGAAGACAGATGACGTTCATAAGCAGGATATTACGGTTACTATAATTTACCCTCGGTATAAAGTGGAGCGAATTCAAGAACAATGAAGAGATAAGATAGATGAGCAAACAACAACCTATCTCATGGGTGATCAGAAAAAGAAGATGAACTTATGTCGATCACGTGATGTGAAGAAACAGTCAGAGAATCCCAAAACAAGCTATCAAGTGAAACGCAACAGGCCGAAGAAAAAGAGGTCGACAGACATTGTAAAGAGAGGCCAGTTTAGTGAGATTACATCCCTTGATGGGGTTGAAAAGCTCGCCGAAAACAGGAAAACTTGGTAAACTACCATGCGAGCCCTATGTGACATTTAACAGCATGGGAAGGATGTAACAATTTTTTTTTTAATAAATAGGAAACAACGAGGCTTTCGTACGATAAAGTAAGAGAACACAGTTTTGTAGGATTAGACCTCGAAAAAATTATCTTGTGATTTTTCTTTCCCTCACGTTTCACTAAAGTGTTTTGTCTACGATTTTTTCGAGGTCTAATCCTACAAAACTGGGAAGAAAGTAAGATAATTTACCAAGACTTTCAAAAGACGGAGCAATGCTCTCAAAACTTACTACAGTGACAGGTAATTCAGTGGGATCCACCATGATAGTGAAAACATTGACTCCCTGCTCCTAGAGTTGTGATAATTCTGCTTTTTTCATTTGGGTTTTTGGAGACCATTCGCTGGGGTCTTGATCTTGAACTCTCTCTTTCTCACTGTGGTCAGACTAGACATATTTGGTCTTCCTCTATTTTTCTAATCAGTGTATGAATGTTCCTTTCCCAAACCAGTTAAGTTGTTTCTTCGACAGTTTCTTGCTATAGAAGAGAATGGTGGACACACCACATCAAGTTCTCATCTAGTAATGAGAGACCATTAGTGGTAACAGTTTTTTTTAAATCGGGACTCCCTCCCTCTTGTTTATATCTCTGTTTAACGTTTTTCCCAGGACCCCCCTTGTTTATATTTCTGTTTATCGTTTTTCCCAGGACTCTCCCCCTTGTTTTTAATCTCTGTTTTTCACAGGACCCCCCCCTTGTTTATATATCTGTTTATCGTTTTTCCCATGACTCTCCCCCTTGTTTTTATCTCTGTTTTTCCCAGGACCCCCCCCCTTGTTTATATCTCTGTTTATCGTTTTTCCCAGGACTCTCCCCCTTGTTTTTATCTCTGTTTTTCCCAGGACCCCCCTTGTTTATATCTCTGTTTTTCCCAGGACCACCCTTGTTTATATCTCTGTTTTTCCCAGGACTCTCCCTCTTGTTTATATCTCTGTTTTTCCCAGGACCCCCCCCCCCCCAGTTTATATCGCTGTTTAACGTTTTTCCCAGGACTCCCCTTGTTTATATCTCTGTTTTTCCCAGGACTCCCCTTGTTTATATCTCTGTTTTCCCAGGACTCCCCCTTGTTTATATCTCTGTTTTTCCCAGGACTCCCCCTTGTTTATATATCTGTTTTCCCAGGACTCCCCCTTATTTATATATCTGTTTTTCCCAGGACTCCCTTTTGTTTATATCTCTGTTTTCCCAGGACTCTCTTCTTGTTTATATCTCTGTTTTTCCCAGGACTCCTCCTTGTTTATATCTCTGTTTTTCACAGGACTCTCCCCCTTGTTTATATCTCTTTTTTTCCCAGGACTCCCCCTTGTTTATATCTCTGTTTTTCACAGGACTCCCCCTTGCTTATATCCCTATTTAACGTTTTTCCCAGGACTCCCTCCCCTTGTTTATATCACTGTTTAACGTTTTTTCCAGGACTCTCTCCCCCTTGTTTATAACTGTTTTTCCCAGGACCCCCCTTGTTTATATCCATATTTAATGTTTTTCTCACGACCTCCCTTGTTTATATCCCTATTTAACGTTTTTTTCCAGGACTCCCTCCCCCTTGTTTATAACTGTTTTTCCCAGGACCCACCCCCCTTGTTTATATCTCTAACGTTTTTCCTAGGACCCCCCTTGTTTATATCCCTAACGTTTTTCCTAGGACTCCCCCCCTGTTTATATACCTATTTAACGTTTTTCCTAGACCCCCCTTCTTTATATCTCTGGTTAACGTTTTCTCAGGACTCCTCCCTTGTTTATATCCCTGTTTAACGTTTTTCCCAGGACTCCCCCCCCTTGTTTATATCCCTGTTTGACGTTTTTTCCCACGACCCCCCCCCCCGTTTATATTTCTGTTTATTATTTGTGTGGTATATCTCGTGAGATATCCCAGTATAAAGCACTCCCGAAGATGGCAATCAAAATGTACATTTTTTCAATGTAATGCATTCTGCTAATCTGTGAAATTATGAATTTATTATTAATATAAATATGTATATGGAACCTCTCATATTAAAAGTAGACCAAATGATTAAGCTTTAGATTTTGAAGAGAGAGAGAGAGAGAGAGAGAGAGAGAGAGAGAGAGAGAGAGAGAGAGAGAGACCTATGCTTGGAGTTTTCATAATGCTGTCGCGCAGGAGGGCGATTGTACCTGTTCTGAAGTTGTGATAACTGTTCCACTTTCGTAGAGATTATTAAATAAATATTTACAGTTTCTTTATTTCTTACTCGTGTGCGCGTGTATATATAAATAAGCGTCCGTTAATAATCATTCATTCTATACAATTTATATATATTTCTTTTCAAATAAAAAATGCGAAATAGAAAAGTCCCTCGCTATACGATAAGTTCGCTTAAAGATTTTTTGCTAGTTCGAGGCGAGAGTTTCTCGTCGTACGAAGGCGATTCTGCTCGTAATCCCGTCGTTTCTCGTAAGTTCTCGTTACGGAATCTTCGATTAACATACTTGTGTAGCAGGTCACTTGTGCATTTCACTCGGTGATTAACTTATATTTTTGCAACATAATGTCTTCAAAGCGTGCATTGACTGTCCCAGGTACTTTTAAGAAAAAGAAATTAAGAAAATCATTATCATTGGCAGTAAAACTTGATGTGATAAAACGAATTGATCGTGGAGAGAGATCGAAAACTGTATGTGCAGCCATGAATCTGGCTTCATCCACAGTGCATACGATTTACAAGCAAAAGGACAAGCTGCTGAAAATGGCAGAAACTTGTTTTGGGGGCGTCAAGCTGAATCGTGTTACAAAATCCAGGACTTCTTTAATGGGTAAATTAGAAAGCTTGCTCGCCCACTGGATAGAAAGCCACAATCAACAAAATGTTCCACTTAGCTTCAGCATTATACAAGAACAGGCTCTTGCCTTGTTTGAGGATTTGAAGAAAGAGGCAGAAGATGAAGGATCAATTGGAGCAAAAGACATGGAATTCAAAGCAAGTCATGGATGGTTTGAGCGCTTCAAGAACCGTGTCAACTTGCACAACATGCGACTTGCAGATGACAAAACAGATTTTGATTCAGGAAAAACTTTTCCGGCAGAGTTACTAAGAATTGTCGAAGAAGGAGGATATTCATCAAAACAAATTTTCAGTGTTGATGAGACTGGTCTGTACTGGAAGAGATTGCCTTCCCGGTCATTTATTGCAAGGGAGGAGAAGTTGTCATCAGGTTTTAAAGTATCAAAGGAACGCCTAACACTTCTTCTTGGGGGCAATCTTGAAGGAGATTGTAAGTTGAAACCCCTCCTTGTTTATTATACAGAAAACCCTAAAGCACTTAAAGGTTTGAACAAAGCTTCGTTGCCGGTTATCTGGCGTTCCAACAAGAAGGCATGGGTTCAGAAAGAGGTTTTTGCTGATTATATAACGGGCTACCTTGCTCCCTTTCTTGCATCTTATTTTGCCAAAAACAAGATTGATAATAAGGCACTTCTTGTCATTGATAATGCTCCTGCACATCATATCAATGTCGAGGACTATGCAGATAATATCAGGGTAGTGTTCATACCCCCCAGTGTCACATCCACCCTGCAGCCCTTAGACCAGGGCATAATAGCAACCTTCAAAGCCTGCTATCTCCTCCTTGTCATCCGGCATCTTGTCTCTGCATCTGATGGAGAAAACAAGCCAACCATCAAGATGTTATGGAAAGACTACAATATAAAAATGGCCATTGAAAATATAGCCACTGCCTGGAGCAACATTACTCAGGGAAACCTGAATGCAATTTGGAAAAACCTGTTGCCAAAATATGTATACAATTTTCAAGGGTTTGTGGGTGAGATAAAAACCATTCAGCAGAAAATTGTCAGGCTCTGTGAGGATGCTGGCTTCTATGAAGTTGACCTGAATGATGTTCAGGAGCTGTTAGAATCACATTCTGAAGAGCTCACAAAGGAAGAGTTACTTCAGCTGGAGGCTGATAAGTTGCAGGATGATGATGATTATGATGATGATGATGAGACAGTAGATGTTCCAATGAAGACATTAGACATTAAAATTCTCTCAGAATTTTTCTCTACTCTGGAGAGAGCAATGCAGATCATTGAAGACAATGACCCGAATTTGGAAAGGAGCTCTGCGTGCAGGCGCAAACTGAATGAAGATGTTCAGTGTTATCGACAGCTTTACGAAACCAAAAAAAAAGCTATGGTTCAAACCAATGTTCTTTCACTTTATAGGCTACAGAAGTCTGGTGGGTCTCAACTTTCATCTTCAGCTGTTAGTGGATCTGATATCCTGATGGAGGTAGATGAGAAAGACGGGTTTATTTACTCCCAGTATTCAGATGAAGGCCTAGGTGATCCAGCAGATGAAGACCTCAAGCTCACTCACCAGCAACTGGCTGCCCTTGCATCTGCCAACACCCTTGCATCTGCCAACAACCGCTCACAGACTTTGTCATCACATGCCAATTTATTTGGGTGAGTGCTTAGATGTTGACAAACTTTGGCTATTGACATAGTGTAAGGTGGGAAGTGAATATGACTGCCCCAGAGGAGCAACACATTCTCCAGGATCATTGAATCAGAGTGGTCAAGATCCTGTCTTGCCTGCCAGCGGTGATCCCAGAAACAGGCTGTCAAATTTCTTCACCAGGGTAGGGAATAACATGTTCTTTATCATGATGGAGCCTGCCAAGAAGCTTGCTTCATGAACCTGCTCCAAGAATTCAAGAAAGCCACATGATCCTATTCTTATTCCATCATAATGCTTAAATTTCAAGACCTTCACCACAGTATAAGCTGCAAAGAACTGTTGAGTTTCCAGGTAAGGAGGGGACAGAAAAGCAGTGCAATAATTAAAAAAAAAAAGATTTTAGATACAAAATGATCAGAGTGACCAAATGTTTCATTTTACTGCCTTATTAGGGGATCAAGGTAATCAGCGACCCATAGCTGATGTGTCAGGGTCAGTGATCCATGGCTGACCAAGACCCTGTCCCACCTCTCCGTGTTACCCCCAGTAAAAGGCATAGCCTGGCTAACGGGGCAGGGATCACCATAGTCCCCTTGATGGTGGAGTCTGCTAAAGAAGCATTGCACACCCCCTGCTTTCTAGCTGTACTCTGGGACTGAAAAAGTAGCTGCCATAACCCCCTCCCACGCCCATATGATGCTGTACCTCAACATCTCTACAGCACCAGCTGCAAAGAACACCAGCTCACAGTTACAGGGAGTTTGTACAAGTTCAAGTGCCCTATTATTCCCTTTCACTGATTTATCACAATCTCTGTCCTTGGGATAAACGGTAGAATAGGCCTTGTGATTCCTAAGATCCGGATGCTTCATTGATTGGCCAGTTTTTTTTTTGTAAATTTATTCTTAGATTACCAAACTATATGCACAATACACAAGCATTTTTTGTTATTAATCATGATAGGGCCATGTTTTATTAGGAACTGGTGTGATTCTTGTTTTTTAGTATGTAAAGCAGTTTAAACCTGAACTCCCAGCTATACATCAATATCAGTAGTTTTAACAAATATTTTAAAGTACTTTTTCAGCAGCTCCTGGTAATCTGAGATAGAAATAAACATTCTAATTTGGTTCCTTCTAGTGGCACTTACTGTATGGTCTTCTCACTCTCTCACTGAGGATTCTTTATTGATATAATTGAGTTTACTTTCACAAGTAAATTTGTGTGTGCTGTAAATTGTTGATACATTAAACGGAACCAACTGTCACCTGCATTTCATCTCAGACTTGACTTAAAGCTGCTTGCAAGGACTCAAGACTTGACACTTGAAGATTCTGACTTGAGACTTGACTTGAGTGCATCTCTGGTTTACTATAATGAAAATATAAAAAAAAAAAAGATATTTCACCTGAACTGTTTCTCTGTAACTAGGCGACACAGCATTTCTTCAGACCCAGGTAAAGGTAAAGGTAACCCTGTCATACTTTAGAGGTACATAGAGATATGGTGTTAGTGCCCATATTTTCCTTGACCTATCAGAACACTAGAGGGTGATGTGGTCAGCATCACGCTTGACCATCTTTCCTTTCTCAACTCCAGAAGATTTCTATAACTGGGTGCCTCTGGCCAGACTCAGACCTCCCAACCTTCATCATGAGAGACTAGTGCACTAACCACTTTGCCACTCAGACACCCACTAGACTGGACTGAAAGATTTTTCATGACAGCTGATCTTCATATGAAAGCAGTATTTTGACCTCTAATCAAATGGGTTTTGTAGCTGGATTTTTGGAAATAACAAGTTCTGATTCAATTCGTTCCACCAGCACTTCCTGTCTTGTCATTTTGTCCACTCGTTTTTAAGGTTCCTTATTGAGTCAGTTTAGTGTTATTACCGTTGATATCGAGTTCTTATCTCTCTCTCTCTGAACCTTAAGTGCCCAGGGCACGTGGGGCTTCAGTTTTCCACAAATGCCTGTCCTTTGCCTTTTTTTCTGCTCTTGCCCAGGTGAGCCCTCTATTGCTCAACATCCTTTCTGTTGTTCTTCTCCATGTCTCTTTTGGTCTACCCTTACTTCTGTTCCCCTGTGGTGTCCATCTTAGTGGTATTTTTGGTAGTGAGTTATCAGTCATTCGGAACACATGTCCCAACCATCGCCAGCGTCTTTCCTCAATAATTGTTGTCAGTGGCTTCATCTGCATTTCTGCCAATAAGATGTTATTTCTTATGGTGTTTGGCCAAAATATTTTTCTAATTCTTCGTAAACATTTAGTCTGGAAAGAATTCAACTTGTTTTCTATGGTTTTGGTGAGTTCTTATGGTCCTTGTGTATTTTCAGTATTTAGAATGTTGATCAGTAGGTTTCCTTATTTGGAGGTTTATTAAAAAAATAAAATTTATGAATAAAAAGAGACATAGCTAAGGAAGAAGTTAAATAACTGTAAAGAATGAAACAAAACAAACAATTCTGAGAAAGATGAAAAATTTGAGTGATCAGTTAAAAAAAAAGCAGCTGCAATTAATCATTTGGTTAATCCATACCATACTCCACAGGTTTGAAACCTGCAGTTTAAATGATCAGTAACAGAGTGGTTAGGATATTTAAAAAAAACAAAACAAAACAAAAAAAAACTTAGATTTGTAATAATCCTGGACAGAATGATAATTTCTCTTTCTTCTGTAATGTCTATTATTGATTGATGCATTCATTTCTCTTCATTAAAATGAAATATTTGTTTTTATATGAACATTTGTAGCTGAACAGTTACCTATAGTCTCTTTTCTACAACCATCAATATCTAGGCCTGTGGTTCTTTATCTCTTTTTTTTTTTTCTGGTGGTGGACCCCCTTTACAGTCTGAGAACTGCTATGGACCCTTCATTAAAAATAAAGCAATAAATAAAAACTAGATAATGCTAAGGGTTCTTTTTACTTGATGGAATCAATTTACTTGTCCATGGACCCAGGTTTAGAACCACCGACCCAGGCTTTTTGTAGTAACTAATTAGCCGGGGTTTTTTTTTTTCTGTGGTAGTGAGTTTTGGTATCGAGTAAAATTCCATTTTGAAATGAACTCTGCCTGCAGTTCCTGGAATGATATTCTGGAAATTATAAACAAAACAGAGTTTGACTTGAAAAATATTTATGTCAGTAAACATTTCTGTTAATGTCAGAAATCCATTTCTGTTAATGTCGGGGATTAATTTCTGTTAATGTCAGGGATTCATTTCTGTTAATGTCGGGGATCCATTTCTGTTAATGTCAGGGATCCATTTCTGTTAATGTTAGGGATCCATTTCTGTTAATGTCAGAGATCCATTTCTGTTAATGTCAGGGATCCATTTCTGTTAATGTCAGAGATCCATTTCTGTTAATGTCAGAGATCCATTTCTTCCAGTCTTTTGTGGGAGGGGGGGGGGGGAGAGGTAGGATGACACAAGATGATCATAATGGCAGTTAATGTCAGTGGAGGAAGTTTGTACCAAAGTTCCAAAGCAAAAAAGATGAGAAAAATTAACATACACCTTAATTCATTTTCTTCTTTAGATTAGTCTGTTTATGGGTAATAACTTTGCCTGTTTATGTATAATAATTCTGCCTGATTATGGATAATAATTATGTCTGCTCATGGATAATAAGTACATGTTTATTTAGTCATATTATTAGGATAATTCTTTTTTTATGTATAATAATTCTGTATTTATGTTTATGGATAATAATTTTCTGTTTGTTTATGGATAATTCTTTGACTGTGGATAATAATTCTGTGTATTTTTTTGTGAATAATAATTCTGGGTTTTTTTTATATTATAATAATTCTGTATCTGTTTATGGATAATGCTAATTTTGTTAAAAAAGTAAACCATAGAGGTTTTACTTGTAAAATTACTTGATGTCTCATCAGTAGGGTATGTGCTGATAGGATATCATTTACTGTTAACAGATGAGTGAAGTCACCTCAGATACACAGATAGGATATCATTTACTGTTAACAGATGAGTGAAGTCACCTCAAATACACAGATAGGATATCATTTACTGTTAACAGATGAGTGAAGTCACCTCAAATACACAGATAGGATATCATTTACTGTTAACAGATGAGTGAAGTCACCTCAGATACACAGATAGGATATCATTTACTGTTAACAAATGAGTGAAGTCACCTCAGATACACAGAGCGAAGCAACCGCACAGCTTCCCGGATCATATACATTTTTTCTGTCACTCCTTTCCCCTCCAAACCAGTATTTCAACTTGCTGAACTTCTTTCATACCAATTCGTGGTTTAAACTTTCAGAGCATATTAACGGTTCTGAAATGTCTAAGGAATTCTTTTTATTTAATTAAATAATGCTTTTTTTTTGGGGGGGGGGGGGGGAATCTTTATTAGAAAAATATGTTATGACACTTATGAACTTAATATTGGAAGGTGAGAAGAATCCAAGGATGCTAAGGGAAGCTACTCTTTAAATATTGAACAAGAGCGCGTAGAGCATGGTTATCGGTAATGTTAAGACATATGACTAGGGAACTTAATGGAAAGACGGCATCCGAAATACCATCATTTCAACAACCAGTTTTTTGTTTTTAGTTAGTCCTCATCTTTTTTTTTTACGAAACCCTGAGACCCAAATGGCGCGTGTAGACATTCCATAAATTCCACACTTCTACCAGCTAGTGCCTAATTGGGGCCCAGACAAGAAAAAAAAAGGGCAGAAATGAGATGCCTGAAGGTGTCTTTAGAGAAGAGTCTGAGATAGGAATCAGGAAACACAGACATCATAGCAACGGTCTTGTCGTTCATAGCAAGGCAGCAACAAAATCAGTGCAGATTTATCAGCGGCGATGGGAACCTGAGCAGCAAGGATCAGAGAGCACCCAATAATAAGATGGATGAATAGGGGTAATAGACCTCACAAGGAAAGTAGACTTGTCTGATAACATCTGCAGACTTCGATGTTTCACGTCAACACTAGATAAGAGAGAGAGAGGAAAAGAATTCATTTCAGATGTTGTCAAAAACAACAATAATTCTTGAGGCTGAGCTTTAGAATATAACACAACAGGCATTTAGACTGACAAGAGCATTTGAGCTCTCAGACTCTGTTCTGAACTGAGATTTGGAAGTTTAGGTTCAGGAGTTTTTGTTTGTTTGTTTGTGTGTGGTCAAAATGTCAGTCTTGCTTTGAGAATAAATGTGATGTCATTTATGATTTATGTTAGTCTGTGTCTTTGCTGCTGAGGATGTTATGTAGAATGTAGATTAATGTGGTGATGCTGTGAAAGATTTTGCTGGGAACTAAGTTTAAATAGTTTCAGTACCAGAATAGGTGAAAATATACTTTTTATATCAATCTTCAATACAAGATATTTTATTTTCATATACACATGACATTTCACATTATATATTTTCTTATTCTCATATACATATGACATTTCACATATTTTCTTATTCTCATATACACATGACATTTCACATTATATATTTTCTTATCCTCATTTAAACATGACATTTCACATTATGTATTTTCTTATTCTCATTTACACATGACATTTCACATTACATATTTTCTTATTCCAATTTACACATTTCACATTATATATTTTCATCTTCAGGGCCAGTGAAGAGGCTCCATGATAGAATGGACTTGACATGAACATCCGTGCATGAAGAACAGAGAATCCTCTTCACTGTTTCTGGAGTTGTTACGTTCTGTGTGTGACCCTTGTCACATTTCAGTTGTGACTGAAATAGTATGAGATTAAGAAGCTTTTAAGCTTTGAAAGATGGAGGCTGTGTTCACGTGGATGAGCGTATAGATTTATAATAATTATGGGGTTTTCAGATGGTATTTATAGACCTATTCTAATGAGTGAGAGTGACTTTATAATCAAATCTGAAGTTTATTTTTCTATATTCAAATTGTGTATCTGTGAATGTGGCAGCATTTCATCTAGATTCTATTTTATATCTGGGTCTTTGTGCTCAGAACTCTTGAAAGTTAGAATAGAGAAATATTTTTGATCATTTCATGAAAATTAATAAGCCAGTCCTCATTAAAATGAATACAGAGCTTCAACATATTAGACTTTGAATAAAAAAACTGAGCAGGAAAATGAAAATCAGGATATTTAAAAGTTATGTCCTAAATGTGTTACTCTGCGAAAGTGAATGCCGGAAAACTATCGAAACTATAGAAAACAAACTGGATTTCTCCCAGACTAAATGTTTATGTAAGACTAGATGACTTTTTTGGCTAAATGCCATAATACCTTGCAGGCAGAAGTGTAGATGAAGCTGTTGATTATTGAGAAAAGACATTAGTGATAACAGGAGGATTTGCTCCAGGTGACTGGTAACTCATTACCTGAAATGGACACCTCAGGAGTAAGGGTAGACCAAAGGAGACATGGAGAAGAACAACAGAGAGGATGTTGAGTAGTGCTGACCAGAGCAGGAGAGGGAAAAAAAGGTGAAGGGAAAGCCCTTGCAGAAGTCCCATGTGCCCTGGGCACTTAATGGTTCAGAGAGATAAGGAGAGAGAGGGTTATGAGTAAAATGTTCTTTTCAAATATATTTTGCAGGAGAAGAAGACACAGTACTCACAGTAAATGAGATAATAATCAGTGACTCATGGCTGGTTGCTTGCATCAGG
Source organism: Achatina immaculata (assembly GCA_009760885.1). Taxonomy (NCBI): domain Eukaryota; kingdom Metazoa; phylum Mollusca; class Gastropoda; order Stylommatophora; family Achatinidae; genus Lissachatina; species Lissachatina immaculata. The sequence goes on from CM019713.1 coordinate 48,382,257, forward strand.
GTTATTGAGATGTAGTCAATCAAGTCTCTTTCTACTCCTCAGTGACCCCCTAGTAACAGATGGTAGTCTGGCAAAGAGAATTAGGGATCAGAATATGAAGACAGATCCGATTCTAAAAATATGAAATTGAGTGAACTGGGCCCAAAGTACAGATGTCTCATCATAGCAGCAAACCATGACACAATGCGACCAACAGATTTTTGAAGGTGAATGCAGAAGAGATTTATACTTTCTTCATACTCTTCTTCGTATATGCTTCCCAAGGTAGCAGCTGGAGCATTTTGGCTCATTTCAAAATAATAATAAAAAAAAAAAAAAAGCAATATTGAAGGAAAAAAGTTGAAGGGAAATGATAACTTTGAAATTTGCCAGTAAAGGATGTTGGTTGCATTGTGTTGCTGTTGCTTGCGTTGCAAGGCCTAACCCATCCAGCTTCAGCTCAGCATATTTTTGGGACTGGGTTCACCTTGCCGTTGCCAGCCATATTCACTTGGCCAGACTTTTGTCATTTTCCAGGGGCACCACTGGGAGATAGAATACTGGTTAGCTTTTGGTTGCTGACACAAGCAGTCAGTCATGGATCTCAGCTGGAAATAACTAATTCACAGGAAGAATTAATTATTGCTGTGAATGTGTGAGTAGGGATGTTTGAAATGACATGAAGAAAACTGAAAGGATAAGTGCATTATGAAAAATATGAAACGTGGAAAAAAAAAAAGACAAAATTTGTCATCACCTTTTAATTGTGAACTCTCTCTCTCTCTGAACCTTAAGTGCCCAGGGCACATAGGGCTTCCGCAAGGGTTTTCCACAAATGCCTGTCCTTCGCCTTTTTTTCTGCTCTTGCCCAGGTGAGCCCTCTATTGCTCAGCATCCTTTCTGTTGTTCTTCTCCATGTCTCTTTTGGTCTACCCTTACTTCTGTTCCCCTGTGGTGTCCATCTTAGTGCTATTTTTGGTAGTGAGTTGTCAGTCATTCGGAGCACATGTCCCAACCATCGCCAGCGTCTTTCCTCAATAATTGTTGTCAGTGGCTTCATCTGCATTTCTGCCAATAAGATGTTATTTCTTATGGTGTTTGGCCAAAATATTTTTCTAATTCTTCGTAAACATTTAGTCTGGTAATTGTGAACTAGCAAACATAATTTCAGATTTGACAAACCCTCCATTGAGAACAGCAGTGAGTTTTCAGTGTTCTGTGTTAAATCACGGTTACACAGGATGGAGAGTCCTACAGTGGTCAAATGTTTCTGGTAAATCTCAGATTTTATTTCAAGTGGCTGTGTGTGCAGCTGATACTGAGGTTCAGTGATTGCAGAATTGAACCTGTTTGTAAAATGAAGAACATTTTCACATGCAGGGTGAATGAAAGTTTACTCCCATCTGATTTTAATCCTTACAACTTCTTTCTGTGGCCCAGATAGAGGAAGCATGCAAGAAATACTGATGAACACAATGTTTAGATTAGGCAAACATTGGCATATGTACCTTTGAGGTGCTAGCAACCTGTAGCAGAATCATGCCCAGAGAACTTGAAAGATTGTGTCAGGTATGCAAGAGCTTATGAACTTTAGCTTTTATGTGAATGATTATTTTATTTTCCAGTGAAATAAAGTGGCATGAGTTTTTTAAAATGTATTAGTTTTTTGAATGGCAAAAACACCTTCAACAGAAGAAACAACAGGTTTTCGGTGAGCTTTTCAACTTTATCAATGGATGTTATGCTCACTAAACAATGTCCTCTTTAGAGTTTCACATGGTTGACCTCTTTTTCTTTGGCCTATTATGTTCCACTTGATATCTTGTTCAGAGATTCTCTGATTGTTTCTTCTCATCACGTGTCCGATAAATGTCCATCTCCTTTTTCTGATCACCCATGAGACAGGTTGTTCAGTTATCTCTCTTATCTCTGCATTGTTCTTGAATTCATTCCACTTGATACCGAGTATTTTCCTTAGGCATTTGTTTTCAGAAGAATCTAATTTCTTGTCTATTTTTTTAGTTCTTTTCCAGCTTTTGCATGTATTAATGAGGGTGGATATTACATTTGAATTGAATAATCTTAGGTTGTTTTTTTGTGTTTATAACTTTTGAATTCCATATGTTCTCAAGATTCTTGAAGGTCTGTGTTGCTTTTGCAATTCTAATTCTAACTTCCTTTCTGGTGTCACTATCCTGGTCTGTGTAGCTGCCGAGATATGCATATTGGTGTTCCTTCTACGTATATTTTACCATTTTGATTAATGGGAATTTTCATTATTTTTTTTTTTTCCATGTTAATTTCAAGTCCTATTTTGCTAACCAGTGAAGACATGGTGTCTGTTTTTTCTTGCATCGAATTCACATTGTCACTGATAAGAGTTATGTCATCTGCAAAATCAAGATTTTCTAGTTGGGTCCCATGTACCCAGTCAGTGCCTATTTTACCTGTGCAACATTTCTTCGTTATGAAATATATGGCAATTCCAAAAAAGCAATGGAGATAATATACATCCTTGTTTCATGCCTGTTTCAATCTGGAACCATTCACTCATTCCTTCTTTTATGTTGACTGCACAAACATATCCATTGTAGTGATCCTTAATGATGTTGACAATTTTAAATGGTATTCCATATAGTATTAAGATTCTCTACAATGAGTCTCTGTGTGTGTGCTATGAAATGCATCAGTCAGTACAACATACCAAATACCAGTTCATGAAGCTGGGTCAATTGGAGTGTGATGGCAGGAAAAACTGAAATGTTTACCATCAGACTGACAGAAAGACTGCATTACTACAAAGTCAGGAAGACCTCTCCTTCCAGGGAGCTCTGTTGTTTTCCACACCTCTTGTAAGGGATCATGTGGATGTGGATTAGAACATAGAACCATTCTTCTGAGTCTGTATGTGTATTAAAAAAGAAAAATAAATTTAAAAACCTAGTCCAACATTTCATAGAGGCATTTATGGATATGATGTTTGTGGCCATATTTTTCCTTGACTTGATTGTACACTAGAGGAAACATCATGTCTGGCTGCCTTTCTTGTCCGGCTTCAGAATGAGTTGTGTTTCCATGTCTACATCTGGGTTATTGGGGCATTTCTGGTTGGATTTGAACAACTGCTACACCACTTCAGCACCCTACACTTAGAGAGTGATAGTAAAAGTAGTTATGGGACGTATTCTTCACAATGTCATGTAGCTATATTGAGAGCTGTAGCATCAGTCATGAAAATTTGTAACTTAAACATAAAAATGGTGGTAAAAGCTTTACCTGTAGTAACAGAACATTCTTTACATTTAGCTTCATAATCCATCCATTCATGTCCTTGGATGGTGGTCAGCTTAGCTCAGCATGTCTTGTGGTATCTTGCATGGCAGCAACATATTCTCTCCATTTCTCACAGTCTGCAGCCAACCTTTATATGGTGCCATAAATGTGTTCATCTCTGCTTCTGCAGTTCTTCTTTTGATAAACCACTCTTTTTCTCAGGTGTCGTCACATGACAGCTGTAGCAGTTGCTTTGGAGCTTTACATATGTAGGCTGTTAGCTCACATGAACTCTGAGATATTTATCTTTATATGTGATTGTAATATGAAGACACGCATTACCATACTAACAAGTTTGTCTTGTTATTGTAAGTAAGGCTTTTACTTATTGTAGTTACTTTCCAAAACTTTACATATTTGTATATCAGCATGTGCACTTGGGGATATATATACACCATGTTATTAAAATGTTTAAATTAAGTATGGTCTTGCAAATTAACTGTGGTCTTGGGGTATTGTCTCTTCTGTTCAAAGCAGGAAGTCATGACTCTTTTCTCAGTAAATGGTGGTCATTGTTTGATGATAGTGGTGGCATCTTATACATCTTGATCATGCTCCTCTACTACTGGTAATAGGATATACAGATATACAGTTCATCTGCTTAGATATGTCAGTAGGGCTGGCTCATTTGTGAATGTATCAGAAGCTATCTTTTGATCACAAGATCATCATTATGCCTTGAAGCATATAAGATAGAGATGACATTTTCTTCACCCAGCCAAAATCTTAGACATCTCTGACTGCCTTCTACCTCATTTCAACATTCAGTATGAAGAATATTTCTGGGTGTTAGTATAGGAGAAATAACACTGAAATAACAATCTATAAAATTATAATAAGACCAGCCGTCATGTATGGATCAGAGACGTGGAGTACAACAAAAAAAGATGAGCAACAATTACAGATCTTTGAGAACAAGATCCTAAGAAGAATCTTTGGGCTCACAAAGGATACCAACAGTGGAGAATGGAGAGCTAGAAAGAACACTGAACTGAACAGTTTATTTAAATCCCAATGAATTATGAATGTCTTGAAACTGAACAGACTACGCTGGCTGGGGCATGTAGAAAGAATGGAAGAGAATGGACAAATGAAAATGATGTATACACAAGAGATGAGGGAAACAAGACCAAGGGGTAGACCAAGACAAAGATGGAAGGACAACATAGAAGAGGATATAAAAGAAATTGGTGATGATTAGTTATAGAGAAGAATGGAGGCGAACTTTATCTGCAGCAATGAGCCTTAATGGCACAGAAAGCTGAAGAAGAAGTATAGGAGAGGGCAGGACCTGACCCATCTTACATTTTCCACATGCAGTTTTGTCCCCTTCCTACAGGTTTCCTAAAGCTGTTTGGTTTGTTTCTGTTGTTGCTGGTGAAGTTTTCTCTGTATAAATCTCTGGTCTCATGAAAGGTTGTCTTCTGTTGAATTAATGAAGATAATAATGCTTGATTCATTCTTCATAAACCAAAATCATGTCCTTACATCAGCAGTTCCAAACATGGGGTCATTGAAGTAAGTCATATCTCTGAATCCCATGCATCAACAGTTTGTTCTGAGCATGGTGTCATTAAAGTAAGTCTCTGAATATCATGCATCAACAGTTTCCAACATGGGGGTCAATGAAATGTCATGTGGAGGTACATTTAACAAGTCTAGATTTTCAAATGATGAGTCCAAGTTCATAAGTTCCAAAAATAAAATATTTGGAAGGTTTTAAATTTAAGACCTAATGGCTTGTGAGCAGCTGTATGTGGCAACATATTATCATGTGCAACAGGGGTGTGAGATCTGAAGAAAAAAAGTTGAGAACCACTGCATACAGGACATCAGCATTCATCTTATTATTGTTATTATTTTTTTAAATTGTTGGTTACATTTTTTTGGGTTAAATAGCTCTATGATGAATGTGACATTTTGTTGGATATTAAAATTTTATATATGTCATGTGATTCCATGATGTGAAATATGTTGGGGTGTTGTGTGTGTATATGGATGTTCAGTAAATTATTATTTAAAATGGAAACAGTTGTGTAGACTTGTAAGCTTGTTTTGGTGTTGCTAAACATAATGGTGATCCAAAAACAATATGTCATATAATAAAACAACTGCTACAGTTACTATTATATCATTTTCCTACAGTCAGCTCAGACATGTGGTCCATTTTGTATGGGACTGATTTTTTAAATGTGAACATTTGTTTTAATTTACTACACTGATAGAGGCACGGTGTTTACATTGTGTTCAGGTGCACCTTGCTCTGCATACAATATTCTGTGGCTTCAAGGTCTGGACCCTTGAAAAACCTCTGCTCATGACCAAAAAAAAAGAGAGTATAATGTCACTGGACTTCATCATCATCATCATCATGTGCCGTGCCGACTGGCGTTGGCTATTATGCTTCTCCAGAGTACCCGATCCTTCATGCAGGCCATCAGCTCAGTTGGTGATCTCCTCTCACACCATCCCGTCAGACTGTCCAGTATCATTTCTCTTGGTCTTCCTCTTGATCTTCTTCCTTCTATTTTTCCTGTTGTTATAATATTTTCAATGCCCCCTCTTCTCATTGCATGTCCTATGAAAGTACATTGTCTCTCTCTTATCTTTTTGACAAGGTTTTTTGTCTCTCCAGCTCTTCTCCTACATTCTTCATTAGTTATTTTTGCTGTCCAGGGGATTCGCAAATTTCTTCTAATAAACCACATTTCTGCTGCTTCCAATGAAAAAAATAATCCGGCATCTGCTAGAGTTATAATATGTTATCGATAACTCACATTCTGGATGTTATAGCCGCACTTATTGAATGATCAGTGTTGAACATTGGTCTATTTTGCTTGTTAGACAACGGAGAGTGCTTTTCCCAGTTATAGCCCGTGTTTGCTATAAATGTAATGTGTTCAATATTTCTTCATTGTTGATGTTTTATTAAGTACTATTGTTGCTATAACAGAGAATTAAAGATATTTTTTTCCTGTGGAAAACAAATCTTCTTATACATCAAGTTGGAATATCTATGAATAACGCAGCGGTCTGGCACAAGTGCTCACAGCATGGTCTGGATTGGCAATCGGTGATGGCGTTGTGTGTCTTATTTTGCTCTTCTTATACAATAGAGAATAAATAAAGGGCATAAGAAATTATGAAAGCAGAGGGTTAATAGTTTTGGAACAGTAGTGACTAACTAGTTCAAGGTGTGTTGAAGGTTCTACAGTAGATGAGGAGACACAAAATGGAAGGATGTAGAAAAGTGTGAGTTTCAGATAAGTGGGACTTGAATCTTGTTCACAGTATTCAGTAACAGATAAATGGGACTTGAATCTTGTTCACAGTCTTCAGTAACAGATAAGTGGGACTTGAATCTTGTTCACAGTCTTCAGTAACAGATAAGTGGGACTTGAATCTTGTTCACAGTCTTCAGTAACAGATAAGTGGGACTTGAATCTTGTTCACAGTCTTCAGTAACAGATAAGTTGAGTTTAAATCTGGTTCACAAGTGTGAATATCAGATAATAGAGTTCAGGATGTGGTTCACAGTTGTCAGTGGCAGAGAAATAGAATCACGAGTTTCTTTCACAGTATAAAGTGGGATATTTAAAGTCTGATTCATAACTGTCAGTAGCAAACAACTACGGTAGGAAGCGAACAGAAAGAGAGAGAGAGAGTTCCCGTTTTAGTGGAGCTTAATACGAATCTTTCACAGTATAAAGTGGGATATTCTGATTCATAACTGCTAGTAGCAAACAACTTCGGTGGAAAGCTAACGGTAGAGAGAGAAAGAGAGAGAGAGTTCCCGTTTTAGTGGAGCTTAATACGAATCTTTCACAGTATAAAGTGGGATATTTAAAGTCTGATTCATAACTATCAGTAGCAAACAACTACGGTAGGAAGCGAACAGTAAAGAGAGAGAGAGAGAGAGTTCCCGTTTTAGTGGAGCTTAATATGAATCTTTCACAGTATAAAGTGGGATATTCTGATAAGAGAGAGAGAGAGAGTTCCCGTTTTAGTGGAGCTTAATAAGACTCTTTCACAGTATAAAGTGGAATATTTAAAGTCTGATTCATAACTATCAGTAGCAAACAACTACAGTAGGAAGCGAACAGTAAAGAGGAGAGACAGAGAGTACCCGTTTTAGTGGAGCTTAATATGAATCTTTAACAGCATAAAGTGGGATATTCTGATTCATAACTGCTAGTAGCAAACAACTTCGGTGGAAAGCTAACGGTAGAGAGAGAGAGAGAGAGAGTTCCCGTTTTAGTGGAGCTTAATACGAATCTTTCACAGTATAAAGTGGGATATTCTGATTCATAACTGCTAGTAGCAAACAACTTCGGTGGAAAGCTAACGGTAGAGAGAGAAAGAGAGAGAGAGAGAGTTCCCGTTTTAGTGGAGCTTAATACGAATCTTGCACAGTATAAAGTGGGATATTCTGATTCATAACTGCTAGTAGCAAACAACTTCGCTGGAAAGCTAACGGTAGAGAGAGAGAGAGAGAAGAGGAGGAGAGAGAGAGAGAGAGAGAGAGAGTTCCCGTTTTAATGGAGCTTAATACGAATCTTTCACAGTATAAAGTGGGATATTCTGATTCATAACTGCTAGTAGCAAACAACTTCGGCGGAAAGCTAACGGTAGAGAGAGAAAGAGAGAGAGAGAAAGAGTTCCCGTTTTAGTGGAGCCTAAAACGAATCTTTCACAGTATAAAGTGGGATATTCTGATTCATAACTGCTAGTAGCAAACAACTTCGGTGGAAAGCTAACGGTAGAGAGAGAGAGAGAGAAAGTTCCATTTTTTGGTGGAGCTTAATACGAATCTTTCACAGTATAAAGTGGGATATTTAAAGTCTGATTCATAACT
>CM019713.1:49073023-49318023 GCA_009760885.1 Achatina immaculata
GTTTAACATAATAGCCGCTTAATTTTTCTCATATAGGTAAGTTGTTACACGCTTCATGTCCCTCTTTATAGGAACATGCGAAACAAGTAAATAAGCACTAAGAAAAAAAAGGGGGGGGGGTATGTGAGGTGAGTATGTCAACTTTCCAGGTAGTAAAATTCTCTGGTATCACGTTCACTACCATTAAGTTGACGAAGCTGTTACCTTCTCGTTTATCCCCTCTTACAGCACATCTTTAGTTTTCATTCAATCAAATAGTGATATTTCATCCGAGTGTTTTCCCATGTGCCTGGAAGAATCTCTCACATCATTGTTTACTGTTTGTAAGACGAAGCATATTAACGCGCCTACGCGTGCCCTACGTTTACCCCTTGTGTTCGTGATCCCAGACTGCCATTGTGCACTTCCTGTGATCACAAGAGGTAACACGAGATGCGGTTTCAGCATTTGGGATATTTCTGTCGCTTGAGATTGCAGTATGTTTTACATCCTTGATTCCAAAACTCTTTCGGGGTACCAGCCCTTTTACCTCCCAGACCACATCTCTAAAAGGTAAAAGGTAAGATTCTCGTTTCCATGCCATTAAGGTATGTTGTGGATACGGTGTTAGGTCCGCATTTCCAAGACATTCGGCACGTGAAAGTCTGATGTGGTCAGTATCACATCTGGCCGCATTTACCTTCCCAGATTTCTCTGGCACACATTTTTTACAGGCTGGACCCCGGGGCCCTTTTTTTTTTTTTTTGAGTATAGCATCATCATCATCAGGTGCCGTGCCGACTGGCGTTGGCTATTATGCTTCCCCAGAGTACCCGATCCTTCATGCAGGCCATCAGCTCAGTTGGTGATCTCCTCTCACACCATCCCGTCAGACTGTCCAGTATCATTTCTCTTGGTCTTCCTCTTGATCTTCTTCCTTCTATTTTTCCTGTTGTTATAATATTTTCAATGCCCCTTATAGGAAAAAAAAAAAATCCCATTTCTAGATTTGAACTATTTGATAGCACCGGATTACTAAGCCGAGCGTCCAACCACTCAGCTAACCAGGCCACATCTTAGACCACATATCTAGCCACCCCACAAACTTTTCCCCTTGCTCCTGATTTCCCATGCCTCTCTGGTTTCCTTCACCGCCCTCTGCATCTTGTCAGAGGCCCTCCCCCCCCCCACCCCCCAGAGGGGCGGTGCTACCAACTGTTGCAAGCATTGTTTTACATAATGTGAACGTTGGCTGTTGTACGGGATTCTGTCATGATATGTTGCTTACGGTGTGTCTGGTTCTGTGTTTCTGATTGTATGTGTGTATGAATGGTAGTAGAGAAGTCAAGGTGATTTTTGTGTGCTACGTTGATATCCATTGGGAACGTTGTTCTTGTAAGTGAGCGTGTAATTGCTCATGTTCGATCCGAGCCGTGATTGTTTCCCGTAATTGTCTTTCCAGGCGTAGGTGTGTATGTGCTTTCTTTTTATCTTCTTCCCCCCACCTCGACCAAGCTTGTTTAATTACGGCATATACTTTTTAAAAATTGTGATAACAAATAATTAAGATTGCGGCATGTATAATGTTATCATTGTATATAAAGCAAGAGGTGCTGTATGTATAATATATGCATGATTGTATATAGAATAAATAGTAGAGACTGCTGTATGTATAATGCAATGATTGTATATATAAGAAATAGTGAAGATTGTTGTATGTATAATACAATGATTGTATATAGAAGAAATAGTGGAGACTGTTGTATGTATAATATATGCATGATTGTATATAGAAGAAATAGTAGAGACTGCTGTATGTATAATGCAATGATTGTATATATAAGAAATAGTGAAGACTGATGTATGTATAATGCAATGATTGTATATAGAAGAAATAGTGAAGACTGCTGTACGTATAATACAGTGATTGTATATAGAAGAAATAGTGAATACTGCTGTATGTATAATACAGTGATTGTATATAGAAGAAATAGTGAATACTGCTGTATGTATAATACAGTGATTGTATATAGAAGAAATAGTGAATACTGCTGTATGTATAATACAGTGATTGTATATAGAAGAAATAGTGAATACTGCTGTATGTATAATACAGTGATTGTATATAGAAGAAATAGTGAATACTGCTGTATGTATAATACAGTGGTTGTATATAGAAGAAATAGTGAATACTGCTGTATGTATAATACAGTGGTTGTATATAAAAGAAATAGTGAATACTGCTGTATGTATAATACCATGACTGCTTACTGAACAAACAGTGGTGCATGCCGTATGTAAATATTATATATAATAATAATATGATCATCTTGAGTGGATATTTTTGGCTTTCTTTTATATAGTTAAAATATATATAAGAAAATACTAAACTATACTAAACATTATACAGTACTAAAATACTCGTGTGTCTCCAAATCGTTATCCTTCAGATCTGGAATAGATACCATACATTTATAAATTCACTAATATTGATCTCCTGATACTAATGGACTTCAAGAGCAGCTAGATTTTGTTGTAAAAGACCTTATCACAGCTATATTTTGTTATAAAAGACCTTATCCCAGCTAGATTTTGTTATAAAAGACCATATCACAGCTAGATTTTGTTATAAAATATTTTATCCCAGCTAGTTTTTGTTATAAGACTTTATGACAACTAGTTTTTATTATTAAAAACGAAGCAAAACTTATGACAGCTATTTGTTGTTGTAAAAGACCTTATGACAGCTATTTCGTGTTATAAAAGACCTTATGACAGCTTTATCTTGTTATAAAAGCAAATATTTATTCTTCAAAAGTTACACTTCTGTTTGGAGGAATAATATAATGTGCTGGTTTATACTTAAAACACATGACCGAGCATGTGATGGGATCTTTAATGTTCATTATTGAAGTATATCTAGAGCCAAATCTGAACCCTCAGTTTTTAAGACAGCATAATGTACGCACTCTCCCACTTTATCAGTTTTTATCAAGCAGTAAACGTGTGTTAGGACACATACGATCTATGCTTACCGGAGTGCGGTACATTGACACGGTGCGTCCATGTTGTTGATGCTTATCGTAAAAACATTACGCTTGAGTGATGTTCAGTATGTGCAGCGGTAAGTTGTCATGTTTGTTGTTTTCTTTCGGTGCTCTGTGTTTGCCCCCTCTATTTCTTCTACGTTGAGATCAGAAACTTTCACCCTTTGCTGTGCTCCCCGTAAAGATATGTGTCGATGGTCTTCCAGGAGTTGCACCGACAAGCTTCTCATTAAACTCCGCCAACACAAGCTTCGTTGGGGGACCTTTATATACATACAGTTTCAAGCATCGAAATGTACTATATAGTATATAGAAATGTATTATATAGTATATAGAAATGTACTGTATAGTATATAGAAATGTACAAACTTCAGGAGTTTGAGATGTGTTGTTCCACTCGCTGCTCATATGTCTTCATGAAACTCAAAAAAGGAAAAAGTGGTCGCTCTAAACAGGATTTGAAGATCTGCAAGTTATACTGGACCTGAGAACATGGAAGTCTCCGCAAATGTGAATTAACGTCAGAGATGGAATTAGAAGGAAAAAGATGTTGTTTCTTGTGGTTATAAATACAGAAGACAAGACAGCCTTTTCTGTCGTAAAAAAATTGCTGACATCAAAGAAAAGACCATGTAGAATATAAATAGCAAAAAGGGAGGGGGGACTGCAATATGTAGCTTAAATAGGTATGAATAGAATCTTGTTCTTGTTCTATGTCCATGTCCACGAACTGCGAGTAGATGTTCTATGCAGTCGATGCAGCTAAGATGTTGAGACACAGCGTCGTGTCTAATGGGGGGGGGGGGAGGGGGTGTTGATGCGGGGTTTTTTATTTGGTATATATATATATATGGAAATGTAGCTACAAACCATAGGGGATGTGCAGCACTGCTTTAGCAGATTTCACTGCCATAGGGACTGTAACGAACCATGCTTCGCTATCCAGGCAGGGCCTATTACTGGGGGTATCAACAAAGTCTTGGTCGGCTATGGTTCGCCAACTCTGACCCTAACATGTCAGCTGTAGTTCGCCACTTCTGACGCTAACATGTCAGCTATGGTTCGCTAACTCTGACGCTAGCATGTCAGCTATGGTTCGCCACTTATGACGCTAACATGTCAGCTATGATTCGCTAACTCTGATGCTAGCATGTCAGCTATGATTCGCCACTTCTGACGCTAGCATGTCATCTATGGTTCGCTAACTCTGACGTTAGCATGTCAGCTATGATTCGCTAACTCTGATGCTAGCATGTCAGCTATAGTTCGCCACTTCTGACGCTAACATGTCAGCTATAGTTCGCTAACTCTGACGCTAGCATGTCAGCTATGGTTCGCTAACTGTGACGCTAGCATGTCAGCTATGGTTCGCTAACTGTGACGCTAGCATGTCAGCTATGGTTCGCTAACTGTGACGCTAGCATGTCAGCTATGGTTCGCTAACTGTGACGCTAGCATGTCAGCTATGGTTCGCTAACTGTGACGCTAGCATGTCAGCTATGGTTCGCTGACTGCCATATCGTACAGTGTCTCCACCCGAGAAAGGAAGTTTGCACTTTGTGATTGGATAAAACGTTGGGGATAACATGCACCGTCATGTGCACTTACTCTAAACCTCATTGCTATCAGACTAGATCTTGGCGTACAATCTCAAGCTTTCCATGCAGCCTTCAGGCTTGTGTATCACGGTTTATTAAGTATACAAAAGCACTTCTCCACGGGAGTCTGAAACCTGCAGTACTGAAGTCTTGGTAGTTGGCGATATTTTGTACTTGTTGGGGGAACGTGATGTTTTGCTACTCTGATGTGCTGTATAGCAATTATATCATAGCAAAATTTCTTAGAGAAACGTAAGAAGGAATGTTTATATGACTGTATTTTTTTTCATTATTGTTAGTGTAAATATTTCTTCTCGGGATAACAGACAAGTTCCGGCAAGCCCTTATCGTTGAGAGCCATTAAATATATAAAAATAAGACGGTCGTGAATCATGATGATACAAAGGTTAACTGCTGGGACAAGTGTGACAGAGGTTAACTGCTGGGACAAGTGAGACAGAGGTTAACTGCTGGGACAAGTGTGACAGAGGTTAACTGCTGGGACAAGTGTGACAGAGGTTAACTGCTGGAACAAGTGAGACAGAGGTTAACTGCTGGGACAAGTGTGACAGAGGTTAACTGCTGGGACAAGTGTGACAGAGGTTAACTGCTAGGACAAGTGTGACAGAGGTTAACTGCTGGGACAAGTGTGACATTCTTTTTAAGCTGACTGAGGAAAGCATATAACGCACAAACACACAGACACAAAAACACACGCAATTACGCTCGCGAGCACACACACACACACTTTAAAAAACGTACGTAACTCTCTAATACTAAGCCATACACTTAATTACAGCAACAAAAAAAATGTGGATTGGTTATGTGCTCCAAAAAGACCCCAGGAACATCGCTAAATCTGTTAGCACTTTTGTATAATAACGAGCATGGTTTTGATATCAAAGATAATTATAGAAATGAACTACTATAGTTTTCACACCTCAGCTGTTAAACAGATTTATGAGGGGCGATTGTTAGGTTCTCGGCATAAGGTACACATGCTCGAAACACACAGTTGATATTTATTAGGTGCATTTGTGGATCAGGTTAATGTAAGATTAAACTCCAAGTTTCAATACATTAACTGTCGCTGTTGGCGAGATCTTCAGCTGCCGTGCGTGGAGCGGTGCTCTTCCCGGCCAATGAAGAAATTTGCAAATGAGGTTGCCGCGCAGCATCACTGCGGAAAAGGTGGTTGAAAGAATAAAGCGAAGCAAACAGTCAAATCACGGCACCTCTGGTCTGGAGGTCGGCCACGTCCTGAGTGCAGTCATATCGGGTGAAATGCATGAACCGGCTTGTCCCAGAGGTTAAGTCACTGCTGGCTTGACTTTTCAAATGCCGCGCGTGGAGTGAAGCTCCTCCCGGTTAAGGAAGTAAATGCGGAAATAAAGGTTGCTGTGCGGCGCCGATGGGAAAAGGTGGTGGAAAGTGAAGTTTAACCTGGTATGTCCAGTAGTATCGCTACGAGAGCTATACCATGGCACCTCTGCTCTAGAGGCCGCCTACGTCCGAAATACACCTACACTGGTGAAATATGCCTAAACCGGCACACACCAGGGGTGGAACTCGATGGCTAGACATGTCATGCCACCTCCGCTCTAGAGGTCGGTAACGCCTGATAAACACCCATACTGGTAAATTTTGCCTAAACCGGCTCATACCAGGGGTGAATCTTGAAGGCTATGAATGTCACAGTACCTCTGCCCTAGAGGTCGGTCCCGTCCCAAACATGCCCATACTGGGAAATGCCTAAACCGGCTCAACCCAGGGGTAGAAGTCACTAGTGGCGAGGATTCGTCCTCCTGGACAAAAGCTCCATCCTGGTCACAACTAGGAAGGGTAGCGGCCACGACCGCAAAATGCTGAAGTCGGAGACACTGGACCAGGGAAGTCTAGATAGGCAACCACCTCTCACCCGGCGGGGATGTCTGCGTATCCTAATCACGCTGAGGTTTTCCGGTGAGAAAGTCCAACCCTGGACTGGATGGGCAACCACCTCTCACCCGGCGGTGATACACAGGTATCTCAAAACACGTCGAGGTTTTCCGGTGAGAAAGTCCAACTCTGGCCTGGGTGGGCTAACGCCTCTCACCCAGCGGGGATGCACTGATATTCCAAACACGTCGAGGTCTTCCGGTGAGAAAGTCCAACCCTAGACCAAACTGGTGCAATGAAAACCACGGTGTCACACAATCCCGCTTCCGAGACCCACCAAGAATACAGGCTAAAGCACTGTGATACTCTGAACCCCTTGTGGTCCTTTCGTGGAACTCGTGTGGTCTATTTTGGACCACACAGGGGATCACGGGACCTAACGAGGACCACATGCGTGAATTCAGCAGGTTCACAGTGCGGTTTTTGGTGGTAGAAGTGAACGAAGAAGAAGAAGAATACATTAACTGCAAACATTTTTTTAACAGGCTACTGCCGTGGTAAGGGGTGGGAGAAATTGAGAAAATGGATACACTTTCTCATGGAGCAGTCATTCGCTAGCTCTGCATCAAGGACTTATCATCGAAGGAGATCCATGAGGCTATGGTAGAGACTAGGGGAGAGTGCCCCTTCTTACAGCACAGTGAAGAAATGGGCAGATCAATTCAAACATGGAAGGGAGAGTCTGAAAGATGATCTCCGTCCAGGAAGACCAAGAACGGTAACCACCGATGAAACCACCGGTAGAATCCATGACATGATAATGGAGGATCGACGACTAACTGAGCGGTACATTGCTACTGAGTTGGGCATCCCTCAGGAACGTGTTCATGCCATTATTCACAATGATCTTCAAATGACAAAGGACTCTGCTCGATGGTTCCCAAAAATTCTTGGAGCTAATCACAAACGACAGCGTCTCAACATGTCAAGAGACAATCTTGGCCATTTTTCTGCAGATCCTGAAGTTTCTTCAGCAATTTGTGATTATGAATGAGACTTGTGTTCATCATTTTCAACCAGAAACCAAAGAACAGTCCAAAGAAAGCAAAGGTGGTTCTGTCTGCAGGCAAAGTGATGGCTTTCATCTTTTGGGATTCAGAAGGTGTGTTATTGGTAGACTATCTTCAAATGGGCAGAACAGTCACCGGCGCCTATTACGCTAATCTTGTGAAGCAACTGCGGGTCAAATTAAAGGAAAAGCGTCGAGGAAAATTGACGAGAAGAATCATCTTTCATCAAGACAATACTCCAGTTCACAAGTCGGGGGTGGCAATGGCTGCCATTCATGAATGCGTCTTCCAGCTTCTTGAACATCCTCCTTATTCCCCAGATTTGGCCCCTTGGGACTATTACCTGTTTACCAAACTCAAAAAGGAGCTCAGTGGTCGCATATTTGCTTCAGATGATGACGTAATTCATGCCGTAGACCACTTTCTACTCGCACCAGAGGCTGACTTTTTACAGAGAAGGGATCCGTATGCTCCATGATCGTTGGACTAAATGCATAAACTTGCAAGAGGACTCTGTTGAGAAATAACCCAAAAAAGTTGTCCACAAATAATCCGTTGTACCGTATTGCCGAGAACTTATCAGTCACCCATCGTATCTCTTACCTGTCCCTAATATCAGTTTGACAAGCATCCATTTTTTCCCCCTCTCTCCAGGTGCCATTTCGTGTCTGGTCATTGAAGAGTTCCAAGTTCTCGCCTCCCAACTCTAACAGCGACCGTAAAACAGCTATCTCGGAGCCGTATGTTTGTACCGGCGGCGCGTGTACGCGTTATATAGACCTGTGTGATAGTGTCAGTGTTTATTTCTCTACTGCACACAATGTTTGTTTTTGTACCGGATAAAGAAGTTCATTGCCAGCCGCGCTTATTGTTTGTTTATTTTTTTTACCTTTAGCGTTACTTGTTTTTAAATGAGTTGACTAAGCTCCTTCACATCTAGAAGAATCGGTGTCAATTCCTCTGCTTTGTGTCCTGATACTCTTGTCTGTGCGTATTGATCCGGGTGAAGTTTGTCTTTGAAGATATTTCCATCATTCTTATTTCATGTCTCTGGAAAGTTTTTTTTTTTTAATTTAACGAAAGAAGAAACATGTTTGGAATACAATATCTTCACAAAACAGTGTGTGCGGATTATTATTATTATTATTAATTATTATTATTTCAGGATTTAAAAAAAGTTCTTTCAAGCTTTTTATAGGATTTATTTTCAGGAAAGAAAAAGGAAAGTTTCGTGTTACTTCTGATTTTTAAAAAAAACGCGAAAATCTATTTAGCATATATGCATATATACATATATATATGTATATTATACGAGGGGCGTTCAGAAAGTAATGCACCACATAATTTTTCTCAGGAGCTGTTTATTCAAACAGCATGAAATTTATACACAATATACATGTATATGTCTTGTAAACATCGGTATTATGCAGCATAATCCCCATCAACGTGTACGACTTTACGCTAGCGCGAAACAAGCGCATGTATTCCTAGCCCGTACCAGATTTTCTCTGACTATGTAGCCATTTCTTCGCTGCATGAATCACTCCTTCATCATCTTCAAATCTTACCCCTCGGAGTGCATCTTTAAGTGGACCAAACAGATGGAAATCAGAGGGTGCCAGATCGGGACTATAGGGTGGATGGAACAGTACAGTCGAAGCCAATTTGATGATTGCTTCCCGTGTTGCCAGACTTGTGTGGGGGCGCGCAAGGTTGTGAAGGAGAGGCATATCTGTTGGATTCTTGTGCAGCCGAACTCTGCGAAAACGTTGATTGAATTTTTTTCAGTGCCTTAATGTAAGCTTGCGAATTGATTGCCTCTCCTCTTGGCATAGCATCCACAAGAATCACATCTTCAGTGTCCCAAAAGACAGTGATCATGACCTTTCCAGCTGAAGGAGGTGTCCTGAATTTCTTTCTTCGTGGTGATTGCGGATGATGCGATTCCATGTGTCTTTTTGTCTCAGGTTCAAAATGATGTGCCCAGGTTTCGTTACATGTGGCGATCTTAGCCAAAAAGTTCTCTCCCTCGGCATTGTAACATTCCAACAGTTCAGAAGAAATTGCTTTTCTTTGCAATCGATGGTCATTTGTGAGACTTCGAGGAACCCATCTTGCGCAAATCGTCGAGAGCTTTTATAACTGCATTTGCACTACCATTGCTGACTGACAGCTTTACGGCTAACTGTTGACTAGTGATACGCCTATCAGTAAGAATAATGCCCTCAGCGCATTT
The DNA here is from genome assembly GCA_009760885.1 of Achatina immaculata. NCBI lineage: Eukaryota > Metazoa > Mollusca > Gastropoda > Stylommatophora > Achatinidae > Lissachatina > Lissachatina immaculata. Next base: position 49,082,832 of record CM019713.1, read on the forward strand.
CAACATTTCTGCTTTGGTGGCTGTGGCAGGACATCCACAGTGCCGCCGATCATGCAACTCCTTATCTCCATTTATTGATTATTTGATTCTCAGAACCAAGCGACTGACTGTACTCCTGTTGACTACAAAACTTCTATACACATCACATAGACGCTTGTGAATGTTCACAACAGTTTCCTTCTCTGCAACGAGAAATTCTATCACAATTCGCTGCTTATACTGCAAGTTGCTAACACGCTCCATTTCAACGGTTAAGACAGCCACATTCTTTGGCCGGTTCTGGTGAAATTTGGTTGACACAATCGGCACATGCCATATTTAAATTGTGCAAAATTTCACGCTCCTATCTTCATTATTAGTTTTAAAAAACGATGTGGTGCATTACTTTCTGAACGCCCCTCGTTTATATATATTATAATGAAGGTAAAACTTAACACCCATGGTTTCTGAATGTGATAAGTAACACATAAATATAGTAAAAATGACAGTTCAGGTAAGAATTTTTATATCTTTTTTATAGAAGAAAAAACAGAATTGTTTATTGGTTTATTTCCAATATGTTTCTAGTTGTGCTGAACTTTCTTCACATCTCTCCAGCATTTAAACGTCTTGGACATTCCCTGGAGTACCAGGTACTTTTTGTCAAATCTCAGGCCGCAGCCTATCCCAGCAACTCTTCAGTAGCATTTCCCCTTGCGAATGAAGGATGGCATACAGCGATATTTTTGTATGGCCAACCTGTACGGTTGTCCCAGTGAATAGGCTCCGTGTTTTTGACATGTTTCCACCAACTATACAGCCCTTCTATTCCCCCCGCTGGCAGCCTTGAATAGATCTCCTTCCCTTCCATATTCGTCTTCATCTCCTTGTCCTAAAAGTGGGGAACTCTGATGAAAAGGGACCCCCGTTTGCTGTAATATGCGTCTTTAATAGAGAGCGCTGTCCGGAGGCGGTGGCTTTTGCTTTAGAAATTTGTCGGGTTAGAGGAGGGGGAAAGGGGGGGGGGGGTAGGGAGAGAGGGATGTTCACTAACTGTTGTTGATATTGTAAGGTGTCTGTGTTTCATTTATAGTTGTTGCTTAAGGCAGACTTCCTGTAGATCTGGCCCAATCTTCGCCATTTGTATCTCTCAAACTGTGTGTGACTTTGTCGCTGGGTTGCCTGCTCGATGTAATCATGCTCCCCGATGTGTGTAGTGTAGTGTCATAAAGAAATGCTGAATGCATGGACAGAGTGAGAGGTAGAATGTGAAGCAGCCCAGCACGAAGGGACCTGCATTCTCACGTGTCTTATATGAAAATAATATTCTCTCTTTCATTAGCTTTTCTTTCGCCCTTCTCTCTCTCTCTGTTTTTCTCACACTCATATTAGTTCGTTGTTTACATAGCTACTTGGAAATTGTATTTTTGTTTTTTGTCTTCCAGCACGAACGCAATTGTTTTCTTTGCCCTTTTTGTGTGAAAAAAAACTGCAGGTCTGGCAGAAACAATACACTCAACAAACTGGGATACATTAATTAATGGCAACAGAATTGTGTACAAGAACCAGAGAACTATAGGTATATTATAGAGGTAAAAGAGACATACAGGAGAAGGTGTCGGTATCTCTACTAGATCTGGATAGTTTTTGTCGGATCCTCCCCGGGGCCAATATTTCTTGTAGTTTTTGACGTAGAAATGTTTAGATTTTCCCAGGACGCCGACGCGGGGAAATAAGAGAAACTCTTGTTATTGATGTGACCTTTTCTGACCAGTAACAGGACCATCCATCCTTTTGTCCGGGCTGTCCACTGGCACAATGCCTGGGGGAGAAAGCAGAGAGCAGTGGTTGGAGAGAACAACTAACAGGTTGGCTGTATAGGACCCATTTCGTGACCATCCGTCTTCTCTGACTTGTGTCCAGGAGCGTCTTTGTTCAGATTTTAGTGTTGTTGTTGTTGTTGTTCCTTCTGTTTGTTATCTCAGATGTTTTTTCCCCACACTGAAGCAGTCAAACAGCCTATCTTAGACAGCGGTGATGTTGGATTAGTTTTTGTTCAGTTTGTTTGAATTCCGAGGCCAGGCTTGATATTTTGTTTACAAGACACGATCTATTTGCTAGAGTCATTCTTGTTAGATATGGGACATTTGCATCATTTATGTGCCCCAATCTCACTAGTGTTTGGACGCTGGAGGAGGTTTTAGCTAGACACATGTTAAATATTAAAGAAGAACAAACATTTCAACCTGATGTTCATTGTATGTACGGAATATGATGATTTCACAAGCCAAATGTTTACGTGTTCTTCACTTCCCCCCACCCCCACTCCAGACTTTATAATCTGTATCATCACTGAACTCTTCCTAAGTATAGGATGAAGCCTAAGAATACGTCCGTGAAAACTTGTCGCTGGAGGACCTTGCAGACCACAGTTGTTCTGTCTCTCTTTCCATTACGACACGATTCCATTCTCTTCATATACATTTTTTTTAAAATCACCAGTACGAAGGCCTTCAGTTGTTTTGCAAAATTGGTCAGAATTTGCTGTGATAATATTTTTCTTCTGGTAATATGTAACAGCAACGCCTCATTACTATATAAAAGTGTTGTTTGTCAACACTCAGTGAGAAAAACTTCTGCTGTCTTAGATATTAGTATTCTTCTATCAGACTGACTAAACCTAAAGGAAGATACTTAGCATCTTTAATCTTTTGTCAATTTGTCGATAACTGAGATCATTTAATGTTCGCAAAAACAAAAATTAATAATAGTCTTTTACCTTATCAGTGTATCTCCACTGTGTAGAAAGTGTCTAGAACAGTTATCACATCAGCGTTGTTTTCTTAGAAAACTCTTCTCCTGTAAGTCTGTCCTCATCTCTCGAAGCCATTCACGCCTTCCATATTTTACTGAGGTGGAGGGGGGGGGGGGGAAAGACCGTTTTGTCATCACATCCTTGTTTCTGCGTCGTTAGTCAGATGTTCTTGTCCGTGAGACATAGCTACCTGCCCAGTCGATTCTGCTCTCACTCGTGGATGACACACAGCCACCTGATCAGTCAGTTCCGGCCCTGCTATAGAGCTTTGCAGTCTTTCTTGTACTCTTGCCACAAATGTCCTGGTCCTCATGTCTTTCCTTCTTAGTGCTGCTGCCGAAGCCTGTCTTTGACGTGTTTATGAGTTGACGATTCATCAGAAGTCATGCCCGCTCGGGACACTCAGCATGGCGGCCCTGTCAGTGCGCGGCGCCTGTCCTGCAGGACTGAAAGCTTTTTACTAATTCAGATAATCATCTTTCGTGAAACAGCTTTTAATTCTGTATCTGTTCTGTGCCACCAGCCGGAGAGAAGGATAAATGCAGCAGAAATGTGGCTATTTACGTAGGTCATATATCGCGGAAAACCACAAGAACAAATGTACTACAATACAGTATTAGAACAACTACAGGTGCAGCTTGAGAAGTAATGGGTCAAGAAAACAAAATGTCGGTAGGAAGATAAGAGACGAGAGTAGACAGGACACAGCCTGGCTAAGTGCACCATCAATGCGAGGGAGAGAGAACGAACGAACATACTTTATTTTCAGGCCCGTCTAACAGTTTGCCCTTCATCATACATCTTTCACTCAGTCACAGTCATTCAGCATTTATTAATGAGCAATAATAATCGTGAAGACACAAGTAAATGATTACATAAATGAATAATAAACTTATCTTAGGGGGAGAGAGAGAGAGAATGTAGAGGGTGAGAAACTGGAGATTCACTACTGTCATCCTTCTAACCGAAGACAGCACATGATGATGATGTAAAACTGCGTTTATCGCGACTTCAAATTAAGTTGTCCTGACTTCTGAGATAGAAACAAGAGAGAACATAGCTTTCGTCTGTCTTCACTTCTGTCTTGTAGCTCCAACCCTTCCTGTTTACTCATTCTGATAATGTTATACGTGCATAACTTTGGGGGAAAGCTCCCAGCATCTCTGGTGACAAGATTGTTTCTTACACAGTGTCACCATTGTCCTAGCCGGCCAGACCAAGCGTCCACCACCCAGGACAGCTGGCCGGTTCTCAGACTCGTCGATCGTCACCAGTGAGGAGGAGTTGGGCCAATATTTTCAGGTATATTCGTTCTGTTGGTCACAGCTTCTGGGCACCTGATCTCTTAAATACACACCAGCACGTGACGTGCTGTCCTCGAACTGGGTTCTTTCATGGCCTTCCCGCAGATATCCCATTTCCAGGTTATGCTTGAACAATAAGGCTTTCTCTCTCTTCTCTCTCTCTCATATCCGTTCATCCTTTATTATTCCTATTTACATCAAACTGCTCTTCCACACCCCCACTCCATTCCTCTCCACCAGCTACTCGGGTCTCAGACTGACCCGGAAGTTGATGAGTCTGGGGGGGGGGGGGGGTGTTGTGTTCTTATGCCCGGTCCGGATCGATTCCAAGAAAGTATCGTAATCATTTCATCAGTCTCCGCAAGAAAGTATCGTAATCATTTCATCAGTCTCTGCTCTGTTCAGAAAGATGGTAAAGACATTTTCTTTCTTAAGTTTCCAGGGAAGAAGTATTCACAGGTTGTGTGTTATTTCAAAAGAAAGGACTTACGTATAGCGATGTATTACTTTCTCAACTGAAGTTAATGATTGTTCTTAGCACTCGGTTATCGACCAAGCGTTTTTCTCTTTGTTTTAAGCTATTTAAACTTTTTTTTCCGTTCTGTTTGCAGAGAAGGGATGTGATTTGTTGTTGTTGTATTTTTTTTTAGTCTAACAGTATCGCTCATCAGCATCGCATTTAATACTGTATTTCATTTTTGCACATGTCGATACATACTAAGAAGTATCGATGATGCCCGCTGTGGTCGCTGAGTAGGTAGAGTGCGGGAGGGAGGCTTCAGTTTTGACGTGTGACCCCGTGTCTCTTTGACCGAAATCTGGACAGGGTCGCCCTCTCGGGTCGGAGCTTGATCTAGACGTGCCAGGAAAATACTGGATTAACTGGGAAATAGTAGTTTTTCTTATTAATAGTCGTCTCCCCCCCCCCTTTTTTTTATTACTGCCACGTCTTTACGTTTGCCTCATGGTTCATCGTCACCGTAACTAGCTCTTGTCTCATTATCCATCGTGTTCTCACAGACATACTCATCATCAGTTTTTTTTTATGTTTTTTTTTTCTTTGTATTGTTCGTATTCAAACAGACATAAATGTGACCAGTTGTTTTAAATAAATTTGCATCTGTTTTTATTTTCACACAAACGACATTTGACCGGGTTGTTAGTTTAGTTAGGTTTGATCTGTTTGTCTTTGTTGCAGAGGAGATGAAGATAGGTTTGATCTGTTTGTCTTTGTTGCAGAGGAGATAAAGATAGGTTTGATATGTTTGTCTTTGTAGCAGAGGAGATAAAGATAGGTTTGATCTGTTTGTCTTTGTTGCAGAGGAGATAAAGATAGGTTTGATCTGTTTGTCTTTGTAGCAGAGGAGATAAAGATAGGTTTGATCTGTTTGTCTTTGTAGCAGAGGAGATAAAGATAGGTTTGATCTGTTTGTCTTTGTTGCAGAGGAGATAAAGATAGGTTTGATCTGTTTGTCTTTGTTGCAGAGGAGATAAAGATAGGTTTGATCTGTTTGTCTTTGTAGCAGAGGAGATAAAGATAGGTTTGATTTGTTTGTCTTTGTAGCAGAGGAGATAGTGAACTGCGGCATTTTTAACGCAGTCGCCATGCTTAGCGTCTTCTTCAGAGTTTCTGTTCTTGACGTTTGTCTTCCAGGATCTCGTACACGCGACCACTTTGTAGTTGGGCTTCTTCTTCTGCTTCTTCTTCTTCTTGGAACAGCAAGCTTTATGTTCTTTGCAGCCGATGCGGTGAAGATGTTGAGGCAGAGGTTTGGGGGGGGGGCGGGTTTTGTGGCTATTTTTTTTCAGGAGCTGTGCAGTGCTGCTGCGGACTCCATCCCTCATGAGGACTGTGGCGATCACTGCCCGTTTACCTAGGATAGGCCTGTACTTGCTGGTACAACGGAGAAGTGAGAGCACACAAATCGGGCAGGAGAAACAAAAGTAGCTCATGATATAAGAGAGACAGAAAATATCATTTACCTACAGTCTTTTGACTTAGCTCAGTGATGAGGAAGTGGGAATTAATTGCGCATGTGTTGTGCGTTATATCAGGAGAAGTGTTAACGCTGGTTGTGCATTGTAATCATACAAGCATGCTGTGTATCTCAACTAGAAGGTCGTATAGTTAATAGAAAGCCTCTTCGTTACTAAATAATTTTGTTACATTGTGTATACGTCTCCGTGTCTTTAATAAATATCATACGGTATTCTTTGCTAGCTCCGCCACTTCTACAGTCTCATTGATATTACTTGTGTGGTGTAGGTGGGGATGGTCACGTTAAGCTACGCCAGATCATTCGTTGGCCGATATTTAGTAGGTAAGGGGAAGGTTAATATCGGATGACACTTTCCTCTTTTCATCTGTATTGGTGGTAGTCTTCTCACATGGAACAAGTCACCAAGACAACAAACTGTCACTTTACAAACTTTCTGCCTGTGCTTTTCTCGTGCGCGTACCATACGAGTATGCATCGCTTCTGTGTCCCCCAAGCGTCTCAGATTTTTAACAATAGCCCACTCCAGCAATCTGCCATGCGCCTTAACATTAACCCTCTGTATGTGGACGCACAGGTTGACTCCTAAATCCGCTTATTCCATCACTCTCAGCCAGTTTATTGTCTCACCAGATTCCCCAGATGAGCTGTTTAGCATATGGAGGGATCCATTGTGTCAAGATCCGTGTCACCCGCTGTTAATCAAGAATGTCCCAGAACTCGCTTGGAGCTTGGATGGTTAATCTTACTACCATGTTAAGTTGTGACCTCAAGTAGGCTTAGACCATCAGAAAGTAGCCCGCAGACCCAAAAATATAGATCGTTTGGGCTCATGGCGTTGACTGTAAATGACATCGGTTGCAAAAAAAAAAAAAAATGGGCTCAGATCAAGTGTGGTATTGTTGGTTCACACATAGCGATGTAGGAAGCTTACACTTGGTGTCCTGTCTTGATAGTTTTATGTAAATGTAAGTGACATAGGTGATTCTTCAGCCACCTAATGGACCTTTTGGCTGTCACACTGACATTATATTCTCACTCAGACATCGTCAGCAAAAAAAAAAAAATGACAGCTAGCTGGGTGAGTTCGTCATGAGCGGAAACAAATGCCCCAGCTGACTAACAGGGCAACTTGGTGTAGTAGCGAAGTACATAATTCTATTATGTTTGTATACTCTGGGCACTTGTAATTTTTTTTAGCTCATTATGTGCGTGTATGTGTCTGTGTATGTGCTATGCTCTTACAAACAGGCCAGAAAGAAAGATCATGTTTCCTAGAATGAGACTTTTGTTCGCATCATATTTACAGAGAGATCGGCAACTATTAATATGGTCAGTTAACTGTTGGAAGTAAACTTATCTGAAGCTAAACATGTCACCGATATATCGTATAAAAACGCGCCACTTTTTAGCAATAATAATATTCTAAACATGCTCCGTCTGTGGCAGTGAAGTACGTTTTTCCTGGCCTAATTATCCTCTCTGTTTTTTTTTTCCTTCTTTATCATTGAATTTGATATTATCCCCTACATCTCACGATAAGCCTATATTGCTTTTATAAAGGAACTGATTTAGCCGGCCTAAAATTGAACTGGCAGAAATGTTTGGCTGTTATCTGTGGCTCAGTAAAGGTTCCGTTTACTATTGTTTATGTACTTTGCTTGAGCAGTTCCGTTTCTACACAAGATAAACTACCTACCCATGTAAGTAACTTGATACACAAGATAAACTACTTAACCCATGTAAGTAACTTGATACACAAGATAAACTACCTAACCCATGTAAGTAACTTGATACACAAGATAAACTACTTAACCCATGTAAGTAACTTGATACACAAGATAAACTACTTAACCCATGTAAGTAACTTGATACACAAGATAAACTACCTAACCCATGTAAGTAACTTGATACACAAGATAAACTACCTACCCATGTAAGTAACTTGATACACAAGATAAACTACCTACCCATGTAAGTAACTTGATACACAAGATAAACTACCTAACCCATGTAAGTAACTTGATACACAAGATAAACTACCTACCCATGTAAGTAACTTGATACACAAGATAAACTACCTAACCATGTAAGTAACTTGATACACAAGATAAACTACCTACCCATGTAAGTAACTTGATACACAAGATAAACTACCTAACCATGTAAGTAACTTGATACACAAGATAAACTACCTACCCATGTAAGTAACTTGATACACAAGATAAACTACCTAACCCATGTAAGTAACTTGATACACAAGATAAACTACCTAACCCATGTAAGTAACTTGATACACAAGATAAACTACCTACCCATGTAAGTAACTTGATACACAAGATAAACTACCTAACCATGTAAGTAACTTGATACACAAGATAAACTACCTACCCATGTAAGTAACTTGATACACAAGATAAACTACCTAACCATGTAAGTAACTTGATACACAAGATAAACTACCTACCCATGTAAGTAACTTGATACACAAGATAAACTACCTAACCCATGTAAGTAACTTGATACACAAGATAAACTACCTAACCCATGTAAGTAACTTGATACACAAGATAAACTACCTACCCATGTAAGTAACTTGATACACAAGATAAACTACCTAACCCATGTAAGTAACTTGATACACAAGATAAACTACCTAACCCATGTAAGTAACTTGATACACAAGATAAACTACCTAACCCATGTAAGTAACTTGATACACAAGATAAACTACCTAACCCATGTAAGTAACTTGATACACAAGATAAACTACCTAACCCATGTAAGTAACTTGATACACAAGATAAACTACCTACCCATGTAAGTAACTTGATACACAAGATAAACTACCTACCCATGTAAGTAACTTGGTACACAAGATAAACTACCTACCCATGTAAGTAACTTGATACACAAGATAAACTACCTAACCCATGTAAGTAACTTGATACACAAGATAAACTACCTAACCCATGTAAGTAACTTGGTCGACTATCGTCATGTACGTTTTGGAAACGAACGAGATAGTGGTCAGCAACAAGATAGACGACTGCTTCTATCAGAGTCGGCAGACCAGGGCTGACTAGGACTCTTTTCTACCTCCACCTGGTACCCCAGAAAGATAAGTCTGGTCAAATGAATAGAGATCAGAATGGGAAGGCGCAATTTGTTTGGAAAATGAACCAGGCCATATCGGTGTTGTGGAGCAGGCCGGAAGGTACAGACTGTGACACAAGGCAGACAAGCCTTTCGAGAGTAAAGGGATCAGAAGTGCCTTTGCTATAGGCGTCAGTGATTACGCGTCGTAGTTTGTTTCAGCCTTTTTGTGTTTATTCCGGTATGTAGCATTTCCGCGTCACTTTGTCGGTGATTTTTCTCTTATTATTTTTTTTCCTTGAATAGTTCAGGTTTTTCCTCTTCTTTTTTTCTTCTCATAACAGTGTTGTCAGAGTAATGTCATTGAATGATGGAATACACAGTGAACGACGACTCTCGTTTAGCCATATTACTCCATTTGTTATAAAAAGTTTCGTTATAATTTATATTAAATGGATGGAGTGTTGACCTGGTGTCCTTTAAGTGTCTTTCTTAATTTTTTCTCAAAATGTTCAAGCCATCCCTTGCGTGCATTCAAACCTGTGACTAGATGTTTGGTGATTGCCCTTTAATTAGCTGTAGATCTTCCAGGTCGTGTCACAGATAAAGGCTTGAGTGACATATTCACCATTCATTTCCATCTAATTCAAATAAGAAAGAGTTTTTTTCATCACTTCATGCATTTGACCACCGACACCACAATCTTCTTTTGTCTGCGCTCTTAAAATTGTTGAAACTTTACTGTGAGCTAAGTCATGTTCTCCTGCAAGTGAGTTCGCCTGGCTCGTATCTCGTAATTAACTTTCGCTTCATTTTGTGGCCGATGGCTTTTGATGTTTTCATACAGGCAGTAGATGCTGAAGATGGCTGTCTATTAGGGGCCACAGACTAACAGTTGCACATTAAATTGAATGGAATTGTATGAACTAATAGTGCTTGTAGAACAGAACAAAAACAGTGAGTCAAGAAATGGCTGTCAGATTTCCATGTGGATTATTTACAGTAGCGTTTGCAGATTTCTCACCGGAAGCTGCTTAACATAGTCACGCAAAAGAAAGAAAGAAGGAAAAAAAAAGTGCAGTAAATACCAACCTAATCGACAATGAAACATTCTTATATGTTGCCACGTTTTGTAAGGTTAGCAGTAAATATGTATGTATGCATTTTTTTAATACAGGATTTTCCATAACTTTCACATTTAAAAATTTAAATATGTTACAGTAATAAAATAAATTATTTACACACACAGTAATAAATATATAAAGTAAATCTCAGTTTGGTTTTTTTTTTTTTTTACATATACTGACAAACAAGAGATTCACTGAGAACCCAGCCAGTTATATTTACTTGCTAGACGTTGTTTAGCATTCGTTGACCGTAGTTTACGTGTTAGATACTTTTATCTTATTAAATAAGCTTTTACTGCTTATATCGTTACATCATTTTTTTGTTGTTGTTGTACGATATGCAGGTTAAGCGAAGGTCAGCTGTATTCACCCCTTGTTCGTTTCCTTTAATCTCCGTCTCTGGTAACGGTCAGTTGTCTGGGTCTCTGGCTAGTAGGAGCACAGATGTTGAGTTCTGTGAAAAGCGTGTCCTCCACACGCGATCTCCCTGAGAGAAAACCGTTGGTAGTCTGCCGTGGTAGTGTCGGGTCACTGCTCTCTGATTACCTTCATTACTACCACACTCTCCTTGTCCTCGCTTAAACCAGCAGCAAATGGTCAGCACCGTTTATTGTTCTATTCTGCTTCTCTAGTGATCGTGGGCAGGTCGTTTCTGAATAGACTGGTTAATGTGCTCTCTGTAGTGGAGGTTGGGCGCGTGGTCTCCCGTGTTTAGAAGTCACAGATCATTAACTGTTTGCAAGGCAGGCGCATGTCATCCCGTTCTTAGTTCATTTTAAGTTTGTTTTTTTTTTAAATTAAAAGTTGGCTCTATAATGTGAAATAATTAATATCAGTAATAATTTTAAAAATATAAATTTGTTAGAATACAAGATTCTATAGCTGCAGTCCCTTTAGATATCTAATGTGTGGATGTTTTATTTGTCTACAACAAGCAGTAGAACGTCCAGCAGCACATAGTTTCAGCCTTAAATCTGAGGTTTGTTTGACTGCAGTGTTTAGTCTGTGGAGAGCTTGCTGAGGCAGAGGAATAGTTATGATTGAAATTAGTCCGTTTTATAAGATCAATGGACAACGTTTGAACAGTCGGAGCGGGCCTTTACAAGCACCCGTTGAAATTACCATTCCATATTGATCTCAAGAATTTACTCTTCATCCATCTAGTCGACCCACTAAGGCTGTTGTTCCATCTAGTCGACCCACTAAGGCTGTTGTTCCAGGCGCCAGGGAGGTATCGAAGAGCACATCTCAAGATGGTATCAGAGTACTGAGCGTTCGATGATTCTAACTTTACAGTGTCAGTGTGAGAGTGATTTGCTTAATGAATCACGCACAGAGTCATTCAGTTTCCCAGTCCTCTAGGCCAGCTTGAAGATGTATGATAATGAATATGAGATTTTATGTGATTGCCTTGCGGTATCTCTATAGAATACCCATCGCAAATGTATATCTTTGGATAGCCCCAATAAACAACAGTATTCCTAACCTGGTATTTCATAAATCCGCTATGAGAGAATACTGCTGGAACAGACTCATATCTTCTGTATTCCTCCCAGCCTGAAGAATGAATGATTGAACATATTGCGCATACGAAAGTGCTTCTATAGTTATTGATTTTAAAAAAGTAAGGAGCAAGCCTTGATCAAACAATATTTTCGCTTTAAGAGGCTTAAGCAAGCAAAATGTTCACGAAAGCTGAAATGCAGATGATTATTTTGTTACAGACAAACACTTGTGTCATCTGATCACCGTTCTGGATAACTCCGACATATTCTTATATGCATCATTAGAAATATATACACCATCTTTATATATTGGAGGCGGACCAGTGCTTCTAGCTAGATATGAATGCAAGCTTATATATTTACGCATCGTCCAGCTGCTCTGCAACACAAGACACAATACAGTGTCCGCGTGTTTTCAAGGATTTAAGTTTGATTTGTAAGTGAGGAGATTAATGTTCCTTATTTAAATTGTGTTTGTAATTTCACTCATTTTTATCAAATTTACGTTGCTGCAGTATTTGGAGAGGTGGACTTTAAGCGTTTATATAAGCCCTTATTGTGTAGATGAGTGTATAGAGTTGGAAGACCTTTCTGTCAGAGATTAGCTAGCAAAGTATCCTGTTGTTGAGTTTAGCACATAGTCATCAGTGAAGATAGGCAGTGAACACACCTGGAACATCTTACAAAGGCTGTTTGCAGACCATGAGAAATGGAGAAATTTGTTGCTGCTCTGCAGGACGCCACAAGACGCAATGTACGGTGTGGGTATAGTCGATCATGGATTGATGGGACAGCCGTCAATGGCAGAATAATGAAGAGTAGCTAGCTTTGACACACTTCTATCTATGGGGATTTGGATATAAACAAGAAAATGAAATCTAAGCTTACGTGGTGAACGTGCCACAACAACAACCACTTGCTGCCAGTTCATTAGTGAAACTGCAGGTTTGAGGAGAACCTGGATACATGCAGATAAATATGATATGGAAATTAATAAACGCTTTCAAAAGAGTGAAACAAATTCAGGTTTTAACACAGTGAGACATGCCAAAGTCATGTGTAAACTATTCAGCAACGCATGAGCATAGTTATTCGAACACGTGTGTAAAATATAGAAGTTTTTGTATCTGACAAACAGAAAAGAAAAAAGCGAGGAATTACTAGAACAGCTTACATTTTTGTGCAGGAGGGTGAGGTTATGAGAACACAGAGAGGAAGTAACCAAAGCTTGTTGAAAATAAATAGAGCAACAAAATAGTACACTCAGTCACCTGAGCCTTTTATAGGGTTCAGAGATGAACGAGCAGATTTAGATTAGGACTTTCTGAGGACATAAAACAGAATACGTCGCCGGGAGATCTGTTACAACTAGCCTTTAGTACGATGACTGACTGAATGTTTCATCTGCTGCAGATACTAATACTGTGATTAACTCTCTTGTCAGTCTCCCCGGATCTCTTCTTTCCTTTCACTTACCACATCCACAATGTTCCATATTACATCCCTCTGGGTGTACATTTTGTCATGCCCCGTCACATCCAGCCAACTTTTACAAACTTTAATCCTGCCCATGCCATCCCGGAATCTGAGAGCAGATGAAGCCTGTCACCTGCAGTCTGCACGTTGTAGGATGTGTATATGTTGGCATCTCTTGTTCCCAGGGTTAATGATGGGATAAGTTCTACCCTGGCATTTTTTTTTACAGTGCCTGCCGGGTTATTTTTAAAAATAACCTGGGCGTGTGTTTGTCATGACCTGTCGTTCAACAAGGTCTTTTAAAAATATGTGTTCATATAGTTGCATATGAGATGTGGGGAGATCTTTGTAAAAGAGAAGCATCTGTGTTATATATGTGTCATATGTGTTGTTAAAGCTTGTATCTACGAGTATCATATGCGTTGTTAAAGTTTGTTGGTATCTTACATAATGTTCAAACTTGTATGTATAATTTTTATTGTTAAAACTCCTATGTATAATTTTTATTGTTGAAACGTGTATCTATATTTTATATTATTAAAACTTAGAGGTATTTGATCCTTCAGTAAACGCCACAACGTTTTTTTAATAAAACAAAGAACAGAAACTGACCCCCCCCCCCCCCCCAAACCAAGTTCTCGACACCCCCACCCCTCCCACCCCCAAAAAATAGTTGACTCGAAACTTGAGGCATGAAATTAACGATCAGGCAGGTTATGTTGAAAAAACGCTGGGACATTATTCCCTCATTAGATCTAACTAGGTGATCATATGATAAATATTTAATGTTCTAGCATCTAGCCTTCACCTAGGAGCTTGAGAGAGGCTAACATTCCTTGTTCCAGCACCGGCTCTGTCCCTGAGTGTTGTTGCTGCTGCAGCTGTTCTTACAGATCGTTTCTTTGAACCCCTCCCTCTCTCTTCTCCCCCCTCCCCCCGGTGAATTACTTTTATTTGTTTGAGGGAGAACAGGTTGGGGGCGTTTTATGTGTGTTTTTTAGTGTGTAAACATTGTTAGAGGCTGTAGTTTAGGGTCAGGCCCGTACACGCAAGGAAGGCGTCAGGAAGGTGGTAAAGATAGTAGATATGGTTATTTTATGAGGACATAGGCTGGAGGCTGTTAAGTGCCAGGGCGTAAAGTGACGAGCACAGAGTACATGGAGCAGATTAGTGTATCCGCTTCGGTCGCCCAGAGATGAACAAAATGAACAGAAGAAAGTATTCATCTGTGCAGACATGGAGAGTAGTGAATGTGTTTGGAAACTGGTAGACAAGTGGAGGAGAGAATTACTCGAGGAAAGGCCGAGTATTATATTCAGATGGGAAGAATTACCCCAGAGCAGAAGTCGAAAATTAAGCTGACTTGAGAAGTGCTACCACATAGCAGAGATTGAAAAGTATGTTAAAATGAGAAATGAATGAATGGAAGTAATTATATTGGTAGGAGAAGCATTACTTTAGTGCAGCGGTCGAAAATGATGTTTGGGGGTGGGGAGAGAGAGAGAGAGAAGGACTACATGAGAGCAAAGCGACCAGGAGTTCTGTCCAGAAGAGAAAGAGCAAAGAATGAAATGTATTAAATGTCGAAGAAAATTTATAAGAAAATGCTAGCGTACACCCTTGGTCATTGAATGGAATGAATTTTGCGTTTTGATATTTGTGTGTCATGAGATGAAATAATTCTAGATTGTATATTACGTTTTAAAAATCTCAGAGTTGAAGATTGTTCTCAGTATGTGCTCTAGCTAGTCACCTGCTTTGCTCTATATGTCTACCTATGACATATACATATAAAAAGACAAAACAGTTCAGTCAAGATGTATCGAGCAAAGATCGGTGAAAGCCAACATAGGAAAAGATATCTAAGGAGGGAAACATATGGCAGTAGCAATATGAAAACGGGGGAACATAAGAAATGTCAGCTTACATGCCTCATTACAGGGTCTGTGGCTCCTTGGCCTCCCCACACCCCGTGCCCTAGATACTCACGCCGTTCACGGGTCACTGCTAGGGGGCGCTAACCGTGCGGCTATCTTCTGTAAAAGCTTCATAAATAAAATTGGTAGGGGTTGCCCGCAGTGATAAGCGCGCGGCATTACTTTACTACTCGCGCTAGCCACGATAAGGATGGATTTGCTTTACATGTATATGCATCTGTTTGCTATGTCTTTCACTGGACTCCTCCATTTTCACAGGAATTTACACTGAGTTTCGGGAATGGGCAGTTAATATATGGAGTTATATTCAGTAGAAGTGAGTAGTGTTTGTCTGTTCTTTTAGCTGTCGGGGGCATGTTAGTTTCAGCAACAATTAGCACGCTATTTACATACATATTATTGTGCATATGAGCGCGTGACATCCTCCTTCAGTAAAATGTCCATACTTAGAAGCCATCCTCCTTCAGTAAAATGTCCATACTTAGAAGCCATCCTCCTTGAGTAAAATGTCCATATTTAGAAGCCATCCTCCTTGAGTAAAATGTCCATACTTACAAGCCATCCTCCTTGAGTAAAGTGTCCATACTTACAAGCCATCCTCCTTGAGTGAAATGTCCATATTTAGAAGCCATCCTCCTTGAGTAAAGTGTCCATACTTACAAGCCATCCTCCTTGAGTCAAATGTACATACTTAGAAGCCATCCTCCTTCAATAAAATGTGCATTTGATTTCATGTGGATTTTATTCTGTCTATATCGTGCATAATACAGTGTCTGACCGAAACTGTCAGATATGGAGAGTTGTTGCTGGCCTGCAAAACGCCACAAGGCGTGCTGACCAAGATTGCTTAGCCGACCACCGACCAAAGACATGTATGGGTGAGTGGGTGGCTGGACTTGCACTTGTTGTCTCGGCTGGTCTTATGGCGTCTTGTGGAAGTCACCAGCATATTCCGTCCGTTTTTTTTTTTCAGTTTACGGCGAGCCTTTTTATTTTTCTCCATCAGTTCTGCATTCTGTCCACCTCAGCTACAACTGACCGTCTTTGGTGAAATCTCTTTCCCATTCTGTCTGCCCATCGTTATTAAGCATAGTGCAACTGGATTTTTATTTTATTTGATGTCCTGGCTCACTGGGTACATGACATGACGTAGGAAAAACCCAGAACCCAGTGGTCATGCCTCGTATGGCTTTTTAAAAGAATCCATCGACCGCTTTCATTTAACTCGTTTGTCTTTTGTGCATCAACAATTGTTCCATCAGTTCCAGCAGTAATGACTATCGATTTGGTTTCAGCTGTTCCTGTCATATTCCTGCACATCAGACTGTAATTTTTTTTTTTTTGGGGGGGGGGGGTAGGAGATGAATACTATTTCTCTTTTCTTTTCATGTTTGAAGCAGTAAACCTTTAAATCGCCCCTTGTATCGTTTTGTGAAATTATCTGAGTAGGACAGAATATCTGAAAACAGTTTTGCAAGAGGTGAAAAATAATATCCGTTTCGTTCATACCGAGCCGTTAGTACAGTTTGGTCACATGTAGCATTCATTTATCCAAGCGTCCACTTTGAACATTTCCGTGTGATGTTTAAAAGGTAAATACCTTCATGTAATGCCAGTGATCGCCCATGTTGCTGACTTGATTGGGTCTGTATGCGTGTTTTTCCTTCTTCAGATGGCGTTCCGCTGTGTGTCAAGTTGATAGTAAGACTGCTAGACGTTCCGCTGTGTGTCAGGTTGATAGTAAGACTGCTAGACGTTCCGCTGTGTGTCAAGTTGATAGTAAGACTGCTAGACGTTCCGCTGTGTGTCAGGTTGATAGTAAGACTGCTAGACGTTCCGCTGTGCGTCAAGTTGATAGTAAGACTGCTAGACGTTCCGCTGTGTGTCAGGTTGATAGTAAGACTGCTAGACGTTCCGCTGTGTGTCAGGTTGATAGTAAGACTGCTAGACGTTCCGCTGTGTGTCAGGTTGATAGTAAGACTGCTAGACGTTCCGCTGTGTGTCAGGTTGATAGTAAGACTGCTAGACGTTCCGCTGTGTGTCAAGTTGATAGTAAGACTGCTGGAATGCCTGATGCCTCGCCTTATTGTTTCACTTTTCTAGACTGTACAGCGAATCCTGTCAGGATAAAACGTGCCTTCACCACTGATATTGTTTATAATGTCATCTGTCCTTTCTCACACCTTAAAGAATGGAGCGAGACTAGTGTCTATTTGAAAGAACTGTAGCACATGTTCTGTGCTGCTTTCAGAGCTGATAACTGCTGGTACTGCCTCCCTTCACGTAGTGTTCTGCTGTCTAGTATGTGCGTTTAAGTATTTGATTTTTTTTTTTTTTATTTGGCTAACATCAATTCATATCTCACCTGAAGTGGCCTGACAAGATAAAGAAATTTATGAATAAATCTTTTCGTCCGTTCAAATGAAATAGTATTTCTTTCTATAGTGGTGGTCTCTTTTCTCTACAAGAATTGAAGGCCACTGAAATATAGTTAGTGGTGCCATTGAAGGCAGAATACCTAAACAAGAACACTCTAGATTGGCCAGCTGTGTGTGTTTACTGAAAGAGTGTAGTTTTCTCTTGGTACTCAAGTGAACTATTCCAAGAGTTGGAATCCACCAAATGGTTACTAGACTAAACGCAAGGTAACAACATGCCCAGATTCTCAACAAAATCACGCCATTCAATATAGATAACTTTGATCACAAGACCTATGATAACCATCCTGTCATTCTTCAGTACGATACGAGAAATGTACATGTATCACGACAGAGTCTCCAGTTTTACAGTTTCAAGGAACAATCAAAACTTTAATATGAGAATTTTATGTGGATGACGTAATGTGCAATGAATAAATCAAGGAAAACAGACAACTCGACAAAATACATAGAGCCAAGTGTCTGGGCAAGGGAGTTATTCCCGCCATAGGACAAAATAAGACTCAAGACATACTTACAGACTTATGTCCTAATACCCACTGATCTAAGTCGTGGAGATCAACATCTCAACAAAACCCTTCAACCTAAGTCCTACACCACTACGTCCACAAGGACAACCAACAGTACTTTACCTAGCTGAACCATGGTCCTGTTCTTACAAGAACTAGAACAAAAATCGAGGTTCTTCCTCTCAACCATGACTAGAAAACTCTCTGTTCCTAAGTCTTTTTTTCTGTCGTGAGTTTTTCTTTTCTCTGAGCCTCCTCTGTTTTTATATTTCCCGGCTCTGCTGTAAAATCACGTGATATTTCACTCATTCGTCTCATGATGTAAGACCTAGAAACTCCTCTCTGCCTGTCACGTGATAACCAGACTTTCCGTACTGTGCTAGTTCAGCCTGTGTTAAGTCAGTTGACTGCAAGACTCGTGAACATTACTGGAAGTTCTAGAAGTATTATTAACCTCTCCACCTTAGGAAGTTCAAACTCTTCTCTCCTTATGCCAGTACTATATTGATATACAAAACCTAGTTCACGAATCTAATATCAGTAACAGTAAGCATATATCTCTTGCTGAGCAGAATTTGAAAGTAGGTTTTCAAAATAAAAAAACCCGCCTTCTCCATCCATCTATCCATCTATCCGTCCGTCCGTGGTCAACCTTTTGTATTGTGCCCCAGATGTAAAGCGATATCGTCAAGGACCTAATCTGCATCATCGGAGACATCATGATGGACTTATTTTGCGTTCTCAGCGACATTATTATGGGACTTATTCTGCTTTCTCGACGACATCATTGTGGACTTATTCTGCTTTCTCGACGACATCATTGTGGACTTATTCTGCTTTCTCGACGACATCATTGTGGACTTATTCTGCTTTCTCGACGACATCATTGTGGACTTATTCTGCTTTCTCGACGACATCATTGTGGACTTATTCTGCTTTCTCGACGACATCATTGTGGACTTATTCTGCTTTCTCGACGACATCATTGTGGACTTATTCTGCTTTCTCGACGACATCATTGTGGACTTATTCCGCTTCATCCACGCTGTAGTGTTTAAGAGTCTTGGTTAGACTGTCACTTACAACTGACATCATCATTCCTTTTCATGCCCCGGGGAGTAATTGACCAGGTTTTAAGACTGAAAGACAACACCACGAAGAGCTGCATACAACGCTCCTTGCCCGTTATCAAATGTCGTGTGTTGCCATTTATTTTCATGCAGTTTGTATGACCAAGCTTATATGTCTGTTGTCAGCTGCAAAGAAATGTGTTTTTTTTATTTCTTAAAATTGCCAGCAAAGTTTGTTTTTTTTTTGGGGGGGGGGGAGAAGAGTTTGAATCCGAGTTAATGATTTCCAAATGTCGGCGCTTGGTGTAGGGAGACGTAGATTGTCGGCTTAGATTTCACTTCTTGGGGACTTGCTCTAGGCTCCGTGTACTGATACAGAGCTCTGAGAACGCTGCAGAAATGTTTCACGTGTCAGACACTGGAGACAACGTTTTATATCCTTGTCTTCAAGACACACTGAAGACAGAAGTAATACAGATTAAATATCGCTATAGACGACGGCCAGATGGGGTTATACTGCACTCGACCAGGACCCTTCCCCCCCCCCCCCCCTCAACCGCACCCCCGCCTGTCTCTGGTTTTTTACAAATGAGGCAGATAGCAACGTTAATATACACTGCACACTGTCAGTTTTTGTTCCTGTGAGTACTAACAACATTAATGCACTTTATGCATCATCAGCTTTGTTTCTTCTCTACAAGAGAAGAATGTAAAGCGCTCACCACTAGACATTCTTACAAGAGAAGAATGTAAAGCACTCACCACTAGACATTCTTACAAGAGAAAAATGTAAAGCATTCACCACTAGACATTCTTACAAGAGAAGAATGTAAAACATTCACTACTAGACATTCTTACAAGAGAAGAATGTAAAGCACTCACCACTAGACATTCTTACAAGAGAAGAATGTAAAGCATTCACCACTAGACATTCTTACAAGAGAAAACAGGAAGAAAAAAAAACGGGCTAGTGAATTACCTTTAGGAAACATCTTTTTTTTGCAGTGAGAGGCGCACTTGTATTATCTTCTGCGGGCTTGTTAGCCAGTACAAAACACATGAGCTATTGTAAAGATAGAGTAAATGATATTTGCAGTGGTCTGTGATAGTATTACTTTCATCGTTTCAGGTAGGACATGCACTGACTGAGGATGCATAGCTTAGACAAGGAACAAGGTTGTGTGTGTTGCTCATGATGGCAGCAGGCGGAGCCAGACACATTTCAGGAAGTCCATTACAGCATGTCCATGGTATAGCCTTGCTTCTCTGCTGTCTGAACATAGCCAACATCCTGTCAGGTAAGCTGGCAACATATTAGACTGCTGTAACAGTGCTAGAAAAATGAGAATCTAAATTTACATGTAAAATAAATACGTAACAAATAAGAATAGAAAAAGGGAGCACTAAGTTGTGGCTAGTACGAAGGGTTGAAGTGTGTGTATGTGTGCGCGCGCGCATTCGTGTTTCCCCCCCTTGCCTACCTGCGGTTTTATTTGCTGTGTTGTTTTGTAATGTGACCCTTGGGAAAAAAGGCCTGTGCTGAAATATTGGATTGTTGTATGTTCATCATTTATACGTTCTCATCTTACTTTCTGCCATTCTTGTTTCTGGCCACATTCCTCACTCTGTTTATCTTCTTAAAAATACGCCTGTCTACTTCGGTAGTTACTTTTCAAGCTCAGTTGAAAGAATTAGATGGGGTAAGAACATATAAGTGCTTCCCTTCGTCTTGAAAATTCAGTTCTCTGTTCCCGCTAGTGGCTACTCCTACATGTGTTAGATGTGTTTACAAGGAGCTTAACTTTTTTTTTGTTGGGGGGGGGGGGGACAGAACAAGATACCTGTTAATACATGTTTTTATTTAAGTTGCACTTGTAATCATTGTCTGTCTAGTTTCCAGTTATGTAGACTGCTAGGCACAGCAGGCTGCGTGTAGATGAACGTGCTGGTGTATTCAGGACCCTTCGTCTTGTTCATTTTAAGTGATATTTGTTGGAAACAAAGTCACCAACTGAGCTGATGAAAAGGATGGGAATTTGTGATGATGATGATGATGATGGTGGTGGTGGTGGTGGTGGTGATGATGATCGTGATGATGATGATGATGATGATGATGGTGGTGGTGGTGGTGATGATGATCGTGATGATGATGATGGTGGTGGTGATGATGATGATGATGATGATGATTATGATGGAGCCATATGCTGATGATAGTTACCGTATCCTGAGTCAAGGGCCTGCCGCCCAGTCCACTATTTAATGCATTACTGTGCTGTGAGTTCTGGGAATTATTGTATAGATTCTTCCTTTCTCAACTACTTTTGGTTTTTCTTTTCCCGCACAAGTTCCCATCTTATTCCACCCAACAAGGAGAAAAAAAAGGATCAGCCGAGGTACTAGCAAGGTGTTCTGTATGCAGAACCCCGGCTAGACTTCGTTAAAGAATCCCCTGCCCGTACAAGAGCATTAGTCTGAGTGCTTATATCGCCAGTCAAGCTTGATCCACTATCGTTCTATCTTTAAACAATCGCCAAAGGTTGATTACTTTAGTAAACACAGATCTTGCGATTACATGTAAACTGAACAAGGATGGGATGTCGGAGGACAGGATAAATTTTTTCCCCCTGTCTGTTGCTTGTGTTATGGGCGACTGAGTGGCGGTCTGTCGTGGCAAAGGTCGGTAGTTCCAGTCAGGTCGGAGGCGTCCTAGTCACTTAATGTAAAAATGGGCAGCTGTCTTCTTCTGGAGCTGAGAAAGGAAAGGCAGCCAGGCGTGATGCTGATCGCATCATCCTCTAGCGTGTCGATAGCTCAAAGAAGATAAAGGTACTAACAGCATGTCCCCATGGGTCCTTCTTGGTATAACAGGGCTGTCTTTACCTTACCGTACCTTAAGTTCTGAGGATCACTGGTACCCATGTTTGTGAATTGTTGCTGGGGTATGGTTGCTTTGTCTGATCAAAACCCTGCTGGAGTCTTGAAAATGTTAAGTATATCAGCTTTTAAATACAAGCCAGTGCAGCATAGCTCTAAAACCAGATAGGTGTTGCTTGGTAGTCGCGTCAGTACAAATCTGTGCATCACAGTTTTATAACCAGGTAGCTGTTGTCTGGGTAGCCGCGATTGTTGAAGTTTGTTAAACGAAGACAGGAACTTGTGTTGTTTCTGCTGGCTTGATTTAAGGTCACAAAGGAAAAAAAGTAAATGTGAACAGAAAGTGAAAATCACTCTTTGTGTTCTTTGAGTAAAGTCCATAAATGAAATGGTACCCAATATGTAATGTATCTTACTTGTAGGTCAAATTTCTTTCTCAGATTGTTATGAAAGTATATGGTTTTGCGTTTATCGCTGATGTTTTGTGCACTGGCTGGCATAACTTAATGTCAGACTATTGTTTGTGCTTCTAAGTTTATGTTAAGTTTTGCAGGTCGCAGAAAAGAGTGCGAAGTCTGTCAGAACTATTTTCAATTCGATTGTTCTCTGTCTCATCCTCTTTCCATCTGATATCCACCAGAGCTTCCTTTTCTGATGAAACCCGAGCAGGCGTTCCAGTTAATGGTACCCCGGGTGACGCCTTGCTCCCCGCCCCAGCCAGTGTGTCCTTTATCTCCGCCCTCGTGTCATCTGTCATTTTACGGTAGTTCCGTGACCCAAGGTCATTCCTTGTCCAGGTTTCTCTCTCCCTCGCTTTCTCTCTTTTCTTCGCTGTCTCTGTAGTCATTTGATGTCCATAATCTATCTGGTCTCTTTGATCATTCACTGTCCCAAGTCTGTCTTGTCTCTTCAGTCGTTCACACTCCTGGATCTTTCTCTTGTCTCTTCAGTCGTTCACACTCCCGGGTCTTTCTCTTGTCTCGTCAGTCATTCGCGTCCTAAGTCCTTTTCTTGTCTCTTCAGTCATCTACATTCCATAATCTGTTTTGTCTCTTTTCAGTCATTCACTGACCCAAGTCTTGTCTTGTCTCGTCATTCTGTGTCCCAAGTCACTGTCTTGCCTAGTCAGCTTTTGTTGTTTTGTCATTTCTGCCCCCTTTACCTCATAATTTTTACCCTGTCTTTTATATTTTTTTTGTATCCCGGGATTGTCCCCTTCTATACCCAGTCATTTACCCTGTATGTCTCTACTCGTCTCTATTTCCCCCCCCCCCCCCCAGCTTTACACTTCCTTGTCACCGTTGTATTCACTAATCGTATACAGTAGTTAATCTCCAGTCTCTACTCTAAATTTCTCAACTTCCACCCATGCTGCACTGCTACACGGTTCCAAAGTTGATCGTATTTCCTTTTAGCACCTTGCCACTCCGTGTTCTCACTAGTTTCTGCTCTTCTGTAACGTTCTTCTGTCCTCTCCCAGTTTCACAATGTCTCTTGTTATCAGCTTCTGTGACATGTCTGTCCGGAGGTCTTCAAACTTTTCTGAACGGCGGACCACAAGTCGCGGAAATGGACAAAATTAACATTAAATTTTAAAAAAAAATGTTAGATCCTTTTGAGCGAAATTTTACCACATATAAAAAAAATTGTTTATGTAGTTTCTGTAACAAATTTTCCTATGTTTATTTTTGGGTTTTTTTTTTTTTAGCTTCTTAGAGGGTCATCGATGTCCAGTCAGTCACTAGAGCTGGCAGACTTTGGGCTTTATCTCCTCCTGCTTTTATATTCCTTGGAAACATGTCATAAAAACCTAAATGAGGTAGAAGCCATCATGATCCTTGTCATGCTGGAGCTTACTGAGAAGCTTGCCATCGTAGACCCTAGACAAGTAATGCCCCGCTTGTTGTATGCTACAGTGCGTTTGGCCTGAAGAAAATCATGACCTCAGCATTTCATCATCACTACCATCACCAGGTGGGCAGAAAGCCAGGGTCCAACTCATCCTAAGCAGCGTCAAGAATGGAGCTTTACTTCATGAGTCAGTGACACAAATTGCAACCCTGCAGCAGGTTACGTGCGTCAGAGGACGCGATGACACCGGCGTAATTCATCCCTTTATTTAATCATTGAGGATTTTCTTTCCCGGTCTTATATATCTCATACACACACACACACACACAAGTAAGTGCTGATCTCGCCCTGAGTTGAAGTCCCCCCTGATCTTGAGTGTCACAGCTTGACACAATGCCTTTGCATTAATATACGACGATGAAGATTTTCAGCCAAGGTTCAAACACAGTTTTCTTTACACTAAATTTATAATGTAAAATTTGCAGCCCAGCGTTTCTCAACAGGGGCTGAAGGCAACTCAGGATCCGTCGGTCAGCGTGTTATTGGTGGGAAATTACAGAAAAAATTTTCTTTTTTTTTTCTTCATCATTTTCTAAAACTTTGCGTTTAGTAACAGAAAGGCAAGTCCTAATATTCACTACTAAACTTCAATAAAATTTCATACAAAATGTACGATGCATTATGATTTTCATCATTTGAAAGTTGTCAGTTTAAGTAAGATTTAATTTACTTACACCAGGTGGTTCTAATGACTGTCATAGCCGGAGGTGGGGTGGGGGATACGCTCTCCACTCCAGTTGTCTCCAAGGCATGCGTCTCATTTAGCCTCTGACAGTCATGTCCAGCTCCTGGCCTTCTCGTGGCGGAACTGACAGAAGGGGCGAAGGCGAATATCTGGCGACTGAAAGCCAGACGTTTCAGGTAGATGAGAGTCTTTTGATAACTCATCTGAGAGAAGGAAAACTCTGATTTAAAACCTGCTGCTGGGGATATTCTTCAGTTGCCGTGCGTGGAGTGGGGCTCCTCTCGGCCAGTGAAGAAAGGTGCGAATGGGGTTGCCGCGCGGCGCCACTGTGGAAAAGGTGAAAGAAAGGATTAAGTGAAGTAATCAATGGTCTGAAGGTCGGCCACGTCCTGTGTGCACCCATACCGGGCGAATTGCTTGAACTGGCTTAACCAGGGGTTAAGACACTACTGGTGAGATTTTCGGATGCCGCTCATGGAGTGAAACTTCTCCCGGCTAATTAAGAAAATGCGAAAAAGCAATTAGGGTTGCCGTGCGGCGCCGATGTAAAAATGTGATGGAAATGATAAAGTGAAGCTTAATCAATATGTCCAGTAGTCTCACGGCGAGAGCTACTCATACCACGGCACCTCTGTTCTAGAGGCCGGCTGCGTCCGATATACACCCATACTGGTGAAATATGCCTAAACCGGCTTAAACCAAAGGTGAAACTGGATGGCTACTCATGTCATGGTACCTCCGCTCTAGAGGTCGGTCACGTCTTGAACACGCCCATACCTAAACCGGCTCAACCCAGGGGTGGAACTTAATAGTGGCGAGGATTCGTTCTCCTGGACAAAAGCTCCGTCCTGGTCAGAACTAGGAAGGTAGCGGCCACGACCACAAAATACTAAAGTCGGAGACACTGGACAAGTGCAACCACCTCTCACCCGACGGTGGATGTATGCGTATCCGAATCTCGCTGAGGTCTTCCGGTGAGAAAGTCCAACTCTAGGCTGGATGGACAACTACCTCTCACCCGACGGTGGATGTATGTGTATCCGAATCACGCTGAGGTCTTCCGGTGAGAAAGTCCAACTCTAGGCTGGATAGACAACTACCTCTCACCCGACGGTGGATGTATGCGTATCCGAATCACGCTGAGGTCTTCCGGTGAGAAAGTCCAACTCTAGGCTGGATGGACAACTACCTCTCACCCGGCGGGGATATGCTGATATCCAGACCACGCCGAGGTTTTCCGGTGAGGAAGTCCAACTCTAGATTAAACTGGTGCAACGAAAACCACAGTGTCACGCATTCTTGCTTCTGAGACCCACCAAGAATTCAGGCCCAAGCCCCGCGATACTCTGAACCTCTTGTGATCCTCTCGGGGATCTCTTGTGGGCCTCTCGGGGACCACAGAGGGACCACGGGACACATCGAGGACCACAGGAGTAAATTCAGCAGGATCACGGGGGCGATCTTGGTGGTAGAAGCGAACGAAGAAGAAGAAGAAGACTTACAGCAGCCGCCGTTGAACTTTAGTTTGTATGTAGTTGTAGTTGCATGGTCATGGGTCAAAATTGATTGAGATATTAGAAAAGAGTGTATAATTCCGATGCTGAAGGAAGGATGAAAAATATTACTGTTACTAATGCATCGGACTTGAAATAAAGAAAGCAGAAATATTACATTTTATGAACATTCTTCCTGAAAAGTAATCCACATAAGTTCAGCATCTTGGAGTGCAGAAATTATAACTCAGATGTCATCGAAAAAGTGGAGTGGTTTGTAGTTTATTATTTTGTTGAGGTGTTGTTATGTGCAGAATTGTTGGATTTTTAGTTTTGATGTAATGGGTGTTGCATGTTGCCGATGTTTTCTGTCTGCTGTTGCTAAACGCGTCTAGGGAATGCAGGCGAAGAAGAGAGGAGTAAGTGAAGGGGGTGCTGAAATGAGAAAATAAGAGCAGAAATGTATCGGGCATATGGGTTAAGTGTTACCTGGTGCTATACCTGTTAGTTCATTTGTTGTCAGTAATGTTCGAGCGATAAGCGTTAACTTATTGTTTTGTACTTTCTTAATGAGAGCGACCGGATTTTTGTTATTTCACTTTCATTATTTTATCTGATAAATATTCGTCAGATTGTTTTATGATCACTGATGTCTTCCATTATATGCAGGAGAAATTGAGGTTTGTAGTGATATCAGAGTGTATTTGTTAGCTTTATTTGTGAAATGATTAGGTAGCTATGATCCATTATGAAGTTAATATTACAGTATGAGACACCCGAGACGAAGCTGATAGAGATTATCTCAAGAAGATGTGCGTGTAGGCATTGCATCTGAAGAAGATGTGCGTATATGCATTGCATCTGAAGAAGATGTACGTAGAGGCACTGCATCTCGAGGAGATATGCGTATAGGCATTGCATCTCAAGGAGATATGCGTATAGGCATTGCATCTCAAGAAGATGTGCGTGCAGGCACTGCGTCGCAAAGGGATGGGGTCGCCTAGGGTTTGTCTAGTCCACCAACGCCGGTGCTTAGATTTATAGGGACATGATGTGTTGAGGAATCATCCACCCATTTCTTCTTTTCCATTCGGGTGTTTATACCCCAGTGATAATGGTGCGAGGTGACTGGTTTTCTTTGATGTCATATACGACGACTACTTGGGGTGCCAGACTTCTAAATTAGCTGCGCCACGACGAGGATCCAATTTTGACTGGATGAAAAGTAAAATAAAACTGCATATCCGGTTCCAAGACATGGGAGTCCACTGTTAGTTTACATGACAGAGTTTTGGTGACTACTGAAGTCTTGTGTTCGGAAAATCTTATGTAAACTGAGCGTGCTAACTGCGCCTACAAGTGTATTTCCCATAAGGAGACAGTGTTTAATATGTTAGCCATCTCCATTGTTCCAGAGCTCTTTGCTCATAGACGTGTTATAAAAATGCTATGAATAATAAGTGTTATTGTGTACATATGCAGGACACTAAACATAATAGAGATTGGAAGTAGAAAATAAACTTTATATTGTGATCACAAGTGATGCCTGCGGGTGGTGGAAGATATGCAGGCAGGAAGATCATAGCTAGAACAGGAACCACAGAGTAAAGAAAGAATGAGAAAAAAAAGGGGTTTTTATAACAGGCAATAGTTTTATCTTTCAAGTCCCGAGTATTTCCTACGTACGTTTGATATAGGACTGGCATTTCACCCATAGCTTCAGCGAGCGTGGAGCAGATAGACATTGCTTGAATACCGCGCCGGCTGGGACGTTGGTTGGGGGGGGGGGGGGGGGTAGGAACTCTAGTCAGCGAGTTGGAGAAGCATAAACTTTTTTAATGCTTTTCTTTGCGGTTCTGTTAGCAGTACTCAAATAAAATCTGTCGTTTTTTTGTTTTTTTTTTTTTGTCTGCCAGGCTCAGACTTTGTCTGGTCTGTTTAGAAGGGGCTTAAGGGAGTGTGGGACATCAAGGAAATGTGAAAAATGGCAGAAAATAAGAGTGAAACAATGAACATTATTATGCCAAGTTCCAGATTGCACAGCAAACGTGTAATTACTTTTGTAAATTATTGTGTTATAGAGTATAGTGCTGTATGCTTGGCCTTCGAAAAACAGTAGTGGAAGTACTTTAGACATGTTTACAGTGCTTTGTCTACTATTTTTCCAAGGCTAACCATACAACACTGTACTCTGTCGCTGCCCTGTGCGAACGCCTCGTTGTTTCTTAAAATTTAATAGTACTGTAGTTAACGTAAAATGGTTCCTGTTTGTTAGTTTAGAACTGTCTTGGAAGTGAGCAGTTAGTTTTGGCGTGTTTCATTCGTCTCTTCATGAAAGCGTACAGGTTTTATATACAGCTTAGCTGTTTCAAGTTTTCTTGTGTCATTCTCCGATTCGGGTTTAAAGGAACGATATACTGCCATCGTTCTTCGTCGTAGCTGTGGGAAACTGTATTCGCTTTCATCCAGAAGGAAGCTGTTTCTAAAGTTTATCATGAGGCCGTCTTCTCTTAGCGCTCAGAAGTTGGCTTGGCGTCGGGAGTTGTGTACTAGAGTTCAGGTATTATATCTTGCTGCCAGTAGTTTGAACCTTAGTTGCTTGTTCATCTTCTCTACTCTAAAGCTGATTCTTGCACAGACTTTTCATTTGTAAATAACATCATCATCATCTTCGTTTTCATTTGTAAATAACATCATCATCATCTTCTTCATCATCGTCATCATCATCATCATGTGTTGTCACTCCAGGGAAGATTTTTCTATCCAACATACTTTTTCTTGGTTTCGCAGAGATCTTGCCAAGCTGACTACTCTCATTCTCGGATGTTATATGTCTGTGTTTACTATTGTGTTCGTCTCTCTTTTCTCTCTCTCTCTCTCTCTCTGTTTAAATTTAGCACAAAGTGCAGCCAACACTTGAATAGCATAGGTCTTTCAAAACCTAGACTTGACCTTTACAAGAAAAGCTTTACTTATTCTGCTGCTCATCTTTGGAATACCCTCCCATCCTGTATAAAAGATATAAACTATACTCCTTCCTACAGCTACAAACTTTTCCAGTATCTATTTGATGTCGACTACACGCATCTATGAATCGTAAAACTTATTTAGTTATTTTAGACTGCTCTTACAGGCACCGAATTCAGTTAATTGTTTACTCTGAGTAGTAATGAAATTTGTTGATTCGTAGTCATTTATATGTGTATGTAGTTAGTTATTTATATGTGTGTTCAGTTACTTTATTGTTAATTATGTTTCTTATATGAGCAAAATATTTGTAGAATGTCTGGAACAGAGTGAAAGTTGTATAATAAAGGGCAGAATGTCAGACGGGCCTGCGTGCCCAATTCTTAACCCTTTTAAAAAATAAAGATCAGTCAGTCAGTCTCTCTCTCTCTCTCTCTCTCTCTCTCTCTCCTTCCATCCCACCCTCCCCCACCCTTTTTTGCTTTTAAGCTTATATTGTGTTTTATGTATGTGCTTCTTTTGCTAAAGCTAAAATATTTCAAGTACTGGGGGCTTTTCTTTCAGAAATTTCTTTTTACACTATATTTGTTAACGACATTTGGGTTATGTTTATGTTTTTATTTTTTCTAATGGGTTATGTTTACTTTTTTTTCTGACGAACAGATAGAATCGGTACTTTTGTAAAGCTGCGTATCTCTTGTTTTCTTGTTTATTTTATTGCCTGTGTTTCTGTGTCAGTGATTCGTGTTGAGGTTACAGCACATGCCTAGATTCAATTGCTGTGTTAAATGTTTCTAAATATGAATTTCTCGTCATCTGTGAACTGTTATTAGAGGTTATAATAAAGTGCCAGCATTTTTTCCTCATGTTATAAAGCACTGGTAAAGATGTGAGAGTACATCATCTCATCAACGTTGATATCGTCGTTTTCTTTCTCTTCCTGTCCAAGAGTTCAGTCTCTTCTCGCCATCCGTATTGAGTGTCGTGTTAGTGATTGAGATGAGCTTTCCTGTTTCGAAAGATCATAGAACGTTTCCATTTTCACATGTTTCAGCTTTCAGAATGTTGCTGAACGTTTCAGCTGTCAGCATGTTATTTAACGTTTCATCTGTTAGCGTGTTGTTTAATGTTTCAGCTGCTAGCTTGATGTTCAGCGTTTCATCTGCTAGCGTGTTATTTAATGTTTCACATGCTAGCATGTTATTTAACGTGTCACCTGCTAGCGTGTTATTTAACGTGTCAGCTCCGTGCTTGTTATTTATCGTGTCACCTGCTAGCGTGTTATTTAACGTGTCAGCTCCGTGCTTGTTATTTAACGTGTCAGCTCCTTGCTTGTTATTTAACGTGTCAGCTCCTTGCTTGTTATTTAACGTGTCAGCTCCGTGCTTGTTATTTAACGTGTCAGCTCCTTGCTTGTTATTTAACGTGTCAGCTCCGTGCTTGTTATTTAACGTGTCAGCTCCTTGCTTGTTATTTAACGTATCAGCCCCGTACTTGTTATTTAACGTGTCAGCTCCGTGCTTGTTATTTAACGTGTCAGCTCCGTGCTTGTTATTTAACGTGTCAGCTCCGTGCTTGTTATTTAACGTGTCACCTGCTAGCATGTTATTTAAACACACGTACTGCATACCATCAAGCTCACAGTTTCCGTAGTTTTCTTACTTTGAGACAGGGTGCAGGAAATGTTAACATGATTTGCACGAGTGAGAAATGATATATCAAATATTTATTATGTCTCTGTCCTGCTCTTTCTTCACTTTCAGCATGGCAACACTTTTGTTTTATCCCGCATTCTGTTTCTGTCTCCCCTCCCCTTCTTTATATGACGTAACGAAGGGTCGGAGTTGCCACTTTTGCCGTGATTGTGGTTGATTATGCAAGTCCAGTACTGCTAGGATGCCAGATCAGTCGTGAGAGAAGTAGCAGAGTACGATGATGTTCAACAAGTTCTGCAGCAGCTGTCATCTGCTCCTGGCCCGGTGTCTGAGATGAATAGTGCCAGTTTACGTTGTTGTTGTGCTGTTGTGCTGGCGCCTTCCTAGAAGTACGAGCAGGGTGTTCTTTGCAGGAAGTACAGTGTAGATGTTGACGCATCGTCTCAGGCGGGGAGTGGGTTTTGCAGAGCTGGAGTGAAGCCAGAAAAAGGCAGGGAAATGGTCTTTCACCCCGTTAGCCGGGCTGAGTATGTTGCTGGGGGCACCAACGGAAAGGCAGAACAGGGTCTTAATCAGCTACGCCAACCCTGACGCCAGCTTGTGTATGTTCCACAGCATTTGCGTGCCTCGTAGGAGTGTGAAGCGTTACTGCCTTTACATTTCCATGGCTGCTGCAGCATGTGAGGTAGGGATGTCAGTACCTATCATAACTGCTTATGTTGTCCCAAGGTACTCATTTTTGCGGCTGGATCGACGCCTTTGCATGTCAGTCTAAAAAAAAAAATCTCCGGCCGAGTGCGAAATCGAAACAGGTCCCTTCAGATTGGCAGGCTAGTACAGTAACCACTACACCAGCTTGCCACACGTGTCTCCCATAACAGAGTATTCGTAACAGTTCTGTGAGTGAACAGTACTTGACAGTTGCTTGTGCTCCACGATATTCAGATACTGTAATGTCTCCTTATACAACGCAGTCAACGATTGTGTATTGGTAGCTTTGTGTGTATGATAACTGTGCAGGCTGGGAATCATTATGAACGCTTGTCTAGCTTAGGAAGGGTTTCTTAAGTCATAATGTCCGGCGTAGGAAGTTTGTGAAAACAAATCACAAACCGCGCAATATTTCAGAGCCATGGATTGTGAGGATTTAGATGGTAAAAAAAGGTTTCGCTGCCAGATATAGCGGTACCGGATGAAGCAGTTCAGAAGGCACGTGTCAGAGAGTTGTGGTGTCGCAGAGACCGCGTAGACAGTTGAAGGAAGTTACTGTAGTGTATATGATTTGAGTTGGTTTACCAGGACTTAATAGAATTCTATGGCTTTCTCTCGGCTCGGACAAGAGTAGGGTTCAAGATGAACGATACGCTCACATATAAAGATTGAATCTTATATTTGAATTTCAAAGCAAACAAACAGCGGTAATAATTTCCTATTAATCACATCTTTGCTAGCGTTGGAAAGCTAAAAACCGGTAGCAGAGTAAGAAATATTTTGCTCATACCAGCTGGAAGGCGTGACATGCTAAACTCATAATAGACCGAGGCAGTAATTAGATTTTCGGTTTTTTAAATGATTACACTTTCATGCTGATAATGCTTGCCGTTTAAAATCTCACGTTTAAGCCGCGGAGCCTTTCATCATAAATATTTTATGTAGCTCAGAACTGCGGGATCATCTGTTTTCTCTTCATAGTTTTTCCTGCTTCAAACACTGCAGGTATGAACTCACAAGGAAAAGATGTATTTATTGTGTCTGTTAAAACAACAACAAAAAAAAGTAAGCTTTACAGGCTCCCTTCCTCCCTCGACCTTGGAGCTTGGCACCAGAAGTTGGCACCAGGCTCATAATTTTCCAGTTCACTGGCCGTATCCACTCGAGTGGGCCGTGGAGAAAACATCGTCTAGAAGAGCTGATGCTACTGTCTGTTTTCCCGTGTAGTAGGATTGCTTCCAGTAATCGTTTGATGCTCCCGAAAATTGAGGAATCAGAATCTCTTCAGTGTATTAGGACTATGATTTGATAGTTTGGGGGGAGGGGGGGGGGGAGAGAAAGGTTGTGGGGGGGGGGGTGGGGTGGGAAATGCAGGTCAGAAATGAAAATAGTTCATTTCAGTATAAACGGGAGGTTTTGGGAGGGGGGGGGGGTGCAGACGGGCAGTACTTAAATGTAACCTGATGATAGTGATTAATGTATATGCCTGAAAGCGCGACCATTTGGTACCGCCTTTGTATATTATAAAGGTAATACCAAATGGTTGTGCTCTCAGGCATACTAGTGGTTACCTGTGCATTATATTTATCTGTTACATACGTAGTTTGTGCGGTAATGGTCCCAGTACTACGTTCAGAGCTGTAGCTGGCAGAGGTTATAGTATGAATATTATAGAGCAGGTATTCATGGCAAACTTTGATGGAGCGTGTAGGGCCTATAGAGAATCATGAAATTTTTGGTCTGCAGCGCGGAAATAAGGACATGACTCTACGATGACGGACTCTCCTGATATAGTTGTAGTAGGAGCTCCATGTATCACTGACCTGGTGACTGGTGTCAGACATGTGGAATAAGAATGGTCTGCGGGGGCTTTCGTGATTCTGGAAGTGGATTTTTAAAGCAGTCATCTCGGCAAAGCCTTAGTGAACACGTCATGATATTGGCCAGCCAATTGTGTTAACAACACGTTTGAGTATGTACATACGGGTATATTTGAGTAGCCTGACTTGACCTCTGTGTAAAGATTCCTCAGAATGTTGTGTAGGTGCTGTTTTGCGCAAAGGTATCATGTTCCATCAAGGATTTTCCCTTCTACACCCAGTCATTCATTCATATGCATGTCCCTTGCGGATCTTTGCCTCCCCAACAGCTCTCCTGTAGGCCTCTCGGTTGTCAGCAAGATGGCCTGCTGCTGTTGCATCCATTTGCAGTTTATCAATGATGTCCTGCTGCCATCTTCGCCTTTGTCTTCCTCTCTTTCTTTTTCCCATTATGTACTCTTCCAAGGCGGTCTTCTCTAGATTATCATGACGTTTAATGTGTCCAAAATATTTAATTATCTTTACTAGCCAGCCTTCTTCAATATTAAGTTCTTGTAGTATGGATATATTTGTTCTTTTTTTTGTGTTCATGATATTTTAAGAACTCTTCTGTAGCATTTACATTCAAAGGCATTTATGTGTTTCTCAGCTGTTTTGCTAAGTGTCCAGGTCTCACAGGCATATGTTGCAATGGGAAAGATGCATGCCCTTGAAAATCTTATTTTTGCAATTCTGTCTGTTCCTCTCCACAGGTTCTTTAGTTGTTTTACTTTCTGAAGAGTGATAGATGTTCTCCTTTTAATTTCCCTCATTGTATCTCCTTTATTAGTTAGTGATCCAAGATATTCAAAACTCTCAACTTCTTCCAGTTTTTCCTCACTGAT
Source organism: Achatina immaculata (assembly GCA_009760885.1). Lineage (NCBI taxonomy): Eukaryota > Metazoa > Mollusca > Gastropoda > Stylommatophora > Achatinidae > Lissachatina > Lissachatina immaculata. The sequence goes on from CM019713.1 coordinate 49,117,085, forward strand.
ACATATATCAGCTGCCTTGTTTGTTTTGTCAGTTGTCATCAATTTAGTTTTCTTCGCATTAATATATACGTTTTGCTCTTCGCTGTTCTTACGGACTGACATAATTAGTTTTTCTATTCCTTTTTGTGTTGTGGACAAGACACCCAGACGTTGCGTTATTATCTATTAGGTAAACAGGACCACAAAAAAAAAAACAACAAAAACATTCAATAGTTCCACTGTCAGCAAAAATGTCATACTTGAAAAATGGTGTGGAACTGTTTAGAAACAGATATACAGTCCCCATTTTTCAAAACTGTTATCATAAAACATGGAATTGAATCTGTTTAGAAAAAGAACTAAAATCGTATTGATTTCAGTAGGAACGGTTTTCAAAATTAATTTCATATAAATACATATTTTTGTTCGTTTATTTTGCGAAGAGAAACTTTCTAAGAAAGTAAGTCTATAAACTACAGACTTTGAATAATCAGTGCAGAAAAGATGTAGAAGAGCTACTTCTCTATAGCATGGCTGCAGTTTCTAGTGGAGAGAAAAAATCAAGGCTACAGTTTCTAGTGGAGGAAAAAAAACATGGCTGCAGTTTCTAGTGGAGGAAAAAAAAAACATGGCTACAGTTTCTAGTGGAGAAAAAAAAACATGGCTACAGTTTCTAGTGGAGGAAAAAAAACATGGCTACATTTTCTAGTGGAGGAAAAAAAAACATGGCTACAGTTTCCAGTGAGAGAAAAAAAATCAAGGCTAACAGTTTCTAGTGGAGAGGGGAAAAAAAGCAAGTACAGTTTCTAGTGGAGAGAAAAAAAAATCAAGGCTAACAGTTTCTAATGGAGAACGGGAAAAAGCAAGTACAGTTTCTAATGGAAAGGGGAAACAAAGCAAGTACAGTTTCTAGTGGAGAGGAGGAAAAAAAGCAAGTACAGTTTCTAATGGAAAGGGGAAACAAAGCAAGTACAGTTTCTAGTGGAGAGGAGGAAAAAAAGCAAGTACAGTTTCTAATGGAGAGGGGGGGAAAGCAAGTACAGTTTCTAATGGAGAGGGGAAAAAAAGCAAGTACAGTTTCTAGTGGAGAGGAGGAAAAAAAACAAGTACAGTTTCTAATGGAGAGGAGAAAAAAGCAAGTATAGTTTCTAGTGGAGAGGAGGAAAAAAAGCAAGTACAGTTTCTAATGGAGAGGGGGAAAAAAGCAAGTACAGTTTCTAATGGAGAGGGGGGAAAAGCAAGTACAGTTTCTAATGGAGAGGGGAAAAAAGCAAGTACAGTTTCTAATGGAGAGGAGAAAAAAGCAAGTACAGTTTCTAATGGAGAGGGCGGAAAAGCAAGTACAGTTTCTAATGGAGAGGGGAAAAAGCAAGTACAGTTTCTAGTGGAGAGGAGGGAAAAAAAGCAAGTACAGTTTCTAATGGAGAGGAGAAAAAAGCAAGTACAGTTTCTAGTGGAGAGGAGGAAAAAAAGCAAGTACAGTTTCTAATGGAGAGGGGGAACAAGCAAGTACAGTTTCTAGTGGAGGAAAAATAAAACATGGCTGCAGATTCTAGTGGAGAAAAGCAAGCACGGCTACAGTTTCTAGTGAAGAGAAATAGGCACGGCTACAGTTTCTAGTGAAGAGAAATAGGTACGGCTACGGTTTCTAGTGGCGAAAAAAAGCATGGCTAAAGATTCTAATGGAGGAAAACAAACGTGGCTACTGTTTATAGTGCATAAAAGAGCATAGCTATAATATTTAGTGAAAAAAAAAAGAAATGATAAGGGTGAAGAGTAAGTAGATCTCAGCCGTAACAGGACGTATAAGATGAATAAGTGAAGCACAAAGACTTCGGTTACTGGCGGCATGAAAAGGTCTGATAGTTCCGCTCAGGAAGTATAAATATTATGAGACGGCGACATGTAAATGTCAAGAACAAGCCGATCCGGGGTGTAAAGCTTCCTCTTGTGGCTACATCATATAACAGTATCTGGCTCCCAAGACACGGTTTGTGCCGCCCCATATGATGGCGTTTAACATGGCAGTTTAATCCAAGCTCATTGGAGTCTTCAGCCGCGGATTCTGTGATTTACAGTAAATATGATCTTCTTAGATTGACACGATGCGCCTTATTTTTATGTTGTTGTGGCAGTCGCATTTGTCTGCTACGAAGATAAACTACAAATAAATTGGAAGCGACAAAGATGAGGTTGTGAAAAAATGCAACAGATACCCAGGACAAACAGAAGAACAAAGAAAGAAGTTCCAGAACAACGGGAACTAGTTCAAGTGGGAGGAAAAAAAGACAATCGAAACAAATTGGGCATGCCATGAGAAGACACAAGTTGGGGAACATAGTAATGTCTGGAAACTTGGAGGGGAAAAGAAGGAGAGGGAAGCCAGGAGAAAGCTAGCACAGTGGGCTGACATGGCGTGGAAAGAGACAAGAATTTGAACTGATTGAAAACGCCAGTGATTGTACAAAGTGGAGAAGCGTGGTTTTTATCCAGCACGGCACATAATAGTAATAATAACATTAAGCTGTCTGTTCATGGTTTTTATATGTTCTTCACCGATTATGTTGTTCATGGTTTTTATATGTACTTGACCGGTTGTGTTGTTCATGGTTTTGGTTGTGTTGTTCATTGTTTTTATATGTACTTGACCGGTTGTGTTGTTCATGGTTTTGGTTGTGTTGTTCTTAGTTTTTATATGTACTTGACCGGTTGTGTTGTTCGTGGCTTTTATATGTACTTGACTGGTTGTGGTGACGATGGTCTATGTCTCATTTCGTATGAAGCTTGACTGGATCCCATTTGTCTTAGGCTGCTGTATTCCTCTGTTACGCCACATTTGAAGGACGCCTTACTGAAGCTGGCTTTTACGAAAACAAAATTCTGAAACGTCATAGCACTGCAGATGTACAATTATCACAGACTTCTCTCTGTTTGTTGGCCGGGATAATTCATGTGCTAGTTATAAGCAAAATAACCGTATACGGCAGGGGTTCTCAAGCATTGGGGAATTTGTCTCCCCCTTTCCCGCACCGGGAATTGGGAATATTGGAATCACAGATTGACAAAATCAGATTGCTAGGGTACTGATACTTCTTCAGACTATAATTCTAATATGTACATAATCTACAGGACGTCGCATTACGGAATGCCACAGATTATGGAGTAGGGGTGGAGAGCCATTGCTATGAAACATTATTTAGAGAAGTAACGCACCTTCCTGCTTATATGAATGTAACGTCACTTAAAGTTTGGTTTATGACTGTATAGACATTGTTTCCCAACCTTTTGTTAGATTACGGACCCCTGTACTCAGTGATAATTCATAGCGACCCCTCAGTGTTCTTCCACTTGATATTAGACACCTTCACATATTTCAAGAATTCTACATAATCTAGACTTGCTCCGAATGACCTTCGTGAATCACAGGTTGGGAACCCATTGTGAAGACTACTACACTCGCATTAGATTGTGACAGCAACATACTGCCATAAATGAGCTGGAGTTGCATACTCCTTTGTTAGAGCTATCAGCAGAACCGTGCGCCAAAGTTTCCACTGTGGCCAGAGGTCAGGTGGCAGAGGTTATCGTCAGGATTGGAGGAACGTTTCGGCGAAAGGTTATGTGGAGATGATAATGGAATCTTCCGACTTTCCGGAGCCGCCGAGATCAGAGTTGAGGAAGCCTGTATGCTTTCTAATCATATGCTGAGCGCCAGAGCCAATCAGGTTTGAGATTACAAAGATAGCCTTTTTTTCCATCCCGACGGCCTGTAATGAGGCGAATAACATTTAAGGTTTAGAGACTCTGCCCTAATCCACTAGTGTTTACTCAAAACAGAAAAAACGGGAGGGGTCTGTAGTTTGTGCCCCCACGATTTGTGGCTTATTTCATGTTGCAGTGTTTTCAGTTTTGCCAGGATATTCACGCTTCCCCCCCCCCTCTTCTCCCACCCCCACCCCCCAAACACACGCACACGTAAAATATCTAAAATTGTTTGAGAGAAACCTTAAGCTGTTTGGGTAGGGGGAGAGACAGCAAAACAGACAGTTGAGAAGATATTGATTTGCTCTGTGACTCACTTTTAAAGTCAGTCTTTACACCGCAGAACAAACATTGAAGTTTCCATTGTTTTCAAGCTCGGCTTGAAGGTGTATATACTGTAAGTGTTAACTGAAACATTGTTTTCAGGCTTAGCTGTGTTAACTGAAACATTGTTTTCAGGCTCAGCTGTGTTAACTGAAACATTGTTTTCATGTTAAGATGTGTTAACTGAAACATTGTTTTCAGGCTCAGCTATGTTAACTGAAACATTGTTTTCAGGCTTAGCTGTGTATGTTAACTGAAACATTGTTTTCAGGCTAAGATGTGTTAATTGAAACATTGTTTTCAGGCTAAGATGTGTTAATTGAAACATTGTTTTCAGGCTTAGCTGTGTATGTTAACTGAAACATTGTTTTCAGGCTAAGATGTGTTAATTGAAACATTGTTTTCAGGCTTAGCTGTGTATGTTAACTGAAACATTGTTTTCAGGCTAAGATGTGTTAATTGAAACATTGTTTTCAGGCTTAGCTGTGTATGTTAACTGAAACATTGTTTTCAGGCTAAGATGTGTTAATTGAAACATTGTTTTCAGGCTTAGCTGTGTATGTTAACTGAAACATTGTTTTCAGGCTAAGATGTGTTAATTGAAACATTGTTTTCAGGCTAAGATGTGTTAATTGAAACATTGTTTTCAGGCTTAGCTGTGTATGTTAACTGAAACATTGTTTTCAGGCTTAGCTGTGTTAAATGAAACATTGTTTTCAGGCTTAGCTATGTTAACTGACACATTGTTTTCAGGCTTAGATGAAGGTATATGTTAGCTGAAACACCGTATCAAGACCATCCAGGAAATCCAATGTTCTAGTTTAGGCATAACTTAGACCTGTGATGTCCAACCTTATTGACCTCAGGGACCACAGATGCACTCTGAAATCGAATGGCGGGCCTCATGTATATCAACTAGTTTTTTTTTGCCAGTTTACGTTTTTAAAAATTAGGAGAAAGTGACAGCTACTGAAGTACAGATGACTTAATTGTATTTACCTAGCTTTCAGGTCTTGTATAGGCAAGAAAGGCCAGCCATGGAACACAAGAAATCTGTGTATATTTGTATACAGTCATAATGCAGAACTTCTCGATACATCCTCACAAGTTTTGGACTCGTGCTGCCAGGAAGAAGATTGTTGGAAGGCTTGGGGGGGGGGGGGGGTGAGAGAGAGAGGGAAAATGGAAAATTGTAACGTCTCAGTTACATCACTCGAGCAGTTTTTTTTTAACGATGGGTATTGCTGTTTTAACGTAGTATTTGAGGCAGTGTTCAGGAGAAGCCACACTCTCTGAACTGTTTTAACTTTCTCTCACTGTCTCTCACTCTCTCTTTCTCTCTCTCACTCTTTCTTTCTCTCTCTCTCTCACTCTCTCTTTCACATTCTCTTTCTCTCTCTCCCTCTCTCTCCTGTTTTTCGTCCCTTCAGCGCACAAGACACTCCGTGGCTGATGATAGTTGGGATTTTTCACGTTTCGTCAGTCCCTTGTAGTCTTCTTGGCCGTCTCTATGTCAGTGTTTTGTTTACCAGCATTTTCTCTGCTGTACGTCTCCATGTCTCTTTGCTTCGGGCCGATGGACACGCCATTATTCTTGATTTTCCTATATACAGTACACACATCTCTATCTCATCTCTCAGCGAAGCGTTTTCCGAAGTTTTCTCACGATTCTCCTCATAGTAGCGTCAAATGTAGCACTCCTCCAACAGCCTGAGCTGTCTAAATCTTTGCTTTCCTTCCAGATCTATCGCCGATAAACAGATAATTTATTCAGTTTTTAAATTCAAGCCCGGAGATACTATCCGCTTGGGATTATTTTTTATAACTATATTTAACTAACAGGTGGAAACCCTAAGGCCCAGTGTTCCCTCTAAGTTGTGCGGCATACAGAAAGATCTTGTCGCGCAGGAAAGTTTATATGTTACGCAAAAAAATAGCATTGCTACTTTTTACTTTTCAATTTCTTATGTTACTCTGTGCTACTGTATTTATCATGTGATAGAGCTACATGAATTTGTTTCAATGATTTCTTTAGATTTCAGTATTTTTTTTCTGTGAAACTATAACCTGTAATTTGAAGTTATGACGCGTAATATTTTTGAGAATATATCTGCTCATAGGTTGAAAATTTTGCATACGAACCAAAACCTTAGAGGATACATTACTCAAGCCCTATCGTAATCTTTTTCTTCTTGTCAAAAGCTGTAGTGCAAGTTGGTTGCGCTCTTTTGTCCAGTATTGGTGATGATGTTGACAGAACTGCGATGATTTAGAAACCCTTCAGCTCTTGATATGGAGCCATAGAGTTTCTAAGTCATTTGTGAGTTCCATATTTCTCATTGTCGTTGTTATACGCTTTCGGTTTGAGGTTTTGAATGGTGATTCTTTCGACTTCTTTTCCTTTTTCACAGCCAACGTTCTAAACACTTTTGTATGTTTTCGTTTGTGTTGTTGTAGCCAATTTTCTAAACAGTCTTGTATGTTTTCGTACGTGTTGCTATAGCCAGTGTTCTAAACAGTCTTGTATGTTTTCGTACGTGTTGCTATAGCCAGTGTTCTAAACAGTCTTGTATGTTTTCGTTCGTGTTGCTATAGCCAGTGTCTAAACAGTCTTATATGTTTTCGTTCGTGTTGCTATATCTAGTGTTGTCATGTCACTGCCCATTACTTCTTGTTTTAAGTACTTCCATATCAGTTTCTACATTTAGATCTTCTGTATGTATTTAAACATTTCAAAGAAATATATATCAGTTCATGAGCTAGTTTCACTTTCATGTGATGTCGTTTCGTTCATTAGTAGAGCTTGAAATTGAGCGTGTAAAGATGCTCAGTAGAAAGGTGCACAGAACAACACAAAATAGACAGTATTTGAGATGAGCAAACTGGTAATTTCGTCAGAGAGACAGAGGAGAGAGAGAGACAGACAGACAGACAGGAGAGAAAGAGAGAGGTATACAGGAGAGAGAGAAACTCAGAAATGGTTATTGATGAGCGGTGGACGTCTGTTTCCTTGTGTCGATTGAGTGTGAATGTTCTATGACGCCTGTCTCCTTGTGTCGACGGACTGTGAATGTTCTCCTATTACCCACCCTAAACTAGCGCTGATCGATGTGATATGATTGAAAGTTTTAAAATTAGGCTGGCCAATTGCTAGCGTGATGGACAATTTAGTTAGCTCAAGACAGTTTAGTTAGCTCAAGACAAAAGAGTCTGTTCTCCCCCCCCCCCTCTCTCTCTCTCCGTTACTGAACTGTTATTGTTTAAGGTCCTGTTTGTTTTTCTTGATTCGCAGAAACGTGTTGTGTATATGCTACCGTCCATTGTATGTATAGATATTCAACCACAGATTTGTACACCCTCTTTTTTTTATTTTCAGAAGAGTTGCCCGAGTTTTTGGAACAGCCAGAATCACAGATCTTATCCCACAATGCTCCGGTCACATTGAAATGCTCAGCTACTCCAGATGGCAGCCAGATACGGTGGCTCTTTGATGGGCAGCCTCTGGACGAACGCCGCCATACAGACCTAGAGATTGTAGGCTCCAACCTTCGCTTTCTCCATACTCATCTAACTAAGGGCGACAACAGCAATGACGGAGAGTACAGGTGTACAGCCACCACTGCCATAGGAACCATCATCAGTCAACCAGCCATATTATCCAAACCAGGTATGTACTGTCAGACATGTAGACAAAAGGACCAACTCTTCTGCGTTTATAAATAATCACCACCACCATTATCATCATGGATGACACAACAGTAATAACAGCAAGTGAAGCACAGGCACGGAAGATGTCAGAGCGTTTGGACAGCCTCATCATATGGTGCCGCATGAGCTTCAAGCCAGAGAAGTCAAGAAGCCTGTCACTCATAAAGGGGAAAGTGATAGAAGGATCGTACACAGTGGCAAATCAAATAATCCCAACTGTAGTGGAAGAGCCAGTGAAGAGCCTTGGCAGAGTATATGATGCTTCCATGAAAGACTCGAACATGGTGAAGCAGGTCATAGAAATGGCACAGAATGGACTGAACATCATAGACAAAAGCAAGCTACTGGGGAAGTTCAAAATATGGTGCCTCCAGTTCATGCTGATTCCAAAATTGATATGGCCACTACTCATTTACGAAGTAAGTACAAGCACAGTAGAGGCAGTCAAAAGAAAGATAAATAAATTCATAAGAAAGTGGCTGGGCGTACCACTAGGATTAACTGATGTAGCACTGTACTGCAAGAAGAGCAAACTGCAGCTACCATTCAGATATGTGGTCGAAGAATACAAGGTAGGAAAGACAAGGCTTGCAGCGATGCCACAAGAATCTACAGATCCAGTAGTACGAGAGTGCAGCTAACACTTAAAACTAGACAAAAGTGGAAAGTAAGTGAGGAAGTGACCGCAGCCAGGGAAACACAGGAGCTGAAAGAAGTAATAGGATAAACCCAGACCAATAGAAGGAAGTTTGGTCATGGTGAAATCAAATGGTGGTCAAAGGCCTCCTGTAAGGAAAGAAGGGATATGATCATAAAGTAAGGAATTCAAAGGATGATAAGCGGGTCCAGAAGGCAGTCCAACATGCACAGCAAGGTCAGTGGACAACATGGGAGGAAGTCCTGCAGAGATCACTAACATGGAATGATCTGGAAAATGGCACCCTTGAGACTCAGCTTCATCATCAGAGCTACTTATGACCTTCTGCCTACAGGTATCAACAAAAAAAAAAAAAGCAACAACTCACAAGACCTCTGGGAGTCATGACCCAGAGGGGCTCATCCCCCTTAGAGTGTCAGGAGTTTAATAGGGCCGAAACACGTGTCTGAGGAGGGGGGAGGAGTACTTCCTCTGATGATCTGAAGGAGTTGTGTTGTTGTTCTGCTCTCTACGGTAGAGAGTTTCCTGCATATAGACAAAACAAACTAACTCTTCTGTGTTTATAAATAATCACCACCACCATTATCATCATCATCATTATACCAGAGACACTCAAACACAGATGATCTTGTTTGAAGATTTGTATCACTTATTCGTTTATATACACAAATTGTAATACGTGACATTATATACACAAGCATGCAGAAGGTTAGCTATCAAGAAAATTTATCTTCATTTCCAGAAGTTTGCATACACACACACATACAGAGAGAGAGAGAGACTGTATAAACATTGTGACATACTCCTGTAAGCCACAGATTTCGTGGGGCATGAAAAGATATAAAGGTTATATCTAAATTACCTACTTCCAGTACATTGTATATTTTTGTCTTTATTTTACTTATACTGCCTGCATTACATTGCCTGGTCATTATTTTTGTCCTTTTCTTAATGTAGACACAAAAGGACAAGCTGAAATACTACGTTGTTTCATTGCTTAGTAAGGCTTTTCATGCCAGATTTAATTCTAAGCGTTTGCTTTAAATGGAGGAACTTCGTCTTTTATTTTTGACAAATAAATTCAACATTATTCCTGTGTTGTCTATGAGTGATAAAGACACCCACCGCCGGTTTGCTGGGTCCGTCGCTGTTTTAGGTGTTGAATTCAAGCCAGGTAAGCATGTATTCTTCAGCGAGTCAGCCCCATTAGCCATCGACTTCACGATAGAAATGAGATGTTTAAGGAAAATATTAAATGTAATCGAGAGAATGAAACACCCACCCATCCCCCCCCCCCGGAAAAAAATATTCCCTTGAAACAAGTGAAACATTTCAAATACCTAAGCAGCGCAGTATCATCCTCATGGAAAATTGATGATGAAATTGAGAACAGATGCAGTAAAGCGAATCAGGTCATTAGACAAATGATACCTTTACTGAAATAAATAAAAATCCCAACTGAAGAGAAAAAAAAAGAGCACTGTACAAGACAGGTTTCCTCCAAACTCTATGCTATCAGTGTCAAACGTGGAAACACAGCCAAGCACACAAAGAAAACTCATTACGACAGAAATGAGATGTTTAAGGATGTGACAGGAAGACACCAAATAACAAATAACACCATCAGGTTGGAGTGACACCAGAGTCTGGAAACATCACGTCAGATGTTTTGGCCACGTTACCACACTACTACCAGACAGTGTACCACAAAAATTATTCACACTAAGAATTTGCTGGAAACAGGGAAAGAGGCCGCCCACGCAAGAGATGGAAGTAGGAAAGTACAGAGATATTAAATATGACCATAATATGAAGCAAGTTGACGAGACCTATCAAGAAGTGTGTGCTGCCCTCTCAACACTAAAAGCTGTATGAAGAAGAAGAAGAAGAGCCAAGGCAGCCAGGTTTTACTTGCTGTAATTTCATAGCACAAACAAGGATCTCGGATATTCTATATGCTATTTTTTACCTTTATGCAAGAAAACAACAAATATCCGGCTGTTGGGTCCATCAACTTGAAATGTTTCCTGTTTATAGTTTGATTTAAACAAAAAAATATTCACTTGTGATGTTTGATGGCGCTTTGTAAATAACAATCACAGGATATTTATTCTGAGCAGTCTGGAGAAGTGTACATTTTAAAGAGAAATTCACATCCGGCCGTATTGTTGACAGGGGAGAGTGGCTGATCACGCAGTGTATAGAGGCTAAACGTTAATGTCTGTACAGTTGGTAACATGCTTCAGCAACGGAAAACACTAGCCCTGATGAAATATATAGCTTTCTCTGTGACAGATGAAATCATGTCGGTAAAGTGATGAATGTAAGATTAACAGAGAAAACTTGGAAACTACAAACAACATTAGCAGGGCAGGATAGACACACTGTATGATTTCTTTTTTTGTAATATGTACTAACATTTATCATATTAAATATAAATATAGCCTGTCCTGAATTTAGACCGGGGATGCATTCCTAAAGGAGGCGGCATAAACGAAATCGGCGCGAAGTCAGTCAATTTTATTATGGGCTGTGCCAAAGTCGGATGATACCCTTTTTTTTTTTTTTAAACCGCGTCACTGTATTTGTCTTATTCAACAGCTGTGCTGGGCGCAGCTTTAGTTGTGCCGTGGTGACCTTGCTTCAGGGTTATTCACCAATGAAGGAGGATGACTAGTCAAAAAGTAACCACAAATCAAGAGATATAACCATTGAAAATATATAGAAATTTTTTCTGTGGCGAGTCAAAAAGTCGTTTCATGTACATGTATATTTTCAGTGGTTACGTCCCTCGATTTGCGGTAGCATTTGCAAATAGAAGACAATAAAGTGAGAATGAAATATTTTATTCTCTTTGTCCATCTTTGATTCTGCTGAATGATTGATTTTGTGTGTGTATGTGTGTGGTTTCCAACCACCGCTATAAATGTTGTCCGCAGAACTTGTAATTTTGGGAAAAAAAAGGGGGGAGGGAGAGAATGAGATTATAAAATATCGATTGAGATTCGCATTCCCACTGGCCAGCTTGGAGATTGCCATGTTTGTTTCTAAACGTATTCATCCGCTCTGAAATCGTTCTTTAGCTCACAGTTTATGTCGGTATTTATCAGAGAACACTTCTGTTATGGTCTGGAGTTAAATGAAAACAGCCCTGGAGTGTTGATTTCTAGATCCTATCATTGACTGTTTGCTCATCGCTGTGCTGAAAACATTTCGGCTTGAATGCTTTGTTTTTTATTTGTGCTTTCTATCAGCGTGTAGTGTTTAATGTAGAAACATGGGCGCGTTTTCAGCCGTAACATGCGAATATTTTGTCCGAGAAGTTGCATAGGCTGGCGTTGTTAGCAGCTGACAGACCAACCAACATTCGTGGCGTTGTTAGCAGCTGACAGACCGCGTTCAACATTCGTGGCGTTGTTAGCAGCTGACAGACCATCCAACATTCGTGGCGTTGTTAGCAGCTGACAGACCACGTTCAACATTCGTGGCGTTGTTAGCAACTGACAGACCATCCAACATTCGTGGCGTTGTTAGCAGCTGACAGACCATCCAACATTCGTGGCGTTGTTAGCAGCTGACAGACCATCCAACATTCGTGGCGTTGTTAGCAGCTGACAGGCCACATCCAACGTTCGTGGCGTTGTTAGCAACTGACAGACCACGTTCAACATTCGTGGCGTTGTTAGCAGCTGACAGACCATCCAACATTCGTGGCGTTGTTAGCAGCTGACAGACCATCCAACATTCGTGGCGTTGTTAGCAGCTGACAGGCCACATCCAACGTTCGTGGCGTTGTTAGCAGCTGACAGACCATCCAACATTCGTGGCGTTGTTAGCAGCTGACAGACCATCCAACGTTCGTGGCGTTGTTAGCAGCTGACAGACCATCCAACATTCGTGGCGTTGTTAGCAGCTGACAGACCACGTTCAACATTCGTGGCGTTGTTAGCAACTGACAGACCATCCAACATTCGTGGCGTTGTTAGCAGCTGACAGACCATCCAACATTCGTGGCGTTGTTAGCAGCTGACAGACCATCCAACATTCGTGGCGTTGTTAGCAGCTGACAGACCACGTTCAACATTCGTGGCGTTGTTAGCAACTGACAGACCATCCAACATTCGTGGCGTTGTTAGCAGCTGACAGACCATCCAACATTCGTGGCGTTGTTAGCAGCTGACAGACCATCCAACATTCGTGGCGTTGTTAGCAGCTGACAGGCCACATCCAACGTTCGTGGCGTTGTTAGCAACTGACAGACCACGTTCAACATTCGTGGCGTTGTTAGCAGCTGACAGACCATCCAACGTTCGTGGCGTTGTTAGCAGCTGACAGACCATCCAACATTCGTGGCGTTGTTAGCAGCTGACAGACCACGTTCAACATTCGTGGCGTTGTTAGCAACTGACAGACCATCCAACATTCGTGGCGTTGTTAGCAGCTGACAGACCATCCAACATTCGTGGCGTTGTTAGCAGCTGACAGACCATCCAACATTCGTGGCGTTGTTAGCAGCTGACAGACCACGTTCAACATTCGTGGCGTTGTTAGCAACTGACAGACCATCCAACATTCGTGGCGTTGTTAGCAGCTGACAGACCATCCAACATTCGTGGCGTTGTTAGCAGCTGACAGACCATCCAACATTCGTGGCGTTGTTAGCAGCTGACAGGCCACATCCAACGTTCGTGGCGTTGTTAGCAACTGACAGACCACGTTCAACATTCGTGGCGTTGTTAGCAGCTGACAGACCATCCAACATTCGTGGCGTTGTTAGCAGCTGACAGACCATCCAACATTCGTGGCGTTGTTAGCAGCTGACAGGCCACATCCAACGTTCGTGGCGTTGTTAGCAGCTGACAGACCATCCAACATTCGTGGCGTTGTTAGCAGCTGACAGACCATCCAACGTTCGTGGCGTTGTTAGCAGCTGACAGACCATCCAACATTCGTGGCGTTGTTAGCAGCTGACAGACCACGTTCAACATTCGTGGCGTTGTTAGCAACTGACAGACCATCCAACATTCGTGGCGTTGTTAGCAGCTGACAGACCATCCAACATTCGTGGCGTTGTTAGCAGCTGACAGACCATCCAACATTCGTGGCGTTGTTAGCAGCTGACAGGCCACATCCAACATTCGTGGCGTTGTTAGCAGCTGACAGACCACGTTCAACATTCGTGGCGTTGTTAGCAGCTGACAGACCACATCCAATGTTCGTGGCGTTGTTAGCAGCTGACAGACCATCCAACATTCGTGGCGTTGTTAGCAGCTGACAGACCATCCAACATTCGTGGCGTTGTTAGCAGCTGACAGACCACATCCAACATTCATTGCTTTGTCATCAGCTGACAGACCACATCCAACATTTGTGGCTTTGTTATCAGCTGACAGACCACATCCAACGTTTATGGCGGAGCATTTTTTTTTAAATGTATTTTATTGAGCACTGTCTTAAGGCTTCTTTTTCGTGTTCTGTACTTGCAGTTTCCTATTTTAGCAAGTCTTAATTTATTTATTTATTGAGAGATATATATATATATATATATATATATATATATATATATATATATATATATATATATATAAATCTAACCTTTAAACTGGGTACACCGACTAGAAATATTTCTAACATGCTTTTGTGTGCTTTACCTAAGACGTAGTTTACAGCTTCGTCATCATCATCATCATCGTCGCTTTTCAATCCCTTGATTGCATAGGCCACGGATAAAGGCTATCCAGTCATCCCTATTCTTGGAATTATTCTCTGCTTCCTTCCATGTGCATCCCTTGTCTCTGAGCACTGTCATAATTTCTCTTCTCCAAGTAAGTCTAGGTCTTCCTCGTTTTTATTTCCTTGAGGATTCCATGTCAGTGCCTGTCTTGCTATGTTGGTGTCGGGTTTCCTCGGAGTGTGGTCAATCCACCTCCACTTCCTAGACATGATTTGTAGGTTCACAGGTTATTGTCCTGCCCTTTTCCAGACCTCCTCATTCCCGATCTTGTCCTGACATTTAATGTTTAAAATCCTCCTCAAGCAGTAGTTCATGAATGTTAAATGTTTGTATCCTCTTTTGTATTGTCTTGGTCGTAACCCATGTCTCTGAACCATATAGTAGGACAGTTTCTACGTTTGTATTGAAAAGCCTAAGTTTGGTTCTTGTTTTGATGTTCTTAGATGACCATATTTTGTTACGTTGGATAAATGCTGTCCTGGCCTTGGTTATTCTAGCTTTAACATCATTTTCCGTTCCCCCATATGTATCCACTATGCTGCCTAAATATGTGAAACACTCTACTTCCTCAATCGGCACTCCCTCAGTTACCATGAGACCATTGTTTGCACTATACTTTTCATTATTTTTTTATGTTAATATATAGTCCCAGTTTAACTAAGATCTGAAGTTTCTCTTGCATTTGTGTGTGGCTGTGTGCCAGAAGTGCCACATCATCTGCAAAGCCAATATCTTCCAATTGGTTCCACAATGTCTTCTTCTTCGTTCGCTTCTACCACCAAGATCGCCCCGTGATCATATTGAATTTACTCTTGTGGTTCTCGCGAAAGTTTCATTTAGGATGGAGGCTTAGAGCATCGTGGGGCTTGGGCCTATTTTCTTGGTGGGTCACAGAAGCGGCATTGCGTGACATTGTGGTTTTCGTTGCACCAGTTTAGTCTAGAGTTGGACTTTCTAACCAGTAAACCTCAACGTGGTTTGGATATGAATTATCCCCGCCGGGTGAGAGGTGATTGCCCATCCAGTCCAGCGTTGGACTTTCTCATCGAAAAACCTCAACGTAATTTGGATATAATATATCCCCGTCGGGTGAGAGAGGGTTCCACAGTGTCCATTGTATCCTGTTTCTTTTTCTTTGTGTGGTAGTTTTCATGATCCAGTCAGTTGCTATAAGAAATAGAAATGGTGATAACAAACATCCCTGGCGCACGCCTATTTCCACTTTAAAACTTTCTGCACCATAGTGTTCCAGTAGTTTCCATAGCATTCTACGATCTAAACTATCAAATGCTTTCTCATAATCAGTGAATGTAACTAACAGTGAAGAATTACAGCCTCGTGCTTAAAACACCCACAAATCGGCGCCGTTAATTGATAATAAATTGTGGTCGATTTCATTTTTATCTTATTCTGGGTAATTTACGGAATATATCAAGAATGGGAACAGAGTGAGAAAAGTGGGATTATTCGGGACAGAGATTATGCAAATGGGCATTATGAAAAAAAAAGCCACAAACTAACGGGAAAAATTATGAGAACTAAGAAAATAGGTTTCCTTTTCTCGAGGCTGTGTAAACAAGTATGTGATGATAAACAGCTTATAGTGTGTATCACATCTATGGATGATTACAGTGTGCAAAGACAGAGTGATTTTCTTCCTAGTAGAAGCCGAACACCACCACTGTGACATATGTAGCGGTGACGAGCATCGTCACTGTGACATATGTAGCGGTAAGGAACATCAACACTGTGACATATTTAGCGGTGACGAGCATCGTCACTGTGACATATGTAGCGGCAACGAGCATCAACACTGTTACATATGTAGCGGTAACGAGCACCAACAGTGTGACATATGTAGCGGTGACGAGACCGTCACTGTGACATATGTAGCGGTGACGAGCACCACCACTGTGACATATGTTGCGATGACGAACACCACCACTGTGACATATGTAGCGGTGACGAGCACCACCAATGTGACTTGTATAGCTGTGACGAGCTCCATCATCACTGTGACATATGTAGCGGTGGCGAGCGCCATCACTGTGACTTATGTAGCGGTGGCAAGCGCCATAATCGCCATATTTGACGCAGTGTCTTATATCTGTTATAATAGACTGACAATCTCCGTGTCCCGCCTACGATCAGCTGTTGTGTTAGAAGATTACTAACGTAACGCTCATCTGTTGCCAGCAAGATCTCTCAAGTGTAACATTACTGAAGACGGCGGGCCTCTGTAATGGAGAATAATTACATCCTTGTATTAGTGTGGGAGAAGAGTAGGTGCTTGGCCAGCGTAAGCACGAGCTGCAGCTGTTGTCCTCAGTGCTCCTGTCAGTATTGATGAATGTGGAGGTTTGGCAGGAGTGCAGCTACTTACCGGAGGTTATCTTCCTTGTGCCAGCAGATACCATGAACTAAGAGTTGACACTACAAGTCTTGGCGCAGGCCTCATTCAATTTTGCTGTAGACGTAATGGCTACTCGGTAATACTTCAAGTTCGTGTGTTTTTTCTTTGTGGAAGGGAGGTGGGGGAGTATAGATTTACAACCGAATTATTTCTCTTTTTCATGATGTGGTAATTGTGAAGATTGACAATAACGTGCGATGGCCATTGCTCACTTAACTGCAGTGGATTGTGGACAAGAAGATAGGATTGTTCCTTGTCATGGAATTGCAGTGGCAGGCTCACTTGCTAACCTCTACTACGACTATATCCACAAAAAGCTGTCTGATCTTCGTGTCCACTTTCCTCACAGACGAGTCTAGATAACCTTACAAAGCCGAGTTTTCCTGGACCGGGCTACCAGCTTCATTCGGCAGCAGGCATATCACGCTAGATAAAAGAGGTGAGAGTCAAGAGTTTGATGTTCAGAACCAGATAACACGTTCATGATTGAACGAATTGTCAGTTTTCTCGGAGAATTTTTGAACTGCTTGCGGTGCCTGGGTTACGAGCGAGTTCCGTTCCTAAATAAGTTCGTAAATCGAATTTTGTACGTAAGTTGGAACAGTTAGGTCTGGTTTGTATTTGACTTCGATTAGTCAAATAAACATTTATCTTAGTATATAGCATATATATATATAGTGTACCTTACTATACGTAAAGAAACCAACGAATTGTTGTAGACGCACACTGTTTTGATGCGCATCGCAAAATAGCACCCGTTTCTTGCAGCGAACCGTTATAAAATTTACATTTTAATATAGTTCCTTGACTGCAGGTTATACTTAACTCGGGCCGTCATAATCCAAGGACTGTCTGTAATCGGACTGGACTCTTCGCTGTTAATTTCATAGTCTGTAGGTTATCCATAAATAGAGATTCATATATATATATATATACTATATTTGTTCGTGTATGGAATGGAAGATTAGAAGGACAAGTCTTGCATCGTGCCCGTCTTAAATCTATGGCAAGTGTGCTGTCAGCGTTGAATATGCTGTAGCTTCTACAGACAGTAGAGGCAATGATACATTCACGAGAACCGATTATTTTGTAGTGTGTGTATCGTAATGTGAAGACAAAGCAGCCAGAGAATCATGCTTACTTTTTTGCACGTTTCACTACCCTGCCTTTACCATCGCCAATTTTTCCTTTCGGTGAAGTAAGAGAACACAGTTTTGTAGGATTAGACCTCAAAAAAATCGTGGACAACACTTTAGTGAGATGTGAGAGAAAGAAAAATCACCTGGGATTCGAGCACGGACTCCGGATCTAGCCACGAGAGATAGCTTACTAACCAACTGAGCCAACTAGCACCGCCAAAAAACGGTGTTTTATAGGCCTAGTCATTAGTAACTGTTAGTAACATTTTTCCTATTTATAAACGATTTTTCCTTTGTGTTCTTATCTCCGCCAGAGCTGTCGCGGTTCACGCCCGTGGACGACGTCGCCGTGGTTGTACCTGAAGGAGGCTTCGTTACTCTGACGTGTGAGCCGCCCAGCAGCTCTCCGCCAGCGATTGTCCTTTTTCAGAGAGCAGGTGGAGAGATTCTGGACACGGGAAAAGGTAAGTCTTTATTTGTTGTTGCTTTTTTTTTATAAGGGGTGGGGGGTCCTTTATTGATCTTTTTTTTTAACCTGGACGTCCATCAATTTCGATCCATCCCGGTAAACTTGGCCTGCATATATTTGTAAATGGCTGGTTGTTTATTCTTTATTTTTCATGTTCTCTTCCCCCCTCCCCTTTTGGGCCGTGGTGTTAAAATGACACAGTCGATGTCAATATTATGGGGGCAAAGGCAGCGAATCACGGCACAGCCAACCCATGTAGTTCCATTCGTCAGAATCTGTGCCAGCGGTACGGACTTCGGCGTGTGCAGAGATCTTCCGTAGCTTGGAGCATATATGGTTGGCTTTGTCGGGTGGTGGAATAGATATTTATAATTTCATAGTTTAAAATTTTGCGTTTGTGTGGCTTATTATTTTTACACAAAGAAGTACATAAAACAACATGGATATCTCCAGATGATACAACCAAAAACCAGATATATCATTTTTTTTGTATTAGAAAACAATTCAGAACATCTCTGATAGATGTAAGAGCATGTAGGGGTGCAGATGTGACCAGTGGTCACAATCTGTGTATAGAGAGGATAAGACTTAAACTGAAAAGCCAACACAAGAAATCAATAGTCAGAAAGATTAACAGTCATAGCTTAAAAGCAGAAACCATTAATACTGAACTTTATAGACTTTAAAAAGGCATTTGATAGCATACACAGAGATTCATTGTGGAGAATTTTAAGTCTAAATGGAATGCCATCTAAAATTGTCATCTTCATTAAGGACTACAATGGATATGTTTGTGCAGTCAAAACAGAAGAAGGGATGAGCGAATGGTTCCAGATTGAAACAGGCGTGAAACAATTATGTATACTGTCTCCTTTGCTTTTTGGAATTACAATAGACTATAGACTTCATAATGAAAAAAATGTTGCACAGGTAACACAGGTATTGACTTGGTACATGGGACCCGACTAGAAGATCTTGATTTTGCTGATGACATAACTCTTATGAGTAACAATCTGAATTCCATGCAAGAAAAAACAGATAACCTTTCTTCACTGGCTAGCAAAATAGGGCTTGAAACTAACAAGGACAAAACAACCATAATGAAACGTCCCATTAATCAAAATGGAAAAATACACGTAGAAGGGACAGATATTGAAGAAGTCAATTAATTTGCATACCTTGGCAGCTACATAGACCAGGATGGTGACACCAGAAAGGAAATTAGAATTGCAGAAGCAGCATCTATCTTCAAAAATCTTGAGAACATATGTCATTCAAAAGTTATAAGCACAAAAACCAAGTTAAGACTATTCAATTCAAATGTAATATCCACCTTTATTTATGTATGCGAGAGCTGGAAAACAACTACAGAAATAGACAAGAAATTAGACTCTTTTGAAAACAAATACCTAAGGAAAATACTCGGCATCAAGTGGAACGAATTCAAGAACAATGCAGAGAGAAGACAGATGAGTGAACAGCAACCAGTCTCATGGGTGATCAGGACAAGGAGATGGACATATGTAGGCCATGCGATGAGAAGAAACAGAGAATACCAAAACAAGCTATCAAGTGGAACACAACAGGCAGAAGAAAAAGAGGTCGACCACGTGAAACTCTAAAGATTGTTAATAGAAGCCAGTTTAGTGGGCATAACATCCCTTGATGAAGATGAAAGGCTCACCGAGAACAGGAAAACTTGGCAAACTATGCGAGCCCTTATTAATTCCCTACCCACATTAATAATGTCGTCCGCCAAGCTGTGCTTGTTTTTAATATTCAAAAGAAAATTCTCTCTCTCTCTCTCTCTCTCTCACACACTTCCTCCTCCTTTTCTGTTCTTTTCTCTCATAGTCTCTTGCTTTCTCTCTCTCTCTCTCTCTCTCTCCTTCCTCCTTTTCTGTTCTTTTCTCTCATAGTCTCTCTCTCTCCTTTTCTATTGTTTTCTCTCATAGTCTCTCTCTTTTTCTGTTCTTTTCTCTCTCTCCTTTCCTGTTGTTTTCTCTCATACTCTCTCTTTCTCTCTCTTCCTCCTCCTTTTCTGTTCTTTACTCTCATAGTCTCTCGCTCTCTCTCTTTCTCACTTCTTCCTCTTTTTATTCTCTTTTCTGTTATAGTCTCTCTCTCTCCTCTTTCTCTCTCTCTCTCTCCTCCTTTTATGTTCTTTTCTCTCATAGTCTCTCTCTCCTTTTCTGTTCTTTTCTCTCATAGTCTCTCTCTTTCTCTCTCTCTCTCTCTCTCTCTCTCTCTCTCTCTCTCTCTCTCACGCACGCACGCCCACTCCCGACATGTCTGTCCATTCAGTATTTTATCTAACAGTATTCATCATACAAGCTAACTCAGTCATTCGCGCCTGGTTGTGACCGAACATGACGGTAAGCTGTAGCTAAGATAACGGAAAACTTCCAACATTACCCAGACATTTCAAATATGCCTGTAACATAGCAATAACACAGCATCATTTCCAGAGCTTTTAACATAGTATCATTTCCAGAGGGAAAATACTTATCATGGCCGGCTTCTAACATTTCATATTTAAACTTTTCTCTCACGAAGCAAAGAAGAAGAAGATGTGTGTGTTTTATATATATATATATATATATATATATATATATATATATATATAGACACACACTCACACACACACACACACACAAAATGCTGGTATGGAGAAACAGGTGGACAGAGAATTGAACTGGCAAGCGGAAGAAGCACTCACTCGGCGGACAAGAGAAATCCCAGGGAAAAAAAGGCGCAATAAGGAAACAAGCCTCAGCTTTAATATGTTACTTTATCCGTTTTCTCCTGTTTAATGTAAACAGTTTTCCACGTATCCCTGTTATTATTTCTATTTCTCACACGTCTTTTTACCGACCTGTTCTCGCTGTTATTTCCTCTCTCTCTTTTTCTCTCCCCCCCCCCCCCCCTTCCTCCAATACTGGTTTTTTTACGTGGGGGGAGAACACAAATGCTTACTGTAAATATAAGCCCGGGGTTTCTGGGATGTCAAGCAATCATACTTGTGTTTGTTTGATTTCCTTGAAATTTTGACAAGCTGTTTCTTTTACTACTTCTTCTTCTTCTTCTTGATATGCTAAAGCCATCATCTCACCCTGGTGTTTTGGGAGGTTAGTTTTTGTCTCTCCCCCCCCCCCCCCCAATTTTTTTTTCCTTTTCTTCCTCTTCTTCTCTCGCTGCGATATCAAGGGAAGTATAGAACTGAAAACAGTGGGTAGGTAGGTAGGGGTTTTGATATATATATTTTATTGTCAGTTCTAGTTTGAGTAATAAAAGATGGCTAACAGGGTTATTAACTATGGAAGCTGCCTACATCTGGGGGTTTTTTCCCTCTCTTCATCTGCGCGGTTCAACATTTTCTTTCAAGTGCCAGGAATATAATAGATATAGTAGCTAAATATAATAGATTTTCTTTATTTTACTTTACCTGGAAACATAGAGCTTTTTCCTCCATAAATTGCGGCTCTGTCGGCAGTTGGCGTATGAGTGGCAGGTTGGTTAGTGCGGTAGTCTCGTACGGCGTAGTTTGGAGGTTCGAATTCGGCCAGAGGCGCCCCAGTCACCCAGATGTAGAAATGGGTGGCCTGCTTCTTCTGAAGCCGGGGTAGGAAGGACAGGCGGGCCAGGCGTGATGCTGACCACTTCACCCTCTAGTGTGCCGACAGAACAAGGCAAATATGGGCACTTAACACCGTGTCCCCTAGGTTACTTCCTGACACAATGGGGCTACCTAAGAAGTATTGACACGATTACTGAAATGCCTTATGCTTATCAGTCATGAGTTCCATTTTGAAATCATTTTAACTTTTTTTGTGAACGCTGGGTAAAAAGTGCGATTCACAGCTAAGGGAGTTTGTGCTTTTACTTCTCGTCTTATTGTGGATAAAATATTTTCGCTTTAAAATTGTTCGTCTGCTGCAAGCGTGAATAATAAAGTATTTGCTAAGTATAACTTCCCAGATAAGACGATGGCTTGTCTGGATCTTGCATTGCGCTCTTATCCAAACCAGTGTTTTTATATGTGTAGCTTGAGTTGTTGTAAATTCTTTGAGTCAGAGCAGGTCGTTTTTCTTCTTCTTGATGATGATGATGATGATGTGGCATGCACTTGAAGTCATCATTATCTGGTGCCATTGCTAATGCCTACCGGAGCGGGGACATGCGTCTTCACAGATCTCGTTTCTTTAGATTTTCTCAGTGTGTGTGTGTGTATCTGCCTGCCTCTCGAGTTAGACTGTCCTTGCTTTTTTTTTTTTTGTTCGTTTTCTCTTGTCTTCCCCTGTATCTCTTCCCATTTATCTTCCCTGTTGTTATGCTATTTTCAAGCTCTCCTCTTCTCATTATATGTCCATTGAATGATAACTGTCGGTTATTTTTAATGGTTTTAAGTAAGTTACATTTGCTTTTATTAGACATTCCCCGTTTGTGATCTTTGCTGTCCAAGATGTTCCTAATATTCTTCTAATGAACCACATCTCTCTTGCTTCTAGTGTCGATTTGTTGGATTGTCCATGACTCATTTCCGTGGAGTAGGATAGGCGCAGTGTAGTATTTTAGAACTCTCTAATCTTCATTGACAGAGAGGCATTGCACAAGATGTTTCTTACTTGTAGGAAACTGTTTTGGTTTTTTTTCATATTCTGTTCTTGATTTCAGAGCTGTATTTCCCATATTCTGGGAGTCGAGTAGCCAAATATTTAAATGTATACACTTATCTCAAGGTTGTTCGTTATCGAAGCCTGTGTGGTGGCTCTCCTTATTTGCTGATGCTAACATAAGATGATAAAACGATGCTGCTGTAACGCCGTCAACATTCTGAAGCTTCATCGCTACAAGATTCACTATGAACATGTTACTCAGATTTCAAGGAATTCAATTATCGCTTATACCAAAATATCTCGCGGATCAGATTCTGGTAAAGAGATAACATTTTGTAAAAAAAATATTTCTCACTTTCGTCTGTTTAAAAAAAAAAAATGTGAAGTCGTTTCGGGAGCTGGTTATGCTATATTCTCGATATAATGCGATAATCTTCATGGCATAATAACCACGATATAGTTAATACGAGGTCGTCTATCTCGTTACATGAAGCATTAGAGAGGCGCTGGAGACGTCAGCTGCTGCTTGTGGCGAAGCAGACAAGACGGGAGGCTGAGAGGGCTGAGACGATTTCTCATATTCGTCCCCCGGTTCAGAGGTAAATGCGGGTCGTGGCTGATGCCAGGAGAGTGCTGGCGGAGGTGCGTGTGAGGAGCTTGCCGTCCTCAGGTAGATCTGAACTTGCTGCTTCCTGCGCCAGGCTTCTCTTCTTTCTTCTTCTTCTTCGTTTTTTAAATGAAAATGAAGATAAATGGTGTTGGGAAGTGCTAATGTTCGCTGGCGCCTCGCTTAGATTAAGGTTTGGATGTTCTGTAATATATACATTGCCAGTGGCCAAGAGAGGATGTGGGCGCACAGCGCACATCATTAACATCGCTTGAAAACGGAGAGCAGTAATGAAGCCGTAGTGCCTAATCGTAAGTCAGCTGGGAGATGAGAACATAGGAAAGGAGTTGATGGCTGTATAACATAGTCAGTGCGTGCTGATGCGTCGAGGAGCAGTTACTCTGTCTGTTTGTTTGTTTGTTTGTTTGTTTGTTTGTTCCCCTCGAGCAAGGTCCAGCACCTTTTTCTTCTTCTTTGATCTGCGAACTGGTGTTCTGTGTAGCCTATGCTGTGAAGATGTGCATGGAAGCGAGTTACGAGGGTTTTTTTCAGTCTCTGAGTCGAGCTAAACAACAACAAAAAAAAGTAGCAGGTGTGCAGATTTCTTCAGACTCCAGCACCATGGGGTCAGTGAGGATCCTTGCCCATACAGTGAGGCTAGATCTGTACATAGGGGTACCAAGGGAAAGGTTAGTTAGCTGTGGCGCGCAAATTCTAACTCTAGCATGTCAACTATGTGTCACTGGTCGCCAGACCGGACAGTCTTCACCTCCCAGATGGAGCTGATTCTGTGCTTGTCTCCACGCTGATAACAAGCTATAACTCTTGAATATATGCTGTGAAATGTAAGTCAAGAACTCTTTTGAACGACGAATTCGCAGGCACAAGCAAGCACAATACCTCATAGTGTTGGAGATAATCATATACGAGGACGAGTTAGTCTTTTCGTATATTTTTCGGTGGTTACGTCCCTTGGTTTTATGTTAACTTTTGTTTTTTACTCGTCCTCGTTAAATGCAAGACATTGGGGGGCAGAATATTGAGAGTAAGAGGCGTCTTAAGTGTGGAACAGTTCTCCAGATGTTCGATGGGTAACCATAATACCTGCCACGATATATTTAGTTCGCTCTCATACCCTTCTGTAGGCTAATCACATTCTGTGATTTCAGATATAGGTCCGTATTGATACTTGAATATATGTTTGTCTTTTAAGAAACTGAAACTCAGTAGCGTGCCTGGTCCTAAAGTCATGTTTACGCCAATTCAGTTATGGGGTCTTCGGTCTCACTGCACAGTAAGACTATAACATAGAATAGCGGGCATCTGGAAAAAAAAGTCCACCCTTTTTTTAGGACGATGAACCTATGTTCAGTAAGTGAAACCTTCCTTATTTGGCCACGCAGTCTGGCTCTGTGTTACGAATGTATATATTTTACAGAATTAATTTTACGTACTCCTCGATTTACGATGATTCGCCTTAGCGGATATTTTGACTTTACGATGATGCAGTAGCCAGTCACATTCAGTACTGCACATTTATTGGTATGAGAAATTTGTATTCCTTTTTTTTTTTTTGCTCATTGTTGGTATTTAGTTAACTGCAGCAGTTACGTGTTTATACACTTGTTCAGTGACAGTGATTATTTACTTAATTATTTATCATATCATATTCACTTTTGACTTGACGATGTTGTTAAAACTGAAAAACCCACCGTAAGGCGAGAAGCACGTATATCCTATGTTTAGTAGAAAACAATGTTCCTGGTGTAGCCTTAAACTGCGTATGAAAAAGGCAGCTATTTTCTTGGTTGGTTTTGTACAAAGTGTGATATGTTTCGTTATAAGATATCTAGAACCTGTGTTAGTACTTTAGAAAGCTACTCACAGTGAAGTATCTGTGTATTGTTAGTTTGTGAAACTGTTAGGGTATGAAGTCATGTGAAGCTGTTAGGGTATGAAGTCATGTGAAACTGTTAGGGTGTGAAGTCATGTGAAACTGTTAGGGTATGAAGTCATGTGAAACTGTTAGGGTGTGAAGTCATGTGAAACTGTTAGGGTGTGAAGTCATGTGAAACTGTTAGGGTATGAAGTCATGTGAAACTGTTAGGGTATGAAGTCATGTGAAACTGTTAGGGTGTGAAGTCATGTGAAACTGTTAGGGTATGAAGTCATGTGAAGCTGTTAGGGTGTGAAGTCAGTTTTTTTTTAACTTAAAGTTGAGTTTATTGTTGTTATTATTATTATTGTTGGATTTTCCTGTAGCTGTTAACAATAATTCTTGGCAGTTCCTGTCAAGCCGGATGGAGAATGGGCTATGATAGGATTTCTTATTTTCCCGTGCGGACATTTTTAGAAAGCGGCTTCTCATCACGCTCCACCACGAGACACACGAGTCCCAGCCATTGTTTCCTGTAATGGGTTTAGGTCTGTGTGCAAAATGTTCTGCTCATGTGCAAAAAATATGTGTGCAAATGTGCGTATATATCCACACACTGTAAAGGCCTGTGCATTTAATAACAGGATAAACCTGCTGTACTTTTCAGTTACTAGTATTTAGTTAATTGCAATGATGTTTTGTTTGTTTACGTATTTTTCTTTTTGCGCGGCTCCAAAAATTTTGTGCACAGTATGATTTTTTTCTATGCGCGGCCGCGCAGCTTAGAGGGAACAGTGGGCCAAAGCTTTGGTCGGGGTTGTAACGTCACAGCCTCATTCCAGCAGACAGCAGTATTGACAAGGAAATATCCACTCCAACTGTACAGGCATCTCAGGTCTTTAACAAATCAGCAAACATAGTCTCCAGTTCTCCATACGAACCTCAAGATCAGAATCTATAAGCCTTATGTACACTCCAGTGTATTATATGCGGCCAGAACATGAAGAACCAATCAGAGAACTGAAAGCAGACTTCTTTGAAGAAAGATGCCACCGAAAAATGTTAAGAAACACTGGTGACGAAAGTAGGAGAGACATGGTTTGAGGTATCCCGACTTGCTACAGGATTGGCTGGAGAACCTTTGTTGATGCCTTATGCTCCGTAGGGAGTACAGAGGAGTGATGATAACGTCACAGCAACAAGAAGATCTACGTGAAGGTAATATCTTGGTACAGCTTTGATTCTGATTATTATCTCCAACGCCATAGTCTAAGAACTCGGAATATTCTAGATAAGATTTGCGAGTTCGATCAGATACTGCTGTGTTATTACATTACAGTGTTAGCAGAGCAGTCTGGGCAATCGATATCTTATTTGGATATTTTTTTTCCCTGCGTCACAGTTTTAGCAGAAAACACAAACAACAAGAAAAGGCCGAGGCAAGTGTAGGAAAGTTGAAAATAAAGACGTGCTGTACCAGGAAATGCTGGAAGAGACGTGTAACTGATGTGTGTCTTTTTAAAACCCCCATACAACGTAAGGGCTATATCATTTCTTGCAATCTGAAGAAGTCTGAACGGACGCTCTCCAAGCTGAGGCTAGACGGATCGGTAACTGAAATAAGTCTATCTTGAAAGTAATCTTTTCTCTGGGTCTCCATGCTGGGAGTGGGGGGGGGGGGGGAGGATCTGGCACCCGAGAGTTACATCCCCTTGGCCTGCCTCCTGCCATCTGGTGCCATCAGTTTCTGGAGTGAGCTTTCCTGTCAGACGCGCGGCTCAGCTGTCAGGTCGCATTACCGAGCTCAGATGGTCGAGCGCACAGGTAGCTGGAGGAAGAGGGGGGGGGGGGGGAGAGATTCCCCCGGGTTTCTTAAAGAGAAAAAAAAAAACCCGTCGCCTCATTCCGAAACGAAATTGTAGAAAGTGCTCTCTAAACATACCAGCGAGGGAAGGATCATTTCTGAACATGAAGAGGACATGCAGATCTTAATACTTTCCTTTCTCCAGACACAGCACAGTTTTTCTCCCCAGACCGTTCTAGTTCTCAAGTTTTCAAGTAAGTCAGGCTGAGTACTGTTCAATGTAAATCTCTGTTTGGCCACGTTGCGTCATTTTAAACACACTTTCTTGTACTCTGTTCTGAGTTTGTTTTTTTTAATAAAGTAGCTAGTTTGTTTGTTTGTTTCTAATACATTCTTATATTTCTTTGATTAAACGCCGAATCTGAAATAGTCGTCTGTCTCAATTAAGCGGGCAGAGAGAAAAACCTGCAACTCTAAGGCAGTCGAGGTTGGCTGTTATACGATATATGTTCATCTGTCGACAGTAGAGGTGCTCAGCATTCCAGTGTTTGTATCAACAGCGCCCTTTCTATAGCCTAGAGTTGTCCGTACTCTGACATCTAGAAATTAGAAAACCTTGTTGAAACAAAAATTCTTTCCCTGGCGTCAGTGCATGTTTTGTTTCCCGTCACTTATGAGAGGACGTTGTTTTTGTTTTCCTTTTTTTTCCAGTTTTTCTTTTACTACAGAGGGTTTTTTTTTTCATTCCCCGTTTCATTTGTTGGCCTGGGTGAAGTGTGAATATTGATTAAGTTGCTATTCTGAATGCTATGTTGCAGAAAACTGTTCTCTTCTGAACCATGATTACAGCAGTGACCTTCATGATAAATGATGATTTTAGCAGACTGCTTTTGCTTTCTTCATCATATCCTAGAGTGTACGTAAGAAGATGGGTCGATGCACTCCCAACAAGCAGCAATGGCAGGCTTCTGTCGTTGAGGGGGATCATGTCGATTCACCATGTGATTCGCTGTTTTGACACAGACGAATTTCAGAGAGAGCGTGGAGAAAAGGATGTAGAGTGTTCGCTGGCACTGGTACGCAAGCTGCCGTCATTGGGCATGCCTGCTTACTAAGGAAATTTAGAATCATCAGATGTTATTAGACTGAAGATCCCAATAGCAGATTCGACAAGATGTTGTAAGGTGTCCTGTTTAATATGTGTGTGTACATTGCCAAACCTCCACTCGTTCGGCTCTTGAATGTGTTTTAGATTTGTATTGTCTTCGTTCCACACCAAAAGGAAGTGCCTGGATATATTACCGCTGCGGCATGAGAAAACAGACAACTAGAAGAGAGCAAATAGAAACAGCACGACTGGTTCCCACATGTGGGCACGGCTGGTAATGCAGTGATGATCTGACCAAGTATCAGTCTGCCATGACTGAAAATTGCATTGCTCAGGAGTGACCGACGTGATTCATTGCTTCTTCTTCCCCCGACACTTTCGTTAAGATTGTCACAGGTGCTGCGGAGTTGGTGCACCAAGCTGAGATCCATCTTGCTTGGAGAAGATCGAAGAACCGTTGGGTATGTCTACAGAGCGGTGACAGTAAATATTTATTGAGACAGTTCTTAAGGAAAAAATGAGTAATGAGAAGTCTGAAACTGTTTCTGTGTGTGGCGTGGTTCTTTGTTTTATTGTTGTATTCTTGTTTATCATTTCATATTGTATTTCCAGATACGTGAAATAGTCCAGCGGATTACAGGTATACAAATTACGAGACCAAAAAGAAGAAGAAGAAGAACCCAAAAGTTAGCGAAATATGAACACACAGGAGAGAAAACGACAAAATCTGAAACAACCAACCTTTTTTTTCATTTCTTTATTAAGCCAGTCTACAAAACAAAAGGTTAAAAATTTGTCAAGACAAATGTTTCAATAATTTTTGTCTCTTCAATCAAAAGATAAGTAGAAAAAAAAACGAACGCAGAACTTTAAAAACAGTGTTCATGGGTTCAGTGAATTGCTTGAACAGCGTGAAAACCCAAACCGAAATAAACAGGCAAGTGGTTATCTGTGTAAAGTTTTGTCAACACATTTACTCGTTTCTTTCTCTCCACTTCTAGCCCTTCTCTCCAGGCCTGATCTCGTGTCATAGATTGTTCCAGATTGCGCCTGACATGTGACGTTTAGACGGAAAATTAAAACGCTCTCGCTGAAGTGGAATGCATTATTTTACTGATATAACGGGGTGCCGTGTAATGGATATCTGTATTTCTCTCATCCCCGGCCCCAAGAGCCGTCACACAGCTGTTATAGGATTAGTTGAACAGGTATGAACTTATCAGGGTATGTAGTGTGAAGTTCGTTCATACCGCGCCCATTATTCATTCTTTTATATCTCGGGCTACGCGTTTGTGCGCCTTCCGCTGTGAGTGCATGGTATTCACGGCCCATCACCGCATGTAGTTCTCTTATCACTGTACGAATTGCCTTCACCTCACCGCCCTGGATTTTCATCCAGGCACCACCAGAAGTGTGAGAAGATCACCTGCTCCTACGCGATATACTAGGGTAAGCATAGGCGAGAAACTAACTATTGTAATGTGATCACAGACAGGTGTAAGCCGCGAGACAAGAACCTGGACAAAGAGCTGTGGACGTGGAAGGAAGAAAACGCAAGACTTGAACCTACACTACAGTGCACATGCGACCGCCCAGCCATGAGAAGGTCGTGGACTCAAGCTCACTCGGAAAGAGCGATTGAAGAACCATTTTTCTGGTTTATTTTAATGAACTCTGTATAGGACCTTACTCAACAAAACCTACTGTCTGATAGTTGAATGAAAGAGGGAACACTCCCAGTATGTAGTAGGCCTTCTTGTTAAGACAGACAGACAAGACGTCACAGTCAAATGTGACTTAAAGGAGAAGGTGAGATTGGATTGGTCACATTATGAGAATGACAGACGAATCCATGCCGAGAACAGCTTTGATGGGAAATCCGCAGGGTACAAGAAGAATGGGACGAGCCAAAGAGACATGGCGGCCTACAGTAGAGAGAACACTGCTAAGTAAAGGACTGGCATGGGAGACAGCCAGAAAGATAGCCAAGGATGGACAGAAGTGCAAATCTCTTTCTACCAGCAGCCCTACGTGTCTTGAACACCAGCAAGACGAGAGATTTACAGTATATATGGTAGATCTATCACGTACATTTATCTTTTTTTTTTTTTAAGAAAGGAAGAAAGTTCTTTTATTCATTATTTATTCTATATTTTGAAAAAAATGTGGTGATGATGTTCCTGTGTTTTGTGTCAGACTGCTTGTCTCTGTCAGCGTTTCTTTATTATCTCTTTGTTAAGTAGAATCTCTGATCAGCCCTAGTGATAACTGATATCGAATGTTCAGTTAATTCCCCGTTTCTTAAACTTGTATTAGTGTGTGTGAACACGATACGGGTCTTCCTTTTGTTTATTCACTTTTGTGTCAGCCGATTCCCAAATCTGGTCTCTCGGGCGCTCACTGTCCATTCTCTGTGTTTTGAATTGAAATACCAGATGTGAGAACTTAAGACTCTACATGGGACGAGATGAGGGTGTGGAGTATGAACAAGCTTAGACTGTAGCCGAGCGGAGGACAGGAATTCGTTTTCACTCGGTGATAAATATGCTGGTCGCTTTTCCTTACCGCCGTCAATCTTGATCAGATTTCACACCTCAGTTCCTACCCCTCAATTTCCAACAATGTTTTTTTTTTCTCTTCGTGCTCCAGTTTTAACCACAGTGTCCTCTTTTCTGATTGCCCCAGCTCAAGCGTCTGTCAGCCTCCTTCTCAGCTTATTCTTCTCACCGACACTAATGTGGTGTTCAGGTGTAACAAACTCCACCACGTCCGTCTCGCCTATATCCATCACTGCCGACGTCAGTATAGATCATCGCTGTCATTGTCTTGCAGTTTCTAGGTTAACTTTCATTCGAGGCACCAACACTTGGTGATTCAGAGTCTTGTCTGAAATATGCAGGCCAGAACAAAGATGACTCGGCTTGCCGTCCGCCTTACTCGACGTGTTCCCCACAGTGGCTGAGGTCTTTTATTGACTCAGTTCAGGGAAGTTAGGAGATCCGCTTTACCCCCTTCCAATTACCTGTGTGTTCAGGTTCATGAAACCGTTCATTACAAATAACTCACTGGCGGTTACATAGAGGCACCAAGCAGCTGCAAGACTTTTTCTACCAGAGCTTGAGCTAAACATTGTTTCCGAGAGCCAGGCTGGTCCTGGTGATCTGGTAGACTTAGGGGTTATAGCAGAATCGGCTAAGAATCAGGACAGCCCAGATAGATGTTCCCAAAAAATTGTTCTCCCTTTAACATAGTATATTGTCAGAACTTGGGCAACTCTTACTCTAAATACTTGGGTTGACTGATGTCATACAAGGAGAATTAACAGAAGAAATTATTTACTAGTGTCTTCATTTGGACGATGAACAGGAGAAAGCCGTTATATGTAGAAGATCAGAACAATAACAGTTAATGTCATATTGATTTCACATCACCTGAGAACTACTACCACAGAACTATCTGTGGGCGTTATCATGACGGCAGCAAGACAGGACCATGTAATCTTGGAAAACTATTCTTTGTTGGCGTGCTCAGCTGGTGCATGTCTGTTGCTGCATGTGAATTAAATATTTTGCTTTCAAGCAATAATAAAAACGGAGTAATGTGGCGAATTTTACACCATCATTCTGAATACTTAAGTCCTTTGTATACTGACTTACTACTTTATTATTCTATGTTTTAATACATGATTACACTGGTGCCTCAAATGTTAGACCTGTTTCTGGGTATATTTGAAATTCATTCATTCATTCATTTGCATGTCCCTTGCGGAACTCTGCCTCCCAAACAGCACTCCTGTAGGCCTCTCGGTTGTGAGCAAGATGGGCTGCTGCTGCTGCATCCATTTGCAGATCGTCAACGATGTCTTACAGCCATCTTCGTTTTGGTCTTCCTCTTTTTCTGTTTCCCATTATGTATCCTTCCAATACGGTCTTCTCTAAATTATCATGACGTTTAATGTGTCCAAAATATTTAAGTTTTCTTTGTTTAATCCTCTTTACTAGCCAGCCTTCTTCAATATTAAGCTCTTGTAGTATAGATATATTTGTTCTTTTTTGTGTCCACGATATTTGAAGAACTCTTCTGTAGCATTTACATTCAAAGGCATTTATGTATTTCTCAGCTGTTTTGTTAAGTGTCCAGGTCTCACAGGCATATGTTGCGATGGGAAAGATGCATGCCCTTAAAAATCTTATTTTTGTAGTTCTGTCTAGCCTCTCCACAGATTCTTTAGTTGTTTTACTTTCTGAAGAGCGATAGATGTCCTCCTTTTAATTTCCCTCATTGTATCTCCATTATTAGTTAGTAGTGATCCAAGATATTCAAAACTCTCCACTTCTTCCAATTTTTCCTCATTGATATATATTTCAGCTGCCTTGTTTGTTTTGTCAGTTGTCATCAATTTAGTTTTCTTTGCATTAAGATAGAGTTTCTGCTCTTCGCTGTTCTTACGGACTGACATAATTAGTTTTTCCATTCCTTTTTGTGTTGTGGACAGTAACACCGTGTCATTAGCATATCTAATCTCTGGTATTTCATAACCTCCAATTGTTATGGCATCGTAATATTCTTTGCCTACATCTTCTCTAACATTCTTCATTATATTTTCAGTATACATGTTAAATAAGTACGGTGACAATATGCACCTCTGACGGACCCCTTGTTTTATGTCAAACCAAGTTGTTGTTTCACCATTTATTCTTATTGCTGCTTGTTGGTCTAGATACAGCAGTGATGTTAATTGTATCAAATGTATATTTGAAATGCTGATTCCAAAAATGGCACAAGTTTTCCCTATCAGCTCTAGTTTTTGAGATACAGAACATATGCCATATGCCACTCCTCATTCTCCTCGCCCATAACAAATCAGGATATTTTAATGCAGTGTTTACATTAATATAAGCATGAAGGAAACATTAAAAACTAAAAGAAAAGTGTACTGCATGAAAGTCTACTTATTTCATACCAAAAACACACGTTTATGACACAAACTTTCCACTCAGTCGACACACAAAAAGCTCCTTTTATAAAGACTTTCTAGAGTGAGATCTGCCAGGACAATCCCGCATAAGATTCCAATAATAGTCTGCCATCATGTGTGCATCCCATCTTACTTGGTATCTGGGTTCCATTGTTTTTAAGTTTTGGTGAAATCTTTCACCTTGCTCTTCGCTTAAGTCACCAAGGTTCTCTGGAAAGCGATCTAAGTGACTGTGCAGATAATGGATTTTAACACTCATATGTTACAGCCAGGCCTATTGAAATGAAAGACCATATCCTCTACTAGTTGTGTGTAGTTATCTGCGTTCTTGTTGCCTAGAAAGCTTTTCACAACAGGAGCAAATGAAGACCAGGCACATGATTCGATTTCATTCATTGATGCTATAAAATATGGGCAATTTATAAGTTCTGTGGACCGTTGAAAATTCCTGCTTCAGTTTTTCCATAGTAAGTCCAGGTGACTTATGCCCGGCGTATTCAATGCACGAACCGTCTTTATTCAAAGCCGTTACAAATTGTTTCACCAAACCTAGCCTTATATGTAGTGGTGGCAAATTGATTCTGTCTCGTGCTACTAAAGGTTCATTGGTTACATGTTGTCCTCCAAGAACCATATATTCCCTCGGATGCCAGCTTTTTCTTGCCCATTGTTCATGTTTGGCTCTACTATCCCACAGGCATAAAAAGTAAGGATACTTTGCGTTTATCGTTGACAGTCGCAAATGGATGCATCAGCAGCAGGGCATCTTGCTTACAACCGAGAGGCCAACAGGAGAGCTGTTAGGGAGGCAAAGTTCCGCAAGGGGACATGCAAATGACTGACTGACTGACTTTGTGTAGCCACTCTGTTGACGAAGAAAAAAAATTAACCATCTTCAAGTCTACACAAATCACCCATTGATGTTCTTGGTAATTTATCTTTTCCAAAGCTAAAGAGATGGCCTTGTACTCTTCTTTCATCCTGGTGGAATGACCGATTGGAATAGAACCATATTTGTTACCGTTATTTACCGTTATTTAAAAGAACACATTTCAGACTACGTTTTAAACTTTCGATGAAAAGACGCCTCTCACTTGGATTATAGTCTGAAGGACCAGTTTTTCTTCACAGTGTTTCCGATGTCAAAGAATGACACCAAATCCATTTCTCTCCTTCTATAAATTGTAATTTTCGTTCCAGGCTGAAGTACATTCTTTTCCTTCAGTCTGGAGGCAAGCAATTCAGAAGACTCCCTGATCAGATCACTCAGTTCGTTCTGATCGAAA
The DNA here is from genome assembly GCA_009760885.1 of Achatina immaculata. Taxonomy (NCBI): domain Eukaryota; kingdom Metazoa; phylum Mollusca; class Gastropoda; order Stylommatophora; family Achatinidae; genus Lissachatina; species Lissachatina immaculata. Next base: position 49,151,546 of record CM019713.1, read on the forward strand.
CGATCACTGTGTGAAGTTGTTTGGAATTCACTGTCACTGCCCCCACTTTCTTGACCGTGTGCGACATCAGACATCCAAGACTCATCCTCTGAGGAAAGGTGGAACGGGTAAAAGATTCGAGTACAGGTCTCCTGATTGAAGGTAGATCAGGATAAGACCACTTGTCACGATTATTTCTGTTGACGCCTATGACATTAACAACACAAAAATAACAGTCATCAAAGTGGTTTTTCGGATCTCTCCACACCACTGGTACCCCAAATTTCAGGCAGCTTCTCTTTCCATTTGTCAACTGGCGCAAATACTCCGTACAGGTTTTGTGTACAATATCAGGAGCCAATGGCTTATCGTGATCTCCGAGCTTGACACCAAAGTAACCAACATATGCTCTTTGTGCAAAATCAGAAATAGGTTTCCTACTTTCTTTCAGTGTGTACTCCCCACAAATATGGCAAAATACGTCGGACTGACTCGAACAGCTCCGTCTTGAAGTAGTCATAACATCTACGGCGTGTGATTTGCAAAACTGAAATGATATGAGTGGGAATATACACACACCTCATATACGATCATAACTATTATACAGCGCAACTGTTTTAAACAGATAAAGTTGAGAAACCTTTGAAATACAAGTTTATGTTTGTGATTTATCTTAATTTTTTGCACATAATTATGTAATAAAACAGAACAAGAACGACTTTGTCATTTGAGCTATACATTTTTATGCCAGTGTGCATTATAGGAGAGGAAGTAGACGAATAATGTTGGTAAATTTAAATAAGACAGCTTGTTATGACATCCCAATTCCGCAGAAGAGATTTGTTAAAGAGCGGACAACAATTTTATAAATCCTACTATATCTAAGAAACTAGAGCCGTTGCGGTCTGTCTAATGTGATTTTCTGAATCAGCGCCCCAAATCACCCCCAGGAACAGGCTTAAAAAAAGAAAGACACCAAGATTTTTTTTTTACAGCTAATTTTGAGATGCCCATCCTTCAAATTCTCGAGGAAACAAATGATAATCCATACATTTCATAGAAAAAAATGACACGTCCAAATGTCCTACTCTGTTACATTCCTTCCGACTTTACTCTCCACATTCCTTCTCCTCCTCTCTCCGCGCCCTCCAGCCACACGGTTGTATTTATTTCTCAGTCTTTCCACACTGAAGTTGGAACTGACAACTTATAAGTAACTATCTGATTACCCGGCGTTGATCGGGAATTTAGTCATTATTAATACTGCCGAGTGGTTTGTGATCGCCATGTTTCTCCCAAGGACAACCTTATATTGCTTGACCCAAGAAATTATTTACTCTTGCTCCTGGAGGTGAACCTAAAAATGTTATATATAATCAAGTTTTGAGTTAAATTAATATTATAGTGAATTTATAAAAGACTTTACTCTATGATGTGCAGACTGCCCCTGTGACCTTTTGATCGAGATCGAGAACGCAAGTCTCACTGGAAATTGCAATCTCTTAAATTAAAATAGAGATTCGTCAGAATGAGTGGTATCTGTGGGATAAAACTGCTTCACTCTCTCTTGTCCTGTTAAGACAGTCGTTTCAGCTGCATTGCCCAGCCTAGTGCCGTTACAAAGTTTTGGCTGGTCGAGGTTTCGTGGTAAAATAATTGGAGATCCCACCCAAATTTTCATCTTCCCCGCCCCCGGCCCCCCCCCCCCCATGCCGATGGGGGTTGAACTTGGACTTAAATGGCATCAGGGGTGTCACTATTCATCTCAACGACCCCCGAACACTATGTATTCGACACAAATATCGGTCGTTTTCGATTACTTTTACATGTCACCCCCATTCCACCCGTACCCTTCTCTCAGCCCCCCCCCCCCCAGTGCCGATGGCGGATGACTAAGAGACCATCAAAATTATTTGGATTTATCATCATCATCATCATCGCCTTTCATTCCCCGAGAGCAGAGAATTCAAAGAACAGAGATGACTGGAGAGTCATCCCTGTTCTTTGAATTCTCTGCTTCCTTTCATGTGCATCCTTTGTCTCTGAGCACTGTCATAATGCCTCTTCTCCAAGTAAGTCTAGGTCTTCCTCGTTTTCTATTTCCTTGATTATTCCATGTCAGTGTCTGTCTTGCTAGACTGATGTCGGGTTGGCCTATCCCCCAACCTCCTTAGTCGCCTCTTAGGCATTCGTGGAATGTGGCAGTGGTCCTATTCTTTTCTCCACAGACTTAGATCTGCGCCCCGGTAACCACATGGGACTTGTCACGGGAAGCTACAAATGCTGCTCATAGAACAGCACCGCTTTATTTCACATTTATCTCCCATAGACCAATCTTTTTTTCATTCTTGAATTTAGTGGAACAGTATGTCACCCTCTTCCCACCCCCACCGAGAGGGGTGCCAAGCTTGTCACCCCGCCCCGCCCCGCCCCGCCCCGGTACTTTTATCCAGACCTCATATGTGCACCAAGTTTGGTTTAAATTGCTCCAGGCGTTCCAGAGTTAAGCTGGAACATAACACATACCCACACACATACATCTATATATATATATATATATATATATATATATATATAATATATATATATTATATATATATATATATATATATATAGTAAATGTTGTCTGTGTCTCCAAGCATTTTATTTTAGATTCCATCGCTTCTGCAGTATCTGTGTTCCGTACTTCCGTCTCATTCAGCGTTCCTTCATGGCATTCCATGTTCACTTCACTTCTTTCCCTTCCTCGGCTTGTTCTAGTTCTCCGACTCAGGTCACGCCCTGTAACCGTGCACGCTGTGACTCATTTATTTTTAGAAAATTAATATTTATTAGCTGGCTGCTTTCGTACTTGACCTCATCTATTTTAGTTTGCGACCGCAGCTCTTGTCGACGCCTCGTTTTCGGGGCTGACAGTTTCTGGGGAAAATTAGCAGAATGTTAACGAGTAATATTTCAACAGCTGCCACGTTCTTCCTTCGCTGACCTAGGCCAGGTTTGGTACCTACTTTCCGCATGTAATCACGGGGGACTTTTTCCACAAGCAAATCTGGCCAGAAATCATCGCGAACTCTCTGAATACGAGACTTCTTTGCGTCGGGGCTGGAGCTTGATTGTTGTCCTATAAGCGTTCGCCATTTTCATGCAGTAAAAGTTCTTCTGCATCTCCATACAGCACGTTGGCAACGATGGAGTATAGCCGTAGCCAGAGTTTCCAACGATCTCTGCCCATCGCATTCGCCATCTTCGTGCAGTAACTACTTGGAAAATGCACCATCCTGTGACAGCAATGGCGTCTGGTTTCGGTCCTGTGAACGTATATTTCAACTAATATGCAGAATTGTATACTCTGTTTTAGTTGTTCGTTTGCTATCCGTGAAAAACAAAAAATGACAAAATTGATTTATTGTTAAGAATTGACGGTCGTCTGAGCAACAGATCAAAAACCTCTCGTGTTTGTTTCTTCTAATGGTTTGTTTCTTCTCGCCATTTGCTAATGATTGTCCTGGGTTTTTAACTAGTTTCTTCTCGCCATTTGCTAATGATTGTCCTGGGTTTTTAACTAGTTTCTTCTCGCCATTTGCTAATGATTGTTTTGGGATTTTGGTTCGCATCAGTCAGTCTTGTCAAGATTTTCGTAGGCAAATGAGTATAGTTGAAGCTGTCAGGTTAGTCAAGATAGATAGCACCAGCTTACTGTGCTAGCAGAACATTACATGGCTTAGTTACTGTTATTTGCATTCATCTCTATGTATAAATAATGAGAAGTGGGTGTGATACAGCTAGTGTAGGGCACGCATAATTTTGGATAGCGGTTTGTCTTCTTTGTATGTTTTATAAAATGTTTTCTTTGGCAAAGTGTTATTAGAATATAAAATGCAAGCAGTTTCCCGTTGATGTTTTTTTTTTTAATTTCATCAGGCTTGTACACGTGTATAGTTTATATTTTCAGGTCTGGGTCATTGGCTAAACTGAAATCATGTCCTCTACTGCCTTCCTCCTGATGTTTTAGTATTTTATGAGACGCGTCAGAGAGCCACAGTGGAGAAGTGCTCCATGTTTTGTCCGACTCCCGCACGTAGATAAGGTCTCTGTTCGCCAGTGATGTTTTTGTGTATAGTAAATATATTTGCTGTGACAGCAGATGTTTAGGTAACGGATCGCCATAGTCCCTCACTGGTGGTGGAGCCTGCTAAAGAAGTATTGCACACCCGCTGCTTGTTATCCCCACTCATGGCCTTAAAAAATAGCTGCACCACTCGCTCCCAGGCCAACACACAGTGCTGCTCTTGGACATTTTCACCGCTCTGGCCTCAGAGAACGCCAGCTCACAGTACATGGGTCAAAGAAGAAGCTTTTGAAAACGTCCAGTTGTTAGAGGAAACTGATTCTTGCCTTGGTTTGCCAGCAGATTCATAAGCACGCGGGTCAGTTGTCTTTTTTTTTTCAGCAAAGTTACCGAGTATACCTTAACCAGATTAGAACCAACTCTCTTCACAGTGACATGTCATTGCTCCGGTTTTGCTACTCCTCATTCAGCAGTATGTATAAAGAGATGTGCTGGCTTAGAGCCAAAAATGGCGTTCGTGCACAGTTATGACTTTAAAATATGCGTGATATAAAGTGAAGATATACGAGTACATATATCACGTGGGAAGTTGGATATTTTTAAAGTTAGAAATAGGAGTTTTAGAGATAGGGAAAACTCTGGAATGTTCTCAGTTTGGAGAAAAGGGGGGGGGGGGTTGTGGGTGAGTTGTGTGCTACAAGAGGTCACATCTTATGAGTGCAGTGTGTGAATGACGGCAGAGCGACACTTGGCTATCAGCTCCCTTCATCTCTCCCCGCCCGAGCTGGAGATGGTTTGAAACTCTGCGCTTCTGAAAGACATTCAGCGATTTTCTACCAGATTTGAGCAGCTAGGGGGCTTACATCCGCGCGTTCCTAGGAGATGCGAAAGGGAGATAAGCACTAGTTTGTTTCGGTATGATTACCCGCCCTTGCACCTGAAATTTGCGCGCGATCAATCATACTTTCTGTGGCACGCCAGGACTTTTTCTTGTTTCTGAACTTCGTTGACTTTTTTTTTTTTTTTACCCCTTCCTGAGAACGAAAAGTGAAATACAGGAAATGAGATGATAGAGAGAGAGAAGAGAGAGAGGGCGAGGGGAGGGTAATTATCTTCTGCGGCATCAATGATAAATGTGACCAAGTTGGAATATGCACCTGGGCATGGCAGAAACAGGAGCTGTGCGTCGCTGCTGACTGCTCACTTGCCTACACAGATCAGTGTGAGAGACTTCCAGCGCTACCTTCTCAGGTCTGTTTTGTTTTGTGAAATGAGTGAAAAGCTATACCCCGATCTTCCTTCACCGTCTCTGCATGACAAATTACGCTCTGTCACGTTCGGGAAGCAGCGGATACAGTTTAGGTTTTGTAGTTCTGCCACGGGCCCGAGGCTTGCAGGCGCCGTATCTGTGAGACGGGGGGGGGGGGGGACGACTGGATGGAGGGTTGAAATGACGTAGAAATACTCTGTAATATGTTGTTGTCTGCGCCTTGGTAAGGGGAGCTTTCCTGTTCTGACTAGTGACAGCAATGAAGGTGATGAGTCTAGATCTCTGGTGTTCAACTTCAGTAGCATCATGGAGCAACAGGTCTATGTGGAACATGGATGACCTGCCGCATATAAATCAGCTTTTTTCCAACTTTCATAAAAGTGAGACAAAGTGCCAGTTATGAAATAAAGAATTATTTATATTTAATTAGCTTTTCAGGTCTTTTTAAAATATTTTAACCTGTTTTGAAGAAAAGAAATGTTCATTTTAATCAAATAAATTACATTTCGCTAATAACCTCAAGAAAAAAAGGCCTCGCAGGCCGTTGGTTGGACACCGCTGGTGGAGATGATAGCTGTTTGCCATGTCTTTCCTCATGCTTCGATGGCTAGAATAAGAAAGATTCTTTCAAAGACGGCACACTGACCGCTTCTTTGTAAGCTCCCCCACTATATGCATCACGTTAATCATCTCATTCACCAGTGTTGAAAAACGTCATGGATGCAGTACTGTTTCGGCATCACACCAAACGAGAATATCCCATAATTTCTCCGCCGCCTGTGTTGGAATGTTGTCCATGCACAACGAGGAAAAGTGATCTGTGCGCGCTTAGTGTCCGCAAATGTCCTCAGTATTGAGGCTCTCACGGCCTGCTCTAAGGAGCTATGTGGCGCCAAGCTTTTAAAGAACATGGCGGAATGCATCAGTCAGTGATCGATCACTGGCGGGGAAATCTATGCGCCACTGAAAGTCACAGCTCACAGCGACGCCCCGAGCACTTTACTCAGCCAAACGGACTCCCGACCCACAGCACAACGAAGCTGGCGCAGACAAAGCGTAGAGAAAGATAAACAAAGCCACAGTCATCAGTGGTCACATTCACCCTTCCACCATGTTGGAACCGGAACTCCTGTGAATACAAGAAACGCTAAATACACCTCTATGGAGCAGATCAGACAGATCTTTCCCCATGTGTGTGTGTATGTGTGTGTGTGTGTATATATATATATATATATATATATATATATATATATATATATATATGACGAATAGTTTCCTGCAGGAGTTAAAAACAGGCCAGGTTTAAGACTGAAGCTTTCCTGGTACCTCCCATTGAGGAAGCGCCTGGTGCCGATCACCTGACAGTGATCTCGCCTAGAAAAAGCGAAGCCCAGCAGCCAGAGTCTTACTCTTCTTCTTCATTCTCCCTGGAACTGCGAGCTGCTGTTCTTTGGCAGTCGATGCAGTGAAGATGTTGAGACGCAGCATCATACCAGCTTGAAAGTGGGTCGTGGCAGTACTTTTTTTTTCAGTCCCAGGGTACAGCTAAAAACAGTAGGTGTGCAATACTTCTTTAGAAGACTCCACCACCATGGGAACTAAGGCGATAACAAACCTGTTTGGTAGACTAGGCCTGTTAATAAGGGTACCAACGTAGATGTGGGACAGGGTCTTGATCAGCTATGGTTCGCCAACCCTGATGCTAGCATATCAGCTATGGGTCATTGGTTGCTTAATAGGACAGCGTCATCAATATCAACGGACTTTGATGTTGTTTGGTCTCAGATGAACCTGCGTACCTACAGTCAAGGCCTCGGAGAGAGGTTTGTAAGCCGGTATAAACCTGTTTCTCTCTCTATCTTCCCCTCCTCCTCCTCCTCCTTTTTCTATACTCTTTCCTCTCCATCCTTAAACAATGAAAACTGTTTGGCCCCGGTGTAGTGCACCAGTTGGACGCCCTCGCGGTACCCCTGTCTGCAGCTGCTTGACGACATCGGTTAGGTAACATGACCCAAAGAAGACATCTTATTGATCAGTCTGAGACATTGTGTTACTTTGTCCAACAAAAAATGTGTTGTTTATACTGTATGATCCTCTTGTTATATAATTTCATCGTTCACGTTTGAGGCCGAAGGTTATCTTTCGATTTACTGCTCTCCCTGTTGTGATCTATACGCCAGGGGACATAGAAATGCAAACTGGATACAAGAAAGGGTGTATTAAATGAGCACATTATAGTTAAGAATAACAAAAACAAAGAGAAATAAACATGGCTACCATAACAGTAGATAGTAATCAGAAAATCCACTCAGGACAAAACATATATAGTTAGTAAAGTCTAAGACCTTGAAAATGGCGATTCAGCCAAAGTCTTGTGCACGTTGGGTCCTTTAAAGTCTTGTGTTACTGTATGAAATTGCAATCCCTGCCATGTTTTTGAAACACTCTATGTCCCACAACCTGTCACTTTCGGTCTCTGCTTCCTCTCGTTGTCTGATTTCTATCTCATTAATCAGGACATATCAGATGACACATTACTCTCCTGTCGCGTTATCTCCTCGTATAAGATAACTAGCAGTTCTCGCTTAAATTAGAAATTAAGAAATAGTTTAGATTACTTTTCATTACAAACCCTTTCTGACAACATTTTGCTATATAGTTGAATATTTGCTCCCGAAAGCGTTCTTTCATATGGAGAAGCAGACCCGAAGCTCATTGAAGACTAGGACAATGGACCACTGACTCACTTTTCGGTGACACTTCATTGAAGACTAGCATTGATGCGATAGTGGCACTGGTGCGGTGACACCTCGTTGGAAAGTGACAGTGGTAGTTTGAGAAAACTTGCAGAAGTCCAAAGCACTTTCACGCTACAAGATGTCTTCGTCCAGTACCGGTGCCATTCAAAGAGCAAAAGACAGTAGAATACATGCAAGGCAGCGCCCGCTAGTAGGCTACAATATTTACAAGGCAACGCATGCTGGGAGTCCATGATACATGCAAGGTGGCTCACGCTGGGGAACCATGATACATGCAAGGCGGCGCACGCTGGGAAACCATGATACATGCAAGGCGGCGCACAGTGGGAAACCATGATACATGCATGGCGACGCACGCTGGGAACACTTGATGATGGTTAGAATACGAACGCCGTACAGTAGTAAGAAAGATTCTTCCCCCACCCCCTTTTTATATGTATTTAGTTCATGTCTTTGTACAAAAGATTCTTTAGTTTTCCTTTTTTTTTAAAAAAAGTACGTTAAGTGTTTAAAGTCTCTCCTTACGCTGTTTGTGTTGGCGTAACGAGCTAGTTTCCAGCTAGTAATAATTTAAGTCTAGAAAATAACTAAATACTTGTATTATCACTGGGTTTTGATTGACACCGAGCAGGTGCAGATATTTACCTTTCTCTGCTAGTTTCTTCCTTCAGAAGTTTCTTGGGAGTGTAGCTGATTGCACTGAAGCATGGAAAGCGTGACTCAGTGAGAGATCTTCTCTTGATGCAGCATCTAGTAATAGTCTGATGCTCTCTCTCTCTCTCTCTCTCTCTCTCTCTCTCTCTCTCTGCCATGTTAACAGGACAGGGCTCTATGTGGTCCCTGCCGTAGCGGAGTCTGTCCAAAACATAATATGACAGGCGACCGTAATCCACTTCCCATCCGACTTGATGGCTGTGCTTGGGCATCATCTCGATGGCGACAGCAGAGAATAGGCAACAGAAAGATGGCAAAGAAGCTGGACGCAACAGAGGATGTGGTTGTGGCCAAAACTGCACTAAGTACTCTGGACAAACAGGAAAGAAAAATAGAACAAAAAAAAAAAAAAAACCCGAAGTAGTTTCAGAACAACGGAAATTAGTTAAAATTCTATGATACAGGTAGTTAAACTTTCTTGTGCATATCATGAGAAGACAGAAGTTGAAGAATCCAATAATGATTTGGAAAAATCAAAGGAACAAAGGAAAAAAGAGGAAGTTCAAGGAAAAATATTTTAGTAGATTGACCAAGGGGGGCATGGAAAAAGAAAAGCATCTGAAGTAATAGAAACAGCAGGGACTGCATAAGATGAAGAAGCGCTATCTGACACAGAATATGATAATAAGCAGAAGATAAGAGGATAGAGAGTTCTTGCAGTCTCCATCAGCTTGTAACATTTTATGTATTTTTTGTTCCTCTGTCACATTTTCATGTCTCCTTGTTAGATGCGCACCGTAAGGAGTATGAAAGTGCTTAGATGCCGGGAGAAGGAATGTTCACTGCCTTTCTAGATCTTTTTACTTAAGGCATCGTCCATTTTCTCTGTTCAGTTTTCCTAACGCGGTAAACAGCAGAATACAACAGCTCGAAGTCCCTGACTTTTTTTTTTTCCTTGTCATTCCCAGACTCAGTTAATCAGCTTCCTTCTGGGAACGTGGTGTTGAGTAACGTCACTTCCGCCACGGCAGGCGATTTCCGGTGCGTGGCTGTGAACCCAGTGTCGCGTGAGAACAGGACTTCGGCTGCGACCATCTCTGTGCTGGTGGATCGGGCACTTTCAGGTAAGACGTCGTCAGTGTGTCTGTCTGTTATTCTGTCCACTGAAGATCAATACTTCATCATATTTTACATTCATAGATTCCAGTTCTTCAAATATCGTGGACACAAAAAAGAACAAATATATCCATACTACAAGAACTTAATATTGAAGAAGGCTGGCTGGTAAAGAGAATTAAAGAGAGAAAACTTAAATATTTTGAACACATTAAACGTCATGATAATCTCGAGAAGATCATTTTGGAAGGGTACATAATGGGAAAAAGAAAGAGAGGAAGACCAAGGCAAAGATGGCTGCAAGACATCGTTGATAATCTGCAAATAAATGCCTAAGCAACAGGGCATCTTGCACACAGCCGAGAGGCCTACATGGGTGCTGTTTAGTGAGGCAGAGTTCCGCAAGGGACATGCAAATGAACGAATAAATGAGATTCCAGTGGTTATCGTGTTTTCAGGCTGATGCCGCTCTCAGGCCTCCATAGCGCTCCCGTTGATTCATGGGAGTTCATGATACATGCACGCTGAGAACCCATGATATATGCAAGGCGGCGCACGCTGGGAACCCATGACACATGCAAGGTGACGAACGCGGGAGAGTCTACGATTTTTTTCGAGGTCTAATCTTACAAAACTGTGTTCTCTTACTTTACCGTTGATTCTGATGCCTCGCTCGCTGTCCTCCACACCGTCCCGGGTCCTACCTTCTTTGCTTCTTCCCGGAAACATGAGTAACATCACTTCCGTCATGGCAGTAACTTTTTCAGGCACGCCACAGTTTGGAGGCGGTCTTCCCTGATTTGGCAGCTGATTTGGCAGGCAACTACCCATAGCTGACGTGAAATAGCTTCAGGATTGGCGAACCACAGCCGACCAAGATCCTGTCCCACCTCTTCCTTGGAACCCATAATAACAGGTCTAGCCTGGCTAATGGGACAGGGATTCCCATAATCCCCACTGCGGCGGAGTCTGATAAAGAAATATTGTACATCCCTTGCTCTAGACTGAAACTGAAAAAAAAATAGTCGCATTAGCCTGCTCCTAATATGTCACTATGCTGTACCAAGGCATCTTCACCACATCTGTTGCTAATAACTTCAGGGAGATAGAAAAAGAATAATACAATATGTGTCCCACAGAACGGGAAGCACGACGAGCTGAGGATTTAGTACAACAGACCTATAATATGGAGATAGTTTATGATGATCATAAAAGCTAGTCCGATAGCAAATGCCGTAGAGGATGAAGCGTTAGAGGCTTCATTATGCTGGGCCATCAGCGTATGAGGTAGGGTTGTAGCAGGGCCTTGTAAGTAATGATTATAGCTGGTGTTGTTATTATTATTAATTAATATGATTATGAATATTTTGTAGGCATAATAGCAACAGAAAAAGTAAATAGAAAATTAGAGCAAGGTAGAACAAAAAACAAGCTTCCTTGACACTGTATGACTGGACGCTAACACGTGTAAACAGAATAGAAAAGATGAATAGAAGAGGCAGACACAATGAAAAGCGAGGACAAAAGAAAAGACGAATAGAAGAGACAGACACAATGAAAAGCGAGGACAAAATAAAACCTTCGACATGAAAGAGCAAGATAATGACATAGGTAAATGACAGTTGTATAGACGGAATTGATGCAGACTGATACGCATGACACCTATTAGCGTTAGGACGCTAATGCACGCGGTTTTTAAATAAAGAAGTGACCAACTCGCCAACTGACCAATTATATATTTAGAAGAGTGGCCTATCGGACAATTTACTTGCGACATATCAGTCACGGGGTAGTTTTGAATCACGGACATTCAAGAACAAGCGGAAAATCAAACGAAGAAATTCGGAAGTACAGGAGAGAGGATAGGGGGGGGGGGCGAAGACGGAGGAACAAGGACGGTCAGTGAATAGAGACCGGTCCAAACGTCAAAAGAAGGAGCCCCTAAGAAGAGGAAATCCAGAGGCTAGCGGACAAGTAAGGGGGAACCATCGGGGGATCGTCAGAAATAGAAGAGAACAGCAGACAGAAGAACAGACGATCAGGGAAGAACAGACAACAGAAGGACAGACAGTCAAAGAAGAACGGCAGAGGAAGACAAGAGAATAACAGAAAAGAGGACAAGAGAGGGGAACCGTTTGAACCAGAACGGTCTGACAGCAGAGGCCGGTCCAGACATCAATGGAAGACAGTCCATGCAACGATTCGAAAACTCTCACTAGGAGACACGGAAGGGACCGAAACACAGACGAACAAGAAGGAGAACGAGACGATACAAAATAGAAGTAGCGTTAGACTGAAGATGTGATTCGAGTGATTAAGAAGATTTGTTACTTTGAAACTTCGAGTAAAGAGATTTCAGACGAGAAATTAGCAGACCACGTGTTGCAGATCTATTAGAAAACAGAGTTCAGAATCTTCCTAGTATCGCATGTAGAATATCTTGAAGTAGAGAACATTGACGAAATATTGCATGTAGACTGTGATAGAGTTTGATGATTGTGAACAAATGATTAAGTGATTCACTCCAAGTGATGTTGTCGACAATACGTCTTGAACTTATTTGTCAGAATTAAATAATCGGACTTGCTCTGATCTAGTGAATGTGGTAATGCGTGTGAAACCTGTGATGTGTTAATCGAAGATCATCTGTAAGATTCAATACTATAGAACTACTCTATAATATAGAGCTATTCAGCAATATATGTCACACCTTGAAAATATTATAGAGTGGCCGGTTCCTTTCCTCGCTGCCTTTCCTTCCCAGATTTTCTGTGGTACCCATTTTACGATGCTGGGTGGACCTCGGGCCGCATTGGTCGGGAAAAAAATCCCGAAGATCGGGATTCGAGCCCTCGACCATTCGGCTGCTAGACGAGTGCTCTAACCACTACGCTAGCCGGTCCCCTATGATGGTCATAGGAAATGCTGTATTATTATTCCGTAATTTATCAGTCCAGGATGAATGTTGTTCTCTGGTTTGTCCACAATATATACTGTATATTCTGATGCCGCAAACCTCAAGATTTCGCTTGAATATACAGAATGATGGTTTCAGTTCTGTTAACTTCACCCAACGGTGAGGAAGCCCCGAAACCCTGAGTTTCAGTTGTTTTGCTGTTGTGGTAACTCCAACAGTGGGGAATGAATCACTACAGTACTTCCAATCTAATATAGTCTGCACACACAGAACGCATGATCAGATTAAAGATTTTTAGCAAGCTTAGTTTTCACAAATTTGTCAGGTAACTTTGTCACACCGCGCTGTGATATATCTTGAAGTGTTTCCCAAGCGGGTCTCCTTCTTTCGTCCAACGTGTTAGAGCAGCCGTTGGGAGGAAATAAAACGCCGGTTTACAAAAGCCGGTTTAACTTTATGCCTCGGGGCACTGCCCCAAGTAACTCGTTGATGAACCTTTTAATGTAACTCGTTCACATTCAGGACCGGAATCCTCAACTGCCCGTGAAACCCGCCCGGTTAATTGCCTTGGGCCCAGGTATTCCCTGGCCTTTCATCTGAGCCCTGAAGTTTCTGAAATATTCCGTGAACAGAACGAGTTAGGAATACAAATAGCACCGAAACCCCTCTTCTTCTCCCCTCTCCCCCCCCCCTACCAAACTCGAGCCTGGGGTACATTGTATGTCGCCGCACTCCCCCATCATTCTTTCACTGTCCCTAGTCATCTCCGCCAACGCTGTGATTAGCAGTTATCTAGGCCATCCCATTTTCTATACAGGAACTGCCTGGCCGTTTCTATAGCACATAGTAAATGCCCCATGGCCTTGTGCGTCCTCAAACCTATACACTCTCCCTCTTCCCTTTCTTTCCTCTCAGTTTTTCTCCTCTTCACTCTCCCCTTCCATCTTTCCCTCCCCTTTTCCCCCCACCCCCCTCCTTTTTTCATGATGTCTAGTTGTTCGTTTAGCCCAGGTAGAAGCTGTCCTCAATACAGTACAGAAAATTATTCATCTTGTACGTGAGAACATGGGCGTGATAACGCGGACCAAATCTCTGAGGGAAACGCTGGAATTATGTAGAACTCCAAATTTGGCGCAAAGCAAGGCGGCATATTCTAGAGCGATGGTTAAAAAACTTTTTACATCCAAGAATCACTTTTTGAACTATAGCCATGAGTTGCAGACCAAAGCATTATTTGTAGTATCGCAGTGGCATGACCCGTTAGTTGGTTTTATTCAAAAGATGACACTTCGGTGCCAGATCGGTGACCCAGCTATGAACCATCTGATACTGCACCGCAAAGCACGGTTTGGGAACCTTTGGTCTGGAGGAAAACAGCGACATGAGGCGGCTTGGAATTATGGGAGATAATTTGGAAAACACCGCAGAAGCGGTTAACTTCCCAAATAATGGTGCCAATTTTCACTTCAGCTAGATCTATTATATTTTGAGAGAGAGACAGAGATGTCTACCTGTGAGGCATGCAAGAAGAGCTCCTGCTGGTGATGGGAGTCAGAGAGGCTGTGTACATATGTTTGTCTAAATACCTGGACTTATGAAACTGAACGCAGAATAAGAATTCTGGCTTAGATTTCCAGTTTTCACATCCAGAGACTTGTGCTTGTCACAAGCTCATGCTTGTCTGTATGTCAGCTAATGGTACCGTACACTATCGCAGTGGTTACCAATTTTTTTACATCCAGTGGTCACGTTTCCAACACTACATAATTTGCAGACTACCATCTTATATGTAATATCACAATGCTGTAAACCCTTTATTGTGTTTATTCAGTAGATGGCACTTAATGCCAGAATCGATAAAGCACCCAGTTACTGCGGTGGTGTAATTGTTAGTGCACCCGCCTGCCGATCAAATGGTCCCTGGTTCGATTTCTCACTCGAGCGGAATTTTTTACGAAGCGACCGGCACCGGGGTTAACCTAGCCTCAGAACACTTCACACATCCCTACCTCAAATGCTGTATTGGCCTAGAAATGAGAAGGCACTAACACTTCACTCATTCCTACCTCAAATGCTGTATTAGCCTAGAAATGAGAAGGCACTAACACTTCACACATCCCTACCTCAAATGCTGTATTGGCCTAGAAATGTGAATGCACTAACACTTCACTCATCCCTACCTCAAATGCTGTATTGGCCTAGAAATGAGAAGGCACTAACACTTCACTCATTCCTACCTCAAATGCTGTATTGGCCTAGAAATGTGAATGCACTAACACTTCACTCATTCCTACCTCAAATGCTGTATTGGCCTAGAAATGTGAATGCACTAACACTTCACTCATTCCTACCTCAAATGCTGTATTGGCCTAGAAATGTGAATGCACTAACACTTCACTCATCCCTACCTCAAATGCTGTATTGGCCTAGAAATGTGAATGCACTAACACTTTGCTCCCCTACAGCGTGCATAATACCATTGCGACATAGAGAGACAGTTACCACCTGGTAAATCGCTGTGGACCAGAGATTGGGAGCCACTTCTGTATCATATGAAAGCTTCTTTAAGAAGAAATGAGATGAATCTGGCAAATTTCAGACTCTTCCTACCTCGCGGCATACCGCTGCTTTTAATAGACAAGAAATCAACGCAGGTACTAAAGAGGCCTGTTCTGTGCAGAGAAAAAGCTTTTGGGAGCGGATTCATTAAGCAGATGGCAGGATCATTCACTTGTATCAGTCTGCTGTTATCGTGTAAGTGTGTAGATTCACGAGCATAAAGGCTGCAGTATTTCCTGTAACTTGTCTATGAAGTTTGGTGAAATAAGATAACACTGTTAAACGCTGCTTCGCAAAAACCTAAAACATTCTCTTACAGATGTTTGATAATGTTTCCAGTTTTGTGTCGAAGTTTATTTCTTGTTCTTTCTTGCTGCGTGTTTGAAAGTTCAGTACAAGTTCACTGATGAAGTGCGGGACGTCGGACAGTCCAGCCAGCACAGTTATTCACTCTTTGAAAATAAAGATCCTCCCTTCTGTAGGAACACGACAAAGGGAGAAACAGTGGAGACACACCTAAGTGTGAGAGGCTAATAGCCGAGGTGTACGCATGGCAGGCAGGAAGTAGGGTTTTATGTGCTCAGTCTTTGTTACAGAGCCCTAATTCTGATGTCTGTAATGCCGAGGGTCCTGAACTAGCCGTGGCTTCATTGTGGCGTGAAGATCTGTACAGAGTCTGACAAGCTATGTTTGGTGTCACCTCATTAGGAGAATGGGCCAAGAAGTCAGCCGGCGACAGGCGAATCATGTTAACAGCCTCCAAGCAACAGCCCCGCCACGGGGCAACCGGTGATAGAGAAAACAAGGAGGGTGGGAAATGGTGTAAGGGAGATAACACAGGAAATCTATCATTGTGTATAGCGAGATTGATCAAACGACTTATTCGTGGAGAGAGAATTTGACCTGTACATGTAACAGAGAAGTCATGATTGCAACAAATCTGTTGTCGATAGACGTTTTCTAAACCTTCTTTCAAAACTAGGACATTAAAAAAAAACAAGACCTATTCTCTCTGTGCGTAGATCTACTTTTTGTGGTCGGTTTCCCAAAGACTGAAAGAAAAGGAACAGAAACCAGAAACAACAGCAGTAGATAATAAGATGAGAACGTATAAATGGAAAACAAACAGTTACAACCCAATATTTCACCAATATGCCTCTGTCGAGGACGACTCTATATCTAGCTCTTATTTCTGATGTCTATTTACGTGCTTTTGGCTTTGTTTCGTTTTGTTTTGATAAAGATGCAATGAGAAGGTAGAGAGATACAATTAGCTCTGTTAGTCATTTATAATAAAACACTGGCGAAGCTTGAACTGAGATTATTTTAATGATAACTACAATCAGAATTTGAAGCTGTAGCCCATATAATACAAACCAGACTAGTGAGCACAAGCAATTTAATGGAGGAGATGTGAAGGGAGCGGTGCAGACCGGCAAGATTCCTTCAGCGAGCGATGTTGAGTAGGGTTTTTTTTTTTTAAACTGATATTGAAAACAAACAGATGGTTTAGCTGATTACCGTTCTGGGCTGAGGGAAATATGATTCCTGGAGATTACGTTTGATGTTTGTAACGAGCTACGTGTGTTGAGGGCGAAGGTTGTGTGTGAATGTGAGTGTGTGTGTGTGTGGATGTTTATAATTATCTTATTCTTGTCTCATAACTTTCATCTGGAGTTTCCTGGGATGGGCGTGTTTTGCTCGTGGTTTAGACATATGTCTGTCTGTCTGTCTTTTCCTGGCTGCTTACTTTCCTGACTGGCCAGCATGACTTACATATATCGATCGTTGGTCTAGTTGTTCTTTCTGTCTCACTTCTGGTTGGTGTATCGCCATGTCTCTGTCTTGGTTGGTCTCCTAGTGTGTCTCTGTTCTGATTGGTGCGTCACAGTATCTCTGTCTTGGTTGGTCTCCTAGTGTGTCTATGTTCTGATTGGTATATCACCATGTCTCTGTCTTGGTTGGTCTCCCAGTGTGTCTCTATTGTTGTTGGTGTATCACCAGGTCTTTATCTTGATTGGTCTCCTTATATATGTCTGTCGTGCGTGCTGCTGCTGTAATTAATATTTGATAGATCTATGGACAAATAACGTGAGCGAGGGAAAGTTAGTCAGATATATTTAGGTCCGCTTGTTTAGATAACGGGGTAATTCTTTACATGTGTGTCACAGTTGTTGAGATGACAGGGTATATCCTTGCATTTATGTCACACTTGTAGAGATGACAGGGTATATCCTTGCATTTATGTCACACTTGTAGAGATGAAGGGTATATCTTTGCATTTATGTCACACTTGTAGAGATGACAGGGTATATCTTTGCATTTATGTCACACTTGTTGAAATAACAGAGTATGTCTTTGCATTTATGTCACAGTTGTTGAGATGACAAGGTCTATCCTTACATTTATGTCACATTTGCGTTGATGGGGTGACAGCGAAAGCCAGGACTAAAGATTTGTCGTTGTTTCCGATATAGCATGCTCACTTTCAATTGACGTTTCTAACCTTCGAGAACGGAGCTGAGACGAAGGAATCTCAGAGGGCTCCACCGTCTCGGGCTTTATATTTGTGTAAGCTACATTGGTTTACTAACAGAACACTGGCTGAGGATATATGAGTTTTCCGTAGCTTTTGTTCACTCATCGTTCAGTTCTTAGCGTCCGTAATGAAATTATTTATCTATCTGTCTGCCTGTCTGTCTGTCTGCCTGCCTTTTTGTGCGTCCACCTGTCCTTAACCACTCCTGCCATTGGCCACTACACATTCATGAGCCGACAAATATAAATACAATATTAAAAAAAAAGAATGAAAGAAAACTAGATCCAGTTTCATATGCCGACAGCGTCCTCTCTCAGAACTCTGATATTTAGCCCACAGCGATTTCTCTTTTCATTTTCAAGAAGTAAATACTTTTTAAAAAAATTATACATCTCAAGCGAGTGAAGAGAAACTCAGCTCATGCAGAAAGCGACAGCAGTACAGATGTTGCATGATTGAGAAAATGCTCTGCTGTATGAATCTGATAATGACTTATGATGAGAGAGAGAGAGAGAGCTTTTTACTGTTGCAGTAGAGAGCAAAGTAAAAAACTTAGATGAAAGATTGAATGGTCCACAGTTTCCAACCGTCTCAAGCCGGGAGTGCAATATTCTCACCGCCTATTTGCCTTTTCAATAATCCTGCCTGTATGTGTATTTGTCGGACGAGTGCTAACCGTGTATGTAGGCTTTGTGTGAGAGGCTGGAGTGTAACAATTGGTCTTCTTAGTGTACACTAATTATGTGATGTTGTGAGAGCTGTTTACCCACAGCAAGGGGCAACTGTGAGACGCGGCTTTGGCTGCAGAAAGCGGGGATTGTCAACTTGTGCTTGACCGTTTGATGTTGTCACTGTTTGCTTCTTGTATGTAAAGTTGCACACGATGTAGTAACATTTGAAAATATTAATAAACTTATCACCATAGAGAGAAAAAAAGACACCACCCCCAATTCATTTATAGAAAGAGTTCAGACAGAAAGGAGGAGGTGAGATTTAAAGACTTGCGCATACCTGTACAAGGGTTTTTTTTCTTTCTTTCTTTAATTGTCCTTTTTGGTTTTTTTTTTAGAGTAAATATGTTTAAAATAATTTTTGGGTGTTGAAATAAGCGTGTTTTCATTGGATTTGTTGAGTTTAAGAAGTACACAATATATATTTATAGTTTCAGAAAATGGATCAAAGATTCTGTAGAATTAACATTGTAAAAAAGTACCGGAAGTCAGTTGCGTGAAATATAATGTTTTGTGTTTACCAGTGGTTCTGAAACTTTGACAGATTTTGACACTTTTGATAATACAGATTTCTTTCGTGGTACACCTGTGTTAAGTGTGAATGAATTTGTGGTATTTTATTGTTTAAATCACATGAATCTGAACATATATATATCATGGCCACACAAAAAAGAACAAATATATCCATACTACAAGAACTTAATATTGAAGAAGGCTGGCTAGTAAAGATTAAACAAAGAAAACTTAAATATTTTGGACACATCAAACGTCATGATAATCTAGAAAAGACCATCTTGGAAGGGTACATAATGGAAAAAAAGAAAGAGAGGAAGACCAAGGCGAAGATGGCTGCAAGACATCATTGATGATCTGCAAATGGATGCATCAGCAGCAAGGCATCTTGCTGACAACCGAGAGGCCTACATAAGTGCTGTTAGGGAGGCAAAGTTCCTCAAGGGACATGCAAATGAATATATATATATAGTTAAGAGAAGCTAATTCAGTGAGCATAACATCCCGTGATGAGATTGAAAGACTCGCCGAAGACAGGAAATCTTGGCGAACTACCAATGCGGGCCCTATTTGACGTTTAACGGTACGGGAAAGATGTAAGATAAACATAATGTGGCGGCACATCTATGGCTGTCTTGAGGCACACCAGAGCGACGTTTGTTGTGAAGCCATTTTTGTCTTCTCACTCCAGCAGATCTGCTCCATTAGAGGGCACGATCAACGGCGTTTTCTGGAATTAGTTTGACAGTTTCTTCCATTTTTTCCCCTTTAAAATGATAATAACCTCGGGTATTTAGAGTCATTGAGATGTTTATATTCAGTGGGTTTTGGGGGTACCATGATGGCGGGCCGCATACTAGGAAATAAGGGTAATATACGCCCCATGAGACACGCGTTTTACGCTTTACAGCAGTGGTTGCAAAAGTGGGCGCTACCGCCCTCCTGGGACCCATGAGAAGATTGGGGTGGGAGAATAAGAGGCAAGCCAGCGACAGAGCGTATCTGAACCATTTGAGCAGGAAAAAAAAAACGTATTTAGGAACTCTAAGAATGTGGTCAAGATGGTAGGGCGGCACTCGGAACAGTTTGGGAACCTGCTGCTTTAGAATAAGCTAAAGTTGAAGCCTTCACATCTTAAGGATCGAATATGAAGAGAGGGATACATCTGATGATCTGAGACGCTGCATGATAGTTTCACGAAATGGTCTGAACTCTATTGTGGATACCTTGAACTTGGAAACTTCCTAAACTCTAAGTTGTTATTTGGAATATATAGATTCATTTTCTTGTTACGCCGTCATTTATTGTTCTGTATTATAGTTCATGCAGATGTTCGTCAGGAAGGATAAATGTTCTAACACTTGGGTTTTACAAATAGAATGCGTTTGAGCGGATTTGGCAGGAACATGAAAGCCTAATGACGACAGATAAACGACGGTCTTTGTACAACAAGAGCTGTGGTTAGCTGTTTGGAGAGTGGAAAATCTCGGGGTTTTTTTTATTTTGTTGTTTCTTGACGCGAATCTTTCTGAGTTTATGGCTGTTTATTGGGAGCGCAGGTGTGTTGCTGTAGAGGTACGTTCGCCGAAGCACCCGGCCTTGTCTGTAGCATGGGCAAGAAGTGGCTCTCCAGATCTTCTTCTCTCCTTTAGTCTCGAGTCCTTTCCCTAAATAAGTTTGTTTTTAAGCCCATTTGCTGTTATAATGGGCTCCTTTATTCGAGTTGTTTTTTTCTGTGTTGACATAATGTAGCTCTTCTATGTATTTATAGTTTTATCTTTCATTGTTACCACTTTCGATAGGGGCTTCGTTCATCAACCCCCCGCGTTTTGTTATGGTGGCTCTTGAGATCCGGCTGTCACTTGTATATTGTCACCCCAACTCGCAGCTGTCAGTCATATCAAGCTCTTCATTACTTTCCTGTGTATGGATTTGGAGATTAGAAAGATCTCATTCCTGAGCGTTTGCGGGAAACACTGCTGCTTTTCTTGTCGGAGTTTCTCGTGCCACGGCAAGTGTGTGAGTTGTATAGTACTTTATGTTAGAGCCACTCAGCTCACAAGAAGACATTGTTCTGAAAATCTCGCAGCGCGTTTCTTTAACTACCCTGACCCCAGTGATTTTGTTTTGTCTTCTTTACCCCCTCCTCACAGCTGATATGTTTGGACCAGGTCCTTTAAGTCCGGCAGGGTTTGTGCTGGTGTTATCTACGTATACACGAACCTACAGCTGTGAAGTACACGTCAGCTGAATTGCTTTAGTTTGCCATTAATACGGTTTGAGCCGTCATTCTGATTTATGTATATAAATTAATTACACTGAAATGACATTGAGTGACATTCTCATTATGAGAGTTATTGCTGTTAATTACAAGCAGTATAATCAGCTAAAAATTATGGGACGAGAATGTGATTTTTAGTTATTTTCTCATTTAAAATTTGCCTTACATATCGGCAGTCTGAAATAAAAATGCCACCCGAGTAGATATTACTACCAAAAATCTCACGACGCTTTTTTTAAAAATCTCTGCTAACTGCAGCTAACACCTGTCATCTTTATCCTGGCCAAGAATCAGAGCACGCTTCACACATCATAACCTCGTGCCGTTGAGGGGAGTGGGGGGGAACATAGTTCCCAACACAACAGACTTGCTGAATTATGACATTACATCTTTTGTTCATGTTGATGAATTCAAGTTTACTAAAAATGATTCTTGTTGTTCATGTTGATGAATTCAAGTTTACTGATTATTTTTGTGCGTGAACGTTTCATGCGGTTGTTTAAGTGTATTGTTATGTTCACTCGCTGTAACCGTCAACATAGTTGATCAAGTATGTGGGAGAGAGGGGGGATGATTTGTTTTGCACGAAAACCTGCTTTCCCTTAAATGTACTGACCGGTCCCGTATATAGTTTTTTCCTGAGATGTTCAAGCTTAGGTTTTAGGCGTTCGTTTTTACGGTTGGATGGAGTGGGGCACGACAGAAACAAAGTCTGAAACCTGCTCCTTTCACAAGCAGTTTATATCATCAGGTATACTACTCTTACTGTTCAGTCTTACTTGTCTGCTTGTATATGTGACTTCAATCTTTTACTGAATTGTGTAACTAACTTCAGTGCTGGAGGCTGTGTGGTCTCGGAGGTAGACTTTCACGCTGAATTTTGGAGGTCGCGGGTCCGAGTCCCGCTGGAAGTGGCAGGGATTTTTGTCCCGCTCGTGAACCCTTCAGCAGTAAATTCCCTGAGGTTGTCGGACCGAACCCCATGTCGCATGTTACAAATCCTTTGGTAGTTGGAAATCACAACAGAAAGAGTAGGCCTGGACCAGAATTCTACGGGGGGGGGGGGGGAGCTAGTACGTAGTTTGTCAGGACCTTTGAGTGTTTAGGCTGACCGCAGAGCCTGACATCTGTTCTGAGATGCTGGAACAGGCTGAACCTGTTTGGATGCCCTGATTGCAGCGAAGCCATTTCCAAATAGATGAACTTAATTTCTATGTTGTCTAATTGTTTCTGTGATTTAAACTCCCCATTGTATGACTGACTTCAGTGTTATTGTATGATTTTTTTAGTGTACTGTCATGAAGTGCCCCTTGTTTGCTACCTAGGGTCACCGCCAAGAGCTTATATCATGCCAGCTATCAGGAGACGGATTCAGGTGGAGATTGGCTCGGACGTCACCTTGGAATGCCCTAGTTACGGACACAGAGAGGCTAACATCTCTTGGAGCAAATATGGAACCAGTCTTCCCATTGGGCGCTTCACTTTCTCAGCCTTTGGTAAGTGTTTTATTGTTATTTTGGATTCCTCGGTGTTACTGATTATGCCATTATGCCTAGAAATGAAGGGAGGAAATTACCGAAGTTTTTAAAATCACATTACGTAGAGAAAACTACCAAGCTCAGACAAGATGTCTGTCCTCTCAACAGCTGAAAGCTACATGAGGAAAGAGGCAAGACAAAGAGATAAGTCAGACTTGAAAGTACTGTTTTCATTAAGATAACGCATTCAGACTGCCATTTACAAGTGCATCCTATTGTTTAAGCGGAAAGAAAGTTTGACTGTTTATTACAGAAAGTGTCTTATTCTTTCTGTATACTGCAGCTAAAGCAGTGTGTTTTTATCATGACTGATTAGTTTCTGTGTTAAAAAAAAGGTTTTGTGATTGTTTCTTGTTAATGATCACAGAGCTCTATGCCTTTACTGATGTTAGTTCGAAAAATATTCTGCCACTGTTTCTTATTATTTGTTTCTCATTGTTGATATCACGTGTTGTTTTATTAATGTTGTTGTGAATGTGGCTTGCAATTTATTATGGCTGGCCCTGAAGTCAGATTTCTCTTTTTTTTTTTTTCTTCTTCTTCTTTCTCAGGAAATCTCAAGATTCATTCTACACAGTACGAGGATTCAGGCATGTACAGATGCAGCAGTGGTGGAGCTGGAGAGGAAGAACAGGTGCATTTGGAGATCCTGACACCCCCTGTCATACAGGTGGTGAAGGAACCCCAGGCAGTGGTTGAGATTGGGGGTCGTGTGGAGATGGCGTGCTCCGTGGTGGGGTTCCCAGAACCAGAGCTTCAGTGGTTTCACAACGGGAGAGAGCTGGACAACAAGGGCAAAGGTAGACAGTACTGCCATTGGCTGTCTTTCTTTCTCTCTTGAGTCTGTTCTGTCTGTTTGGTGGTTGATGACCTTCACTTAATATCAGCTGGATTTCTTGTATGTAATGTCTTCTCAGATGTAGAACTGCAGGCTAGACTTGGATGGGGAGTTGCATAAAAAGGCTTTTTTTTTGTTGTTGTTTTTAATTCTTGGACTGAGTTTATGAACTTTCCAGCAGGCTCCACCACTTTGAGGAACACACAGATTTCCTCACACTTGATCAAGCTGAAGTATCACAACCTTTGTCCAGGATCTCATTGTGTTTTAGCTGATTCTAGTTTGCTACCTTCATAACTGCTCACAATCCTCTAGACTAGTTGTTCCCAGTTAGCAAAAATTCATGGACCACCAACTGTTTCTAAATCCAGGCCATGGACCCCACCCCACCCCCCCCCCACCCCCAAATTTTGGATAAGTTTCATATCTGTTTGGTACCTGTGTGTTTTAGATGCAAATTTCATTCAGGTTCCAATAACATCAAAAATCAATCTCTTTCTAGTATCCTCTTTGTTTTTCTTGTGGTTACCCCAAGTGTAGGACACTGCCATCATGTTAGTTTGTTGCTGAGGCTACATCAGAAAAACATGGTTCTCTCTTCCATGCAGGACTTGCTGAAACATCATTTGTTAGACATTTCACTGGGAGTTTTCGTATGGACCACCAAGTGGGAACCACTGCTCTAGACAATGGTTCTCAGCTTTTTTCAGATCACAGACCACTGATGATGATGATGATGAGCCTCCTTAACTTCCCCCGTAACAGTCCTCCACCTCATCCCGCCACCACTGCTTGGTGTTAAATTGAAAAAAAATCATCACACATTTCTAGTGTTCCATTCAGTTGCTGTGCAGGCCCTACATGACTCTTGTCAGATCATCTTTTTCACCAGTCTCTCTTCTGTTAAGTATTGCTTAGATATCAATCAGTAGCTTCCCTTCATACAGTTTAACCACTCTATGTAAACTAGGTAAAAGGGAAAAAACACACACACACATAGAAGTTGCTTTTATTCACAGATACTCATTTACTGTAGCAATGGAGATAGTGGTTGGATGAAATGAAATAGTCCTTCACACATAGAACTGAAAAGAAAAACCAATCTCTCTTTATAATGCTGATCTAACTCCATGATGACATCCCCTGCAGTGATGGATGCATAGATCAATAGTAATCCTCTTAACTATGTACATTTTTCTTGGCAGCTGACAACGTAGTTTGATTTATTTAGTCCACTTCGGGAGGTTTCTGGAATGCTTAGAGAGAACTTGATAGAATGAAGCAAAATTTACACATTTAAAAGTTTTGGAATTTTACTCTGGACAAAGTGAAATATCCTAATGTCTTGGAGGGATTCGAAGGGGATCAGATGTATGAAAAGTGTCCTGATTTGAGATATAAAGTTGTAGTGTTGTGAGAAGAGAAAAGGATGAGAGAAAAGTTGAGATACATATTTAGGATGATTTTTTTTTTTCTTTTTTAATCGTTTGAAATCAGATGCATGAGTTTAATTAATTTCTTGATATATGCTGCCTTTTTTTTTGTTACATTTCTTAAATTTTCATGAAAAAAAAAATGATAACCGTGAAATCAGAATATTAAATAACAAACAAGATCAAAGATGTAGAAATACTTTGATCTTATTTGGTTGTGCATGAAATTAGTACATAGGTGGCTTGTTTTGTTGTCATAGTCATTTTAAGAATTTTGTCATGATTTAAACTACATGTAGGTCTCCAGTACTCATGGTTCATAATGTAGTTTCATGCATTTTTTGGTGGCATTGTGTACATTAGTAAGATTTCTTCCAAGCTTATTAAGAAGCTTGGCTTTTGCAGCCAGTGGTGTGGAACCATTCCCACCTTCTGGTGTATGCTTGGAGAACAAGGAAAGTCACAACAATCTGGTACCATCATCCATTACCAAGAACATGGCAAGCCATGAGAGAATCATCATCATTCTGTCTTGTAATGTTGTTTGCTAGGTAAGAGAGAATCATCATCATGCTATCTTGTAATGTTGTTTGCTAGGTAAGAGAGAATCATCATCATTCTGTGTTGTAATGTTATTTGCTAGTGATGAGAAAAGTTGTTGAGCAGAACTGCCTTCCAGGACAAAAAAAGAAAACAAAATGGCTTTATAATCTGAAGAGTTTTGGTTCCCCATTACACTATGAGATCAGCAAAGTATTTCAAAAAGTAATTAAATGGATCTATTTCTTCTTATTATTGAACCAGGAAATGTAATCCTTGCTGCAGTCAGTGCTGCAGATGCTGGTATCTATCAGTGCATGGCAACTAATAGACTTGGAACAGCCTATGGAGTCACAAGATTACAGATTCGAAGTCAGCACAGGGGGTTGCCAGCTGTGCCAGGTTAGTAAAACTTTGGATATATCTACTTGGTTCATTACTTATTTAGTATGTGCTAGTTTTTAGTCCTGTGTTGGTTAACATGCGTGGAAAATCTTAACAGAGAAGTCTTTGGTACCAGACTTTGGTCTGTTATAGTACCTTTTTTTTTTTTTTTTTAAATTTTGTTTCAAACTATACTAGTGAAGAGAGAAAATGTTACAGTTAAAGCATGTCACAGACACTGCAGTACATGGCACATAATGATTATAAGATGCTCATCTTAAATGTTAACAAAAACTGTTACTCATGAAACAGAATCTATGATAATTTCAGCTGGCTAGTCCTTAATGACATGAAACCACACTTTCTTCCTCTGTGACCAGACAGATGGAGATTGTTGTGCTGAATAAGAAAGCAGCAGCTTCGAAACACTTGTTGCTAGCACTCCACAAATTTGGGCTGAAGAGCAAGAGCACACATGAAGCTAGACCTGCAGCAGCATCAGAGTGCCAACTGTCACAGCACAAAGCTTTCTGTAGAAAGTTTGAATTTTATTTTACCCTACCTGCTTGTCAAGCCACTGGATGTTGGCTGCAGAGTTGTACCTTTAATGTTTTCTTCTTGCAGAAAATCTGAAACCTTCACTTGGAGATGATGAGGATGACGGAATATCCTCAGGTCACAGCAAGCTGGATGAGCAGAGGGGGAAACTTGGACGCAGGGAGAGAAGGAAGAATGGAAGGCAGAAAACTGTCCAGACAAGGGACAGAAGGAAAAAGAAGAAGAATGGTCTTGGTGGGCATGGGGACAGTGAAAAACGTGAGAAGTTTCTCTGAGCTATATTGTTTTCATTATGTTTGTACTTAATATGTGAGCCTGTGACACAATAGGGTAATTTTAAGCTCAGATCTTTCTGTCAGCAGCTTACAGCTCTCATAAAACTTAGACAAGGTAACCTTGTTATGCCATGGAGTTTCACAGTCATTGACTCATAGCTGACCAAGACCCTGTCCCACCTCCATTGGTAACCCCAGTAACAGGCCTAGCCTGGTTAACGGGGCAGGGATTGCCGTAGTCCCCGTGGTGGTAGAGTCTGCTAAAGACACATTGCGCACCCCCCCCCCCCCCACACTGCTTTTTAGTTCACTGTCTTTCTCTCATCCTGCTGTCAGTGCACAAGACACATGGGACTGCTGGTAGCAAGGGATTTCCACTTCTGTTGGTTCTTGGCTGTCTCTCATGTCATTTTCTGTTTTCATCTCCATGTCTCCTCGGGTTGTCCCATGCTTCACTTACACTGTGGATTCCACATAAAAGCTGTTTTGTGGTAAGGATTTTGTCTGTCATACTCATAATGTGGCCAGTCCATTGCTATCTTGTCCTTTCAGTCACTGTTGACAGTGGTGTCATGTCCGTCTCTTAACAAGAGGTCATTATTTATTTACACAGCTTTTATGTAGACACTTGGTTTGACAGGTGTGTATGTGATTTATAATGAAAAGTTTTGCAGGTAAACTTATTGATAAGACAACAGGTCATGCCAGAAACATTTGTTGTTAGACTTTTGCTGTTGCAGGCCTTTCTTACTGTCACAGAGTAATAGGTGTCAGCGCATTCATTTAGATTTAGACTTGCAAGTAAAATAAAGTATGCATGGATGCTAGTAGGCATCTATGGAAATGATGTTGTTACAAAGACCATTTCAGTTTCCATATGTTCACTCAAAATATTGATCATATCCATTCACCAATGTCCTTGGTGGGTCATCAGCAAAGCAGTCACTACCAAATATGTCTTGCAGTAAATTCTCCCCAACCTTCACAGTCTGTAACCAGCCTGTGGTATGGTATCCAAGGTCTGCTGCATGTTAATCATCTCTATTTCTGCTGTTCTTCACCAGGTCAACTTCTTTTTCTCTCTTCCTCAGGTGACCATTTCATGGCTGTTTTAGCAGTGTTGCTAGAGCCCTTTTGGAACAAACAACCAGTCTGTTTCCAGTGTCTTTTTTTGCTAAAAGTTCATTTTGATCACACAATAAATAGATCATCCACGATGAACATCCTGTGCTTATCTTTGTTTTTGCTTCTTTTGTAGCCAAATATGCTCCATCCGTGCCCACGGTGGCTCAGCTGTCAGATCGTTCTGTGATGCTCAACTGGTCAGTCTTGGACAAGGGGAATGGCCAGACGATCAAATTTTTCAAGGTGCAATACAAAGAGATGAGCCCTGAGAAAGGACCGTGGCGTACAAATGATGCTTACCTTGCATACAATGTCAGGAGGTTTGAGGTTGCTGATCTCAAGTCAGGTTAGTGATAAGAGATAGATGTCTTTATCCTGTGCTTAATCTGTATACACGAGACTGACTTTGTATGTGTAACTTAACGTACTGACAACCTTGTGAGCTCTAATGTGCCACCCCTTACCGACATATACTGTCCATTTTCAGAGACATCTTTTCAAACACTAGTTGCAGGTACCTATTTATCAAATGATGTACCCCTTGTATGCCTGCAGTCTGTTACCTTTACCTTGACAAACCAGTTCAGTGCATGTAGACCATGTACACTTGCATCTAGGTATTTTTTTTTTTAATATATGATTCTTGTTTCCATGTGTGGTGATTTTATTTTTCTGATGTTATTTATATTGCATTGATGTGGTTTATGCTATGAAAATACTAATTCAGGTTTTTATTTGTGCCTGTTCAAAGGTGGGTCTTACAAGTTTCGCATTCTGGCTGTGTATGAAGATGATGACAATAAGAACTCTGCCAACACCCCAATCTTCAAACTAACAGTGCAGCCTCATGCCCAAGCTAGGGCTCCGGACACAGCTCCCACTATAGTTGAGGCCAAGCCAATAGTCTACCAGCAAAATTTTGGCATAGGAGTCAAGTGGCAGGTCAGTCTTGTGTACTCTTGTTAATCAAGTTTGCCTTTAATAAGTAGAACAGCACATTTTGTTGTAGGCATGAAACTATTTGAACATGCATTATTGGAGAACATGAGTAGCTGGGTTAAACCTTTCCACACTTTACCATAATGTTCTCTTGCAGGACAGTAGCCTGGTAGGGCTGTCATGGGACCTTGTTTTGAAGAAGCTTGGAACTAGTTTCTCTGTTTTGTTTGCCTGCAGCTCTGAGAAATGAGGAAAGCCATAACAGTTTGCTGACATCGTCATCCTTATTGCTGTTTGATCAGACAGCTCTTAGAGAACAAGTAGTTGTCAAAGTCTGAAGGCAGCATTGCTCAAGCATGCCCATGTTAAAAGTGAGGCAGGGCTGATGGAGATTACAGTGAAAATGTAATACTTGAGGTTCATGTGTGTGATAGATGTACTATCATAAGCTGATGTGAGGAGCAGAAATCTTTCATGTACAGTGTCATTCAGTTAGATTTTAGACTTGCACATTTATCTGCCTTTTTTTTTCTTTTCTGTAGTTTGTCATTTGAGTGTACATCATTCATCTTGACAGTTCAAATATTCATTTGTGAATTACATTATAAGATATGCATATCTTTACAGCATTGCTTGACCATTTAACCTACAAGTTTTTTTTATATCAGTGAGAAAGCTTTTCATAAAAAATCTAAAGAATCTTTTATTCAATAATTGTGTTGATTTGGTTCCTTTATTTTCTTTGAAAGCCATATTGAAGAATACTTTAGAAAATACTAAAACATCTGTAATGCAGCTTCTCTAAGTATCATTTTTAAATATTTGGAACAAGTTTCATTTCTACATTTATATGATATTACAGAACCACAAAAGAGCTAAAAATAGATGGCTGATACTTGACACTATAGTGGGCAGAATTATTGGTCACTTATGTGACATGATGAAAGAAGAACAAAGACGCAATTTTGGAAATGAGTGAAAGCAAAACCAGCTGGGCATTCAAAAGCTAATGTTGGTGAATCCCTGCAGAATAACAGTGAAAGGATGCATAGAGGTGTGTTGGATGTGGAGAATAACAGTGAAAGAATGCATAGAGTTGTGTTAGATGTGGAGAGTCCAGTGTAAGCACTTATCAGGTTTCTGGACTTTGTGTAGGAGAATGTCAGGTAAAGAAAAGGTATTCGTTATAGATTTGGGTAATCTGTGACCTTGTCTGGAACAGGTGGAAGCCTCTATCATTTTGGCAGTCAGAAGTGGACAATACCCCAGAGTATCTCAACAGACTGCAGCCTGGGTCCCCCTTCCCCCCCCCCCCCCCCCGACAGGGCCTGATAGTTTATAACAATAAAATAATGTAGTAAAACATAAAATTATGAATTGAACTACCGGCAATAGACAGAAGATAACAGTTGCTAAAAATTATGTGGCTATTTTTGTTTCCCCATAATTTCAGTTCTTTTTTTTTTTTTTTGGTCATTCCAGTACAAGGCAGAAACAGCCTCTCCTATTGAAGGCTTTATTATATTCTACAAACCTTTTGGAGCAAGTGAAGACAAAGAGAAGCTGATTCCAGGAGCTGGCATACGCAACGATGTTATCCGAGACCTGCTTCCCAACACCCCTTACAATATCAGAATGCAAAGCTTCAATACAGCTGGAAGGAGCCAATTCAGCAATCAGGTTGTTAAGACAACAAAAGTAAGAGGTCAGTGGTAACTCCTCAATACTGAGAACATAATAACAATACGTTTTACAAGCTTAGTCCTAGTCCCATTTGTGTGGAACTTATGAACAGTTGTTTTAATCATTTATGCACTGGTTACCATGTGTATCAGTGTGCCTCACTCGTCAAACAGCATCAACTTCAGAGACAGTTTTCCTAAACATAGTGTAAGGAGTACTCATTTTTACACCTGGGTTGACTGCAGTAAGACAGCAGAAGAGGGCCACTAATACTCATTTTTACATCCAGGTTGACTAGTAAGACAGCAGAAGAGGGCCACTGATACTCATTTTTACATCCAGGTTGACTAGTAAGACAGCAGAAGAGGGCCACTAATACTCATTTTTACATCCAGGTTGACTAGTAAGACAGCAGAAGAGGGCCACTAATACTCATTTTTACATCCAGGTTGACTAGTAAGACAGCAGAAGAGGGCCACTAATACTCATTTTTACATCCAGGTTGACTAGTAAGACAGCAGAAGAGGGCCACTAATACTCATTTTTACATCCAGGTTGACTAGTAAGACAGCAGAAGAGGGCCACTAATACTCATTTTTACATCCAGGTTGACTAGTAAGACAGCAGAAGAGGGCCACTAATACTCATTTTTACACCCAGGTTGACTAGTAAGACAGCAGAAGAGGGCCACTAATACTCATTTTTACACCCAGGTTGACTAGTAAGACAGCAGAAGAGGGCCACTAATACTCATTTTTACACCCAGGTTGACTAGTAAGACAGCAGAAGAGGGCCACTAATACTCATTTTTACACCCAGGTTGACTAGTAAGACAGCAGAAGAGGGCCACTAATACTCATTTTTACACCCAGGTTGACTAGTAAGACAGCAGAAGAGGGCCACATCCTTTGCATGAACTGTTCATTTTGCTGTCATACTGTGCAGGAAAACATGGCCAGAATGTACCGACATAAAGATCATCTCATAACAAAAACTTTCATAAACGATTTGTAACTACAGATTCCTTTTAACAAAAGACAACCTACTTGTTTTAGATTCATCACTGGAGGAAGACTACTTGGAGCCAGAACTGCCACAGAAGGAGCCAGAGACAAGCACAGAAGCACCAGTGTCAAGCAGGAGGAGCAGTGAAACACTAGAACAGCCCGTGATACTGGGAGTTGTGCTTGGTGCCCTGATTCTGGCTCTCTTCATCCTGGTCACCATGTGCTGGTGGAAGCAGAGGCAGCAGAAGAGAAGGAGTAGGTTCTTGAGTTATTTCACTGTAAACTTGCTCCAGCTTTATGTTCTTGATCTCAGCATTCTGTTACCACAGCAAGCCCATTAGACGCTGCAGTTATTAAGGCCAATGAATTAGAGATCTTTCCATCGCAACTTTGGAATTTTGACATTGAAAATGACAGTTTTATCTACATTTTCTTCTTCTTTGGGCAGTTGCTGATTTCAGCAGCTTTTCAAGTTGCTGGGGCTCATTGCTGCAGACAAGGCATATTTCCATTCCTCTTCTTTTTTATCTTTTCTTGCCAGTTGTTGATTCTAAGACCATGTGTATCTTTTTCTAGGCTGTCTCACAGTACATCTTACGTCCTTCCCATGCCGTTAAATGTCACATATGGCTCACATGGTAGTTCACCAAGTTTTAGGCGAGCTTTTCAACCTCATCAAGGGATTTTACGCCTACTAATTTGGCCTCTCTTAACAGTGTCCTCTTTAGAGTTTCATGTGGTCTGCCTCTTTTTCTTCTGCCTGTTGTGTTCCACTTGAAAATAGTTTGTTTTGGGATTCTCTGACTGTTTCTTCTCATCACGTGACTGATTTATGTCCCTCTCCTTTTTCTGATTACCAATGAGATAGGTTGTTGTTCACTTATCTGCCTTATCTCTATGCATTGTTCTTGAATTTGTTCCACTTTATACCGAGTGTTTTCCTTAGGCATTTGTTCCAAAAAGAGTCTAATTTGTTTACCACAGTACATCATGCTTAACAAACAAACAAACAAAATTCATTTTTATAGTATTTACCACGTGCAAGATCAAGTCAGAAGTTTGTAACATAAACAGAAACACGCACAAGAGAGAGGGTGTGTGTTTAATCATTAGCTGCCATACCAAGAATTTAGTCTTTGTGCTTCTCCATTTTTTTTTTCTTTTTGCAGCAACCCTTGGTATTTCTGATTTGATAAATTTCCTTTACTGTATATCAGTATATGGGTTACTAGATGTGTCATGACTGTTCAGGCTTACTACAACCCGTGTTTAAGCAAGTGAGGATGTGAACTTTGGTCATGTGACTGAGTTGTTATTGAACTAGATCATGAGAGGAGTTTTGACAAAACTTTTGGAGGGAGAACAACTGAAAGCTAAAGGATAGGCATACTTGTATGAACTCCCTGTAACTGTGAGCTGTTCTTTTGCAGCAGATGCTGTAGAGGTGTTGAGGCATAGCAGCGTATCGGCATGGAAGTGGGTTATGGCAGCTATTTTTTCAGTCCCGGAGTACAGCTAAAAAGCAGGGGGGCGTGCAATGCTTCTTTAGCAGACTCCACCACCATGGGGACTGGTGATCCCTGCCCCCTGCTAGGCCTAAACTGGGGGTACCACGGAGAGGTGGGACAGGGTCTTGGTCCGCTATGGTTCGCTAACCCTGACGCTGGCATAGCAGCTGTGGGTCACTGATTGCCTCATCGGACATGCATCTTAACCCCTAGAGGATGGATATACGGAAGTGTATGATGCCTTTATCTGTCAAATGAGTGCTGAGAAAGTGATTAAATATAGAGTATGTTTGTAGGATCTTTGATTTAGACTTATGCTTGGGCTTGTTCTTGAATGTAAAGGTTGCTCCTAAGTTGCTGTCAAAGTCAGTATGAAGTTTTTGTACATTTCAGTGTGCTGTATGTTGAGCTACCACTACTTACAACATGTCATACCACATATGCACTCATCTGCCATTAGGTCACACCATACATCTTACATCCTTCCCGTGCCGTTAAACATCACATAGGGCTTGCATAGTTGTTTGCCAAGTTTTCCTATCTTCGGTGAGTTTTTCAACATCATCAAGGGATGTTATGCCCACTAAACTGGCTTCTATTAACAGTGTCCTCTTTAGAGTTTCACGTGGTCGACCTCTTTTTCTTCAGCCTGTTGTGCTCAACTTGATA
The DNA here is from genome assembly GCA_009760885.1 of Achatina immaculata. Lineage (NCBI taxonomy): Eukaryota > Metazoa > Mollusca > Gastropoda > Stylommatophora > Achatinidae > Lissachatina > Lissachatina immaculata. The sequence continues at coordinate 49,185,430 of CM019713.1, forward strand.
GATTGTTTTGGTATCCTCTGATTGTTTCTTCTCATCACATGGACTGCATATGTCTATCTTCTTTTTCTGATCACCCATGAGGTAGGTTGTTGTTTGCTCATCTGTTTTAATCTGTGTGTTGTTCTTAAATTCATTCTGCTTTATACCAAATATTTTCCTTAGGCATTTGTTTTCAAAAGAGTCTAATTTCTTGTCTGTTTCTTTAGTTGATTTCCAGCTTTCACATGCATAAATGAGGGTGGATATAATGTTTGATTGGAATAATCTTTACTTGGTTTTTGTGCTTAGAACTTTTGAATTCCATATGTTCTCAAGATTTTTGAAGGACATTGCTGCTTCTGCAATTCTAACTTCCCTCCTGATGTCACCATACTGGTCTATGTAGCTGCCAAGGTATGCAAATTGGTTTACTTCATTAACAACTATTCCTTCTATGTATATTTTTCCTTCTTGATTAATGAGAAATTTCATAATTTTTGTTTTGTCTTTGTTAATTTCAAGTCCTATTTTGCTAGCCAAGGAAGACAGGGAATCTGTTTTTTTCCTGTTTCATTTTCACATTGTCACTGATAAGAGTTATATCATCTGTAAAATCAAGATCTTCTATTTGGGTCCCATGTACCCAATCAGTGCCGGTTTTACCTGTACAGCACCTTTTCATTATAAAGTCTATGGCAGTTCCAAAGGGCAATGGAGATAATATACATCCGTGTATCACGCCTGTTTCAATCTGAAACCATTTGCTCCTTCCTTCTTCTATCTTGACTGCACAAACATATCAATTGTAGAGATCTCTAATAATGTTGACAATTTTAGATAGTATTCCATATAGTCTTAAAATTCTCCACAATGAGTCTGTGTGTGTGCTATCAAATGCCTTTTTAAATCTATAAAGTTCAGGATTAATGGTTTTTGCTTTTCAATATGTCCTTCAAGTATTATTCTCAGAGTAAAGATCTGATTGAGACAGCTTCTCCCTTTTTGAAATCCTGCCTGTTCTTCTCTCATTGCAGTATCCACTACATCCTTAATTCTATTCAGAATCACTTTACAAAACACTTTTGACACAACTGATAGTAAGGTTATTGCAGTCACTGAGGTTGCCTTTTGTGGCCATTTAAAAATGATTCCTTGTTTCCATTTAGAAGGGACCATTTCTTCTTTTCAAATTTTATTAAACATTCTCTGTAGTTGGCTCTTGTTGTCATTATTAATAGCTTTTAACATTTCGACTGTTATTTCATCTTCACCTGCAGCTTTGTTCTTAGCCATTAGATTCACTGCTGTTTCAATTTCATTCAGTGTAACTTATCTAAGTTGACATTTAGTTGTGGAACTGGTAAATCAGTTTCAAGATTTACTAATTCATTTGGGTGTGATTGATTAAGTATTTCTTTGAAGTGTTCAGCCCATCTTTGCTTTTTGTCTTTACTTGATGTTAATAGATTGCCTGTTTTGCTAGAGACTGGTCTTTCTCTGGAGGTAATAGCATCTGTTAGCTTCTTCTGTATTTTATATAGAGGTTTGCTGTCTCCTGTTTTTGCTGCATTTTCTGCTTCTTTTGCCATATTGTCCATATATTCTCATTTGTCTCTTCTAGCTTTACTTTTTACTTTATTATCTAGTTCTTTGTATGTTGCTTTTGCCAAATCTTTTCCAATATCTGTCTTTACATTCAGCATGGCTAATTTGGCTGCTCATCTTTCATGTATGTACGACATATTTTTTCCATTGAGTTTGTTGAGCAAGTGTAAGCCACATGTATACTATGGCTTAAGTTTGTATGCCCTGAAGTTTTCAAGAATTTGACCTTTGCCTCCAGGTTTGCCAGGGAGTCAGCAGCAGAAGGTACAAGATCAGTCTCAGTGCATTTTTGCAGATAATGCAAACACAAAACAAAATGGTGGCCTGTACATGGCCAATGGAAGTGTTCCGGTAGCCAATGGGCTTGGCTCACATTCTGAGAATCACAGCCATATGAACGTGGACATCAACCCTCTGGCTGAGTATGACATGCAGATGGCAATTCCAGCTGATGGCAGGCCTAAGCAGTTCTATGTGAGTGCTATCTTTGCCTGTTTTGTTTAGTTTGGTAAAGCCTTTTCTGCCTGTCTCTTGTAGTGTTGCTTCCAGTTTAAATAAAACTTGATGTAATCTCATCATCATCTTGTACCATCTCCTTGGTTGGGGGGGGGGGGGGTGGCAAAGGTTGCTCTGTCATGCTTTGAAGCAGTTTCCCAGTCAGCCAGGCTATTTATAATCTCATGTCAGATTAACTCCCCCTGGCTTGTTTTACATTTTACACCAGGGTGAAAAAAAGTTTACCAAAAACTAGAACATTTGTCTGCAAGTTCGATCACATTTTTTTTATGCTAATCTTAATTTTACACATTATGTACATAGTCCATATTATATTCATTACAGAATTGAGCAAATTAGGAATGTTCTCTCCAGCCACTCTTGGGGTTGTGACTTAGATAGTCTACACATCTGACTAACTACTTTACTTGCTTTCTTCTCCAGGGCAGTGATATGAATGGCTCAATTCCAAGGTTTGGCAGTGAGAATGGCTGTAGTGACAAGTTCAAGCATTCAAGCACTTCTCATATTGGATGTAATGGAGGAGGTAGTAGTATTATTGTTCACTCTGAACTTGTTGATCCCTCTGGAAAACTGAACTTGAGCTCTTTGTAGCCAAGGCTGTAAAGTTTATCTTGGAATGTAGGCATGAGATCCATGGAGAAATTTGCATGAAGCTGTCAAGTGTACACCAGAAGCAGGTTTCTCAGAAGCTCCACTGCCATGAAAACTGGCTGTCCAAGGCCATACAAAAGGAGCAAGCACACAAGTCCTTCTAGAAGTTCCCTGAGGAAGTGGGATATGGCGTCCTGACCTACCCTGCTCCATTGACAATAATAAGTAGGCGTCCTGACCTACCCTGCTCCATTGACAGTAATAAGTATGTCTCAAATGCAGGCATGTGGTTCATGTAGTACTGCTGTTAACTTGATTAATCAGTGAGTAGATAAAATATGTTAATTTTATTTTGTCTTATATCTCTCTGAACTTTAAGTGCCCAGGGCACATGGGGCTTCCGCAAGGGTTTTCCACAAATGCCTGTCTTTCGCCTTTTTTTCTGCTCTTGCCCAGGTGAGCCCTCTATTGCTCAACATCCTTTCTGTTGTTCTTCTCCATGTCTCTTTTGGTCTACCCTTACTTCTGTTCCCCTGTGGTGTCCATCTTAGTGCTATTTTTGGTAGTGAGTTGTCAGTCATTCTGAGCACATGTCCCAACCATCGCCAGCGTCTTTCCTCAATAATTGTTGTCAGTGGTTTCATCTGCATTTCTGCCAATAAGATGTTATTTCTTATGGTGTTTGGCCAGAATATTTTTTTAATTCTACGTAAACATTTAGTCTGGAAAGAATTCAACTTGTTTTCTATGGTTTTGGTGATTTTCCAGCATTCACTACCATAGAGTAGTACACTTAGAACATTACTCTTAAATATCCTGATTTTCATATTTATGCTTAGTTTATTTGATTTCCATATATTCTGTAGCATTGCAAAAGCCTGGTTTGCTCTAGTAAGTCTGCTGTTGATGTCCTCTGTGCTGTCTCCATTTTCTACTACTCTGCTGCCAAGGTATATAAATTCGTTGACCTCCTCCACTAACTTGTTATCTACTCTGAGTACATTTCTGTTGTTCACATTTTGCTTCATTAATTTTGTCTTTCCTACGTTGATCTTTAGTCCTATGTTGTTTGCATTCTGGGTTAACTTGTTTATTTTATCTTGCATATCTTTGTGACTGCTTGATAATAGACAAATGTCGTCCGCAAAGTCAAGGTCCTCCAGCACTGTGTTAAGAGTCCATTGTAATCCTCTGCGTTTGTCTGATGTTGCCTCCTTCATTAACCAGTCTACTGCCAAGATAAATAATGTTGGTGATAGTACACATCCCTGTTTCACTCCTGTTTGTACCCTAAAGCTGCTGGAGGTATGTTCTCCACAGATAACTTTGCACTGAAAACCCTCGTATAGGGCTTTGATTACATTAACTATTTTATGGGGGAGGCCATGCCATCTTAGGATTTTCCACAGTGCATCTCTGTTGACACTGTCAAAGGCTTTCTCAAAATCTATGAATAATGCATATGTTGTGCTATGCCACTCATTTGCCTGTTCTAATATTTGTCTAAGTACAAATATATGGTCTATGCATGATCTTCCTTTCCTAAATCCTGCCTGCTCTTTCCGAAGTTTTTCCTCAAGTATTGGTACAATTCTGTTGATGATTATTCTGCAAAATACTTTACTAGTGAGTGGCAGTAGGGTAATGCCTCTCCAGTTCCCGCAATCTCTGAGGTCACCCTTCTTTGGTAGTTTAACTATAAGACCAGTTTTCCACTCCTCTGGGGCTTTTTCTAAATCCCAAATTTGTTGTAATATCCGGCAAAGTTGTTTTGGTGTTTCTGTTTCTTCTGCTTTCAACATCTCAGCAGTCACTTCATCTTCACCTGGTGCCCTGTCTGATTTTAGCATCTTTATCGCCTCTTTTACTTCATTTATTGTTATTGGTCCTGTATTGATGTTTAGTTCCGCTTTTGCTTCAGGTATATCTATTGCTTGTGCTGCTTGTGTTCTGTTTAGTAGGGTGTTAAAGTGTTCCCTCCATCTTTCAATTTTTTCTCTTTCTCCACTGACCAGTTGTCCATTTTGTGTTCTTACTGCACTTTCACATCTTGTATTGAAGTTACCTGTCATCTGCTTTGTGATTTTATATATGGTTTTCATGTCATTTGTATATGCTGCTTTCTCTGCTGTCTCTGCTAAGTTGTCATAATACTGACGTTTATCTTGACGGCATGATTCCTTCACTTCTTTGTCTTTTTGTGCATAATTACTTAAAACTCGTTCTTTAAGCCGTTGTGATTTGGTGTTCAGTAATTTTTTCTTGATTTCTTTTCTTTGCTCTATCTTTTCCCATGTGGTCTCACTTATCCATTCCTCTTTTCTCCTTTTCCGATATCCCAGCACCTCTTTTGCTGTTTCCTGTAGTGTTTTATTGAACTCTAATATGGACATTTCTGCTTCGTCTTGTAGGACACTGAAGCGGTTCTTAAGTATTATTGAGAATTCATTTCTTGTTTGCTGGTCTATCAGTTTTCTTGTATCAAAATGTATCTTTCTGTGTTCTCCGATTCTGGCTTTCCTTAATTTTAGTTTTATTTTTGCTACCAGAAGGTTGTGATCACTTCCTATATCTGCTCCTTTCCTTGCTCGCACATCTTGTAGTGACCGTTTCCACTTGTTGTTTATTAGTATGTGATCGATTTGGTTTTCTGTGGTTTTATCTGGTGACCTCCAAGTCACCTTATGGATGTTTTTGTGTTGGAAAATTGTCCCTCCGATGGTCATCATGTTTTCTTCACAGAAACTGCACAGTCTTTCTCCATTTTCATTTATTTCTCCGATTCCTTCTCTTCCCATGATTCTTCTTCTATCTTCATTTCCTTCACCTACTTTTGCATTGAAGTCGCCCAAGATGAGTAGCATATCATGCTTGGGTATTGTTTCTACTGTGGCTTGGAGGCTGTTGTAAAAATCTTCTTTTAATTCCTCTTCAGCTGCTTCTGTTGGTGCATAACAAACTATAATAGACAGCTTCGTGAATCTTGAGTTGAACCGTGCATATAATAATCTCTCATTTATTGGGGTCCATTTCAGCAATGCTCTTGATGCTTCTTTTGTTATAATCAATGCTACTCCTCCTTCATGAAGATCTTCTTTACCTGACCATATTATTGTATCTTCTGTGTGCTGTTGTTAATTTCCTTCTGCCTTGTCCTGTCCATCTTGCTTCTTGTATTCCTAGTATGTCTAGCTTGTATCTGTGCATTTCCTTGATGGTTTGTGCTAGTTTTCCAGTCTGGTTAAGTGTTCTTACATTCCAGCTGCCTATTTGCATCTTTTGTTTAGGTTCCAGGAGGTCTGCAGTCGGGCTGGGGACTTCCAGTGGCTGGCTTTCATCCACAACCTTCATGGGCTCAGTTTCCTGATACGCATTTCTCCTTCCACCTGCATTTGCTTTTTCCCTTGCTTCTGTTTCTGTAGCAGTCTGATAGTTTTTTACCATATAGGGTTGCTGGCCCTATGCTGAACCCTCCTTAGTCGCCTTTTACGATCATGCATGGTAGGGTACAGTGGTCCTATTCTTTGCAGATCCCGGGTACCACACGGGGGATTTTGTCTTATATATTCTGTGACAATTGCTTCATTTCATCATTATTTCATGAAACTTGACAGATGAACTAACAAGTAAAAATAATTCTGTATTTTTCATATATTGTACCCTAGTGTTTTGTATCTTGAACCTCTGGGCCACATGCAGTGTTTTTCATTTCTTTTGTAGTTCTGATTCTTTGCTGCTTCCGTTATATCATGATTCGTGAATCTCACATAACACTACCACTTTTTTTTTCTTGTCACAGAAGATGCCCATATGATTTCTGTTTTCTAAATGATAAGTTTCACAAGCACTGCTTCCCCATTCCTCCTGACAGTATTCATTTACTAGAAGATATAAAGCTAATGTATCTGTTATTACTTTTTTTTTTTTCGTCATTTTTATTCTTGTGAATTGGCAACCACATTTGTACTGGTTATTTGTTTCAGGTATACCTTGTATGGATTCACAGAAACCAGTGTACCGTGTACAGCATCGCACTTTACCTTTGACCCCCAACCATCCTGTCCACATGTTCTATTCCGAAGCAGGCTCGCTGAGCCCTTCAGTAAACCACGAATACTCAGAACTAGATCGGGAACTCCCATCTCCCGGAGTTCCCCATTCTGTGCGTCAACAAACAGTTGGCCAGCATGCAAACAGCATGGGCCACATGAGAAACTTTGACTACAACTGGTCAGGTTCTTATGATCAACCTCACATGGATAAATCCCATTTCTCTTCAGGGGAGAGGCTGTCTCCTTTGTATTCACCCACCGCGGTAGACTTTGGTAAGCCAGGAATGTACCCCCAGCAGCAGCAGCAGCGCAGCAACAAATGCCACCTGCCATCTCTGCCGAAGTCTCCGGCACCCCAGGTCCCGGCATCAAACTTTGGGACATTGCCAGAGCACATGAGTCCCGGCAGTTTAGACCCACACAGAAGTGGGAAACATAAACACAGAAGGAAAAGAATGCACACTCAGGATCCGGGACCCCGAGAACATGCAGTGAGGGATCAAGCTACAAACACTGATCTCAGTAGTAATGGTGAGTTTTCAATATCCCAGTTTTTTTATTGCTCAGACATCTCAAGTACATCTTTATTCTTGGCCAGTGCATGTATTTTCTTTGCAAAATACTACGGATATAAATTCTTATTAATTGGACACCAGGTTGTAATTTGATTATTAGCATATTATTTATGTAGTAGTAGTAGTAGTAGTAGTAGTAGTAGTAGTGATTTGTTGCTTCTTTTTGTCATAATACCTGAAGAACAGCCATGCTCTGCTACTGGCCTTAAGAGATGGGCCTCCTTGCACTCAAGACACTCCTGTATGTGCTCAACCTGTAACTTAGTGTTGTCTGTCATGTATGTTGGGTGATGGTGCCAGTGGCAAGTTGATTGTACAGTACTCAAATCTTTTCTGCAAAATTCTGATGGCCTGCCGCAGCCCTTCATTACACCTCTTTTGCGTAGCATTTGATGATGAGTGCTAGATTCAGAAATTTGTTGTCGTAATAATGTTTGTTACTGCTGTTGAGATCTTATGGATCCTAGGAGCTGTTGTTGTTTAATCTCCTCGGAACAGCCAGCAGGATCTTGACTCAGTATCAGACTGGAAGTGGGTTATGGCGGTTAGTTTGAAGACCCGGAGTGGACCAAAAACTGAACTTCTTGACACACTCCACCACCATGGGATCTTGGTCAGACATGGCTGGCCCCCCCCCCCCCCCCCCCCAATTAGGCAGGTTGAGACTATAACCAGTGAAGATGTGGGAAAGGGTTGTTGTTGTTTCTGCTGTTTGCTGTCCCTGTTAACCATGCCACACACCGCCACAGTCATCTTTGCTCCCAGATAGTGCTTGGATATCATATCCTTGAGAGAGAGAGAGAGAGTTGTGCTCACAACTGTTAGTTCTCGGAGTAAACTAAGAATTAATTCACAACAACCTTCTCGTTGGCCTGTCCGCTAACTTATCAGCCCCTACACAGTTAGCCTGTAATAGCACGTCCTATAATTAGAAGCTCAGTGTAGAAGTAAAACAAGGATCTTTGTAAAATATGGTTTGCTAGACTTGATGCTTAAAAACATTTGCTAGACTTGATGCTTAAAAACATTTGCTAGACTTGATACTTAAAAACATTTGCTAGACTTGATGCTTAAAAACATTTGCTAGACTTGATACTTAAAAACATTTGCTAGACTTGATGCTTAAAAAAATTTGCTAGACTTGATACTTAAAAACATTTGCTAGACTTGATGCTTAAAAAAATTTGCTAGACTTGATACTTAAAAACATTTGCTAGACTTGGTGCTTAAAAACATTTGCTAGACTTGATGCTTAAAAAAATTTGCTACACTTGATACACAAAAACATTTGCTAGACTTGATGACAGTGTACTCAGAAACAATCCTCCTCAGCTGTAAGGCGCAGTCTTTGAATTTGGTATGACACTTTAATTTTGTAGATTGTTTTTCTAAATCATGAAAGATTTTTAATTTTAATGTGAATTTGATTTTGTCATTTCAGAGGGCACATTTGACTTTGACAACTTCTGTAGGTCAGGGTCAAGTTCAAACTCAGGGTCTGAAGTAGGTGGCCGGAACTGTGACTCTAGTTTTGCAAATAACGGGAGTTTGGAGAGCATGAACGAGGACTCTCAGTCGGCTGCCAGTACAGTTAGCCTTGACCCTGACCTTCATTTACCGGCAGACCTGCCAGTGCCGCTGTGATAAACCTTACCAACAGGAAGGACTCTGCAGTGACGACAAAGGAAAGAGGACATATTATTACAGGCAGAAATTATTTTATATTGTGAATTCTTTATCGTTCGTAAACCTGAGAACCATTATGTGATTATAATATTAACAGTTATACCTGTATGAAGTTGAAAGTTGTTGAATATTTCAAATTGTATCATGTGTTCTAATGTTAGGTTCATGTTGCTGATATTGAGCATTAAATGCAATAATTATCTTCCACAGTAAGTCTATGCAGAAAATGGCCTTTCTTGTTTTATTATACTTTTGTTTTTCCCCAAAAACTATGCATTATTTACCTAAGTTTTGCTGCTTTATTGATTTGTTTGTGTTTCTTTTTCATGTCCTTGTTATAAGTTTTACTTCAAAAAGCCTTAGTCTGAATGTTGCTATAGAGTGTAATGAAAATTTGTTTTGTGTGATATGTGATGTAGTGGTGTATAATAAACACTGCCATTAGTTGATGTATCTTGAGCTTGTGTCTTGCAGGAGGTCAGGCTAAGAGAGACAAGTAGCTCTTTTGTTAAGTGTTTGTAGTGAGAATACACAAGTTTTGAACTGACTCAGAAGATGAGTGCAGAGTTGGTAGTTGAGAAAGTGCAGTTTTTCCTGAATATGGTTAGGTAGAGCTGTGTGTATGATCAGTACAGTGCAGTACATAAGACAGACTGGAGTTTGAGAAAATATTTGTGGCCGTTTTCCTTTGTATGGCATGGCAGTAAATGAGCTGCTTTGTTTTATATTACTTTTGCAGATTGACATTTTGTTGTTCTGTTTCAAATTCCATGTAGGAAATGTATTAATAAAGATCATAGCCAGCCATTTGGTAAGCATATCAGTAATAGATTTACAAGTCGGCATTCGATCATTTTATGTTGTAAAATACAAGTATATATGAGATGCGCTGTATGTCATAATCACGGCTGCTTATGCTCTCAGTAGGATGATATGACAGATATCTTTTTGTTGAGTCATCCAGTACAGAGTGTGTGAGTTTGTATGTTTTTGATGCTGGTATATTTCTTTGTCTTCTGGATCAGGTTCCACCCCTCTGTGTTTATAAAGATTGACCTGTAAGGTACAGCTACATGACTATCTTGTGTCAAAGTTCCCACTCATCCAAATGGACCATTTGCTTAAAGTGAATCTACCTCCTAAATTTGTTTCATCTTTTTAAAAGTCCAAAGTTTATTTCATCTTTTTTAACAGTCCAAAATTTGTTTCATCTTTTTAACAGCCCAAAGTTTGTTTCATCTTTTTAACAGCCCAAAGTTTGTTTCATCATTTTAACAGCCCAAAGTTTGTTTCATCTTTCTAACAATCCAAAGTTTGTTTCATCTTTTTAACAGTCCATTGGCCTTTAGGTATAGCAGAGCAATAATTGTGTGAAAAGTTTTTCTGCTGTTAAAAAAAAGCAGGTGTCTCTCTTGTGTCATTTCTGGCAAATGATGGCATTTTTTTGTATTGTAAGATACATACATTCTTTTACCTTCCAGTGTATACGTTCATGAATTGTTGCCTTCTTGAATGTACCTAATTTTTGTTTTTAAGTTGGTTTTTTTTCCCTCTATTTTACTATGGTCTGATTCTTTAGAAACTTTTCTGTTGTTTCTGTCATGTTGATGAAAGATCTTGTTGTTCTATGTCTTCCACATTGTGTGGAATTTATTAATGTTGATTTACATTTGTTCATCATCTCAGCTTATTTTTTAGAATTTTTATGACTGCTGAGGATTTTTATAAAGAGATCATATATTCAGTATAAGATTTATAATAGAGAAATGCAGAGAGTTTAATGTGAATCTGTATTTGTCCCTTATAGACTACTCAAAGGCATTTGATTGTGCATAACACCAGAAACTTTGGGAAATAATGAAAAAAATGAGATTTCCAACACATTTGATACAATTAACATCACTGCTGTATCTAGACCAACAAGCAGCAGTGAGAATAAATTGTGAAACAACTTGGTTTGACATAAAACAAAGGAGTCTGTCAGGGGTGCATATTGTCGCCTTAATTATTTAACTTGTATACTGAAAATATAATGAGGAATGTTAGAGAAGATGTAGACATATTACGATGCCATAACAATTGGAGGTTATGAAATACCAGAGATTAGATATGCTGATGACACAGTATTACTGTCCACAACACAAAAAGGAATGGAAAAACTAATTATGTCAGTCTGTAAGAACAGCGAAGAGCAAAACCTCTATCTTAATGCAAATAAAACTAAATTGATGACAACTGACAAAACAAACAAGGCAGCTGATATATGTATCAATGACTGGAAGAAGTAGAGTTTAGAATATCTTGGATCACTACTAACTAATAATGTAGATACAATGAAGGAAATTAAACTGAGGACATCTATCGCTCTTCACAAAGTAAAACAACTAAAGAACCTGTGGAGAGGAACAGACAGAACTACCAAAATAAGATTTTTAAAGGAATGCATCTTTCCCATTGCGACATATGCCTGTGAGACCTGGGCACTTAACAAAACAGCTGAGAAACACACAAATGCCTTTGAATGTAAATTCTACAGAAGAGTTCTTCAAATATCATGGACAAAAAAAAGAACAAGTATATCCATGCTACAAGAACTTAATATTGAAGAAGGCTGGCTAGTAAAGAGGATTAAAGAGAGAAAACTTAAATATTTTGGACACATTAAACGTCATGAGAATTTAGAGAAGACCGTCATGGAAGGATACATAATAGGGAAAAGAAAGAGAGGAAGACCAAGGCAAAGATGGCTGCAAAACATCATTGATGATCTGCAAATGGATGCATCAGCAGCAGGCCATCTTACTCACAACCGAGAGGCCTACAGAAGTGCTGTTAGGAAGGCAAAGTTCCACAAGGGACATGCAAATGAATGAGTGAATGAGGATTTTTATAGGATTAAATTTATTGTTTTGGATTTTTAAAAATCATTGTTAGAGACAGGTCCACAGTCCATCATCATTTCATGTTTTTATTGAGAATTATTCAGATTCTGAGAGTTGATCATGAAAACTGCTTTCTTGTGATGTTGTTGGCTGTTTAACTTTGATTTTTTTGCAAAAGTTACAAAAGAAAAGTTTTCCAAAATGTCAGCATCATCTACACCTGTAGCAGCACTGAAGAACCTGAAGACTGACAGCACTAAGTCAGGTCTTGGCAGACTGACAGCACTAAGTCAGGTCTTGGCAGACTGACAGCACTAAGTCAGGTCTTGGCAGAAAACTAAGAGACTTTCATTGTTCAGAACATTTTGGATTTCAGAATTTCAGTTACATAGTATCAGCCTGAACTGAGCAACATTTCCATGTCCAAAACTACAACACTTCTCCCGTAGTTTTTGTTTTCATCTCGGACAACGGCAAGCACTGTGAATTTGATTGTCATTTCAGAGGGCACATTTGACGTTGACACCTTTTGTAGGTCAGGGTCAGGTTCAAACTCAGGATCTGAAGTAGGTGGCCGGAACTGTGACTTTAGTTTTGCAAATAATGGGAGCTTTCTTCATGGTGATAATTTCTCTTCCTCCTTCCCCAGTGCTGTAACTATTGCCTGGTTCTACAAGGACCACGTTGAGTGAGGTATTCTTCATTCAGATGTTTGTGTTAGAAGTGAAAAACTACCTCAGAAACTGACAAATAACTGTAGCTCTTGATAGCATGATTCATATTGTTGTTATGCCCCAGTCATCAGACATGGCCAGCTTACATTAAGTCGGCCTAGCACTACTAGGCATTAAATACATACAGCAGATCTTTGCATGATGATGGTGCAGATGCTCTGACACTCTGAAAGGATGGCTTCTGTAGGGCTGGTTGTAGAGTGTGACAAAAATAAACTCAGCTGAAACTGATCTTCTTTTTTATGTAATATAACATCCAGTTTGTACTGTATCAGTGTTTACTTGGGCACATAGTATATTTCATCATGGATTTTCTTATCAGGAAAAAAACACTTCATTCAGGTTACTTTTAATTATCTTCTATAAATTTCATGTGGCAGTCAAAAAATAAGAAATGTGAAGGAAAAAAGTTAACAAAGAAATGAAACAAAATTAGATGATAATATTGTACATTCATACAATCTAACTCTCTAGAAGCTTTGATGCCTGCACTTTAAGATCAGCATTATTTTGAGTACCGAGACCTCCAGCTCAATATCCAAGAGAGTTCAAGAAGAAATGGATGGACAGCACTACTACCTCCTCCGTTACATCCAGTATGAGAAGTGTTTGAGTGCATGAACTTGTCACCACAGCCGTTATCATGCCAGACCTTGGAACTGATTTATATCACTGCTTTACTTTGGATGCTCAGTGTTTGAAAGTAAAGGAAAGAATTAATTTGGGAGTTTTGTTTTGCTAAAATATGAGAGTCCCTAGAAGCCATCCTTACAAGAGTCATTAATTGTCAAGGTGTTCCACTTGTTTAGAGTTCATATTCTTGTATATATTATAATAAGACAGAGTATAAATGTGTAGAAGAGCTTGTCATGTGTTTCAGGAGCTGATAGTAACATACCGGTGTGGACGTAATTGTCAGCAGCTGCTCTGTTGGCCTATTATTGTTTGAATCAGTTCTTAAATCTTTCTGCAGTGAAGTATGCTCCTGGCAGACTTGCAGGACAAGGCAGACATCCTGGAGCTTCCTTTTTTGATTATGTTGAGACTGTTTGTGGATTACATTGATTTTGTGTGAGGATAATGTTGAGATTGGATTACATTGAGGATAATGTTGAGATTGTATGTGGAAAGTCGTTTAGATTTACTTACAAGTGTGAGAGCTACAGCGGTCGCATGATGTTGCTTGGACAAAACAAAGAGTTCCCATGAAGTGTTGTTGATCTGTATGTAGTTCATGGTGGTTCATTGTTAGTAGTGTTAGTTCAGCGATGGGTTTTTTTTTTCTCTCAGTTGGGTTAGATGTACCATTAATTTAACATTCAACATTATCACAAATTCAGATTTGGCTTACATTACCAGAAATACACATTCAGCATCATTTCTACATTACTTCTGATGCAAAAGCAACACTGTACAACATTAGCATTAATACATATTTAATGGACTCTGTTGCCTTAAATCAAACTGGTCTACATATACAAGTGTCATCTATTACCATAAAACAAACCAGTGTACACATACAAGTGCCATCTTTTGCCATAATACAAACCAGTCTACACGTACAAGTGTCGGCTAAAAAAAAATGATCTAAATTATTTTGTGGAACAGGGCGGAGGTTCTTTTCTGAGCTCACTTTGTTCCGATACTCTCATCCTTGTAGACACTGTGCCCTTGTGAATTCCAATATCAGCAGGAGTAATTCTTGGTGCGCTGCAGTTTTCCATCCATCCTCATTTTCTGAGGCCAGGTTTCAACTCCAAGAAAAATTATCAGTTTTATTTGCAAGAAAGAGGAAATTTAAACTTTGATATATAATATTTTTAGAGGGAAAAAAAGCAAATACAGTAGTCCCCTTGTATGCACAGACATTTGTCTTACAACGGAAGCATGAAATTGTGGACAATACCAAACCTTGTACAATATGTTTTAAGATATGCAGTTTTATGATGCAATTTAATTTAGAGTTTGATGAGTTTGTTTGATAAATGCCTATGCCTGGATGAGTTTGTTTGATAAATGCCTATGCCTGGATGAGTTTGTTTGATAAATGCCTATGCCTGGATGAGTTTGTTTGATAAGTGCCCATGCCTGGATGAGTTTGTTTGATAAATGCCCATGCCTGGATGAGTTTGTTTGATAAATGCCTATGCCTGGATGAGTTTGTTTGATAAATGCCTATGCCTGGATGAGTTTGTTTGATAAATGCCTATGCCTGGATGAGTTTGTTTGATAAATGCCTATGCCTGGATGAGTTTGTTTGATAAATGCCCATGCCTGGATGAGTTTGTTTGATAAGTGCCCATGCCTGGATGAGTTTGTTTGATAAATGCCTATGCTGGATGAGTTTGTTTGATAAATGCCTATGCCTGGATGAGTTTGTTTGATAAATGCCTATGCCTGGATGAGTTTGTTTGATAAATGCCTATGCCTGGATGAGTTTGTTTGATAAATGCCTATGCCTGGATGAGTTTGTTTGATAAGTGCCCATGCCTGGATGAGTTTGTTTGATAAATGCCTATGTCTGGATGAGTTTGTTTGATAAATGCCTATGCCTGGATGAGTTTGTTTGATAAATGCCTATGCCTGGATGAGTTTGTTTGATAAATGCCTATGCCTGGATGAGTTTGTTTGATAAATGCCTATGCCTGGATGAGTTTGTTTGATAAATGCCTATGCCTGGATGAGTTTGTTTGATAAATGCCTATGCCTGGATGAGTTTGTTTGATAAATGCCCATGCCTGGATGAGTTTGTTTGATAAATGCCTATGCCTGGATGAGTTTGTTTGATAAATGCCCATGCCTAGATGAGTTTGTTTGATAAATGCCTATGCCTGGATGAGTTTGTTTGATAAATGCCTATGCCTGGATGAGTTTGTTTGATAAATGCCTATGCCTGGATGAGTTTGTTTGATAAATGTCCATGCCTGGATGAGTTTGTTTGATAAATGTCCATGCCTGGATGAGTTTGTTTGATAAATGCCCATGCCTGGATGAGTTTGTTTGATAAATGCCCATGCCTGGATGAGTTTGTTTGATAAATGCCCATGCCTGGATGAGTTTGTTTGATAAATGCCCATGCCTGGATGAGTTTGTTTGATAAATGCCCATGCCTGGATGAGTTTGTTTGATAAATGCCCATGCCTGGATGAGTTTAGTTATTTGACTGGGAAATAAAAGATAAGAAACTCAACAGCAACAAAAAAAATGTCTTCTGTTTGACCAGCAACTCTGCCAGAGATAGCAAGTAAAGACCTCACTGTGGCTTGTATAAAACATCAGGTTTCTGATTTGCTCAGTTTTGTTTTTTTTTTCTTCTGGTGTTGATTTATAAACGAGAATGTATGTTAATTTATGAGAGCTTCTTTTGCATTGATGTACATACAACGTGCTCAGTATTAGCAAGAGAGAAGCTTGTCTGTACACACACAGCACGTACAGGAAAAGATTGTGTAGATATTATATGCAATATCTGGCATATTTTTTTGTTTCTTATGTGTCTTTGTAGTCTGTGAGTACATGAAAACACATTGTCTTTCGGAGAATGGCTTGAACTTTGCTTGTTATCTTGTTTGTGGAATTATTTTGTGAGCCATGTTGTTTTTTTTATGTTGTAAGTTTTGTTTGAAACTGTAAACTTGTGTTCCTTGCAGGTGTTGTTGTTCTTGTACTTGAAACACAGGTGTAAACTTGGAGGGAATGAGGGTTTCAGTTCCTAGACTGGGCCTAAGAAAGTGACTTCTCAACAGAGTCCACCACCATGAGCAGTATTTTGTTCTACCAAGCTAGCTCCAGGCTGAAGAAATGTAGCAGCCTGTTTTTATGTGAACAGGAGGAGGTGGCATAGGGTCTTGTCCAGCCTTGGTTTATAGGTCCTGATAACTGCAGCATCCCTGTGTCTTGATTAATCCTCATTCCCAGTTCTGTGTGGTTACAACAAGCAACTGTACTTTATGTGTATGTGCTTACAACCTTCTACCTTGAGATAATGTGAGTTTTTTTATGTTTATGTAAGTGTGCTGATATTGGGGAGGGGGGGGTGGGAGAGAGAGCTGGGGGTGTCTGATGAGCATGTGTACATAATGTGTACTTGAGCTGCGTTTAATATGAGTGTATGATGACTGGTGACATGATGATAAAGCTACCAGAAATGAGTGAACTGTGGCAGAGTTGTACGGGTCAAATATGTTCTGTTTACATTGAATTACAAGATTAGTTGTATGCATAATAAATGTTCATGAAAGCAACAGTGCCTTGCCAAGATCTAGTGTTTTCTTTGTGTAACATTCACATTTCCACACTTTTCTGCATTTTGTCTGAAGTTGATCTTTCTCTTTCATAGAAACACAGTGACAGTTTCTGTGTGACAGATTTTATGTATCACAGGGTTCCAAACTGTAATGATAGAGTACTTTGTATATAAAAATTTTAATTATCATTGTTCTGCCCAAAAAGTGGGCTGTTGTGTCACTTGAGCCTAGTAAACAGGACTGGATGTTTCCACATGTCAGTGGAACCTGTAGAGAAGATTGTATTTCATGGGTCCACAAGAGAATAATAGCAAGATACTTCATGGGTCCACAAGAGAATAATAGCAAGATACTTCATGGGTCCACAAGAGAATAATAGCAAGCTACTTCATGGGTCCACAAGAGAATAATAACAAGCTACTTCATGGGTCCACAAGAGTATAATAGCAAGCTACTTCATGGGTCCACTAGAGAATAATAACAAGCTACTTCATGGGTCCACTAGAGAATAATAGCAGGCTACTTCATGGGTCCACTAGAGAATAATAACAAGCTACTTCATGGGTCTACAAGAGAATAATAACAAGCTACTTCATGGGTCCACTAGAGAATAATAAGCTATTTCATGGGTCCACATGTTTGAAAGGTTACCGCTTTGGCAGTTTTTATCATTTTTCTCCTTTGTACACACACTGACAATGATGCGTGGTACCTTGATTTTCGTGATGCACCTTTTGACTGGGTACCTTCGACTTAAGCATCTTTCCTTACTAGGGGAGACTGTGGTCTTGCTCGGACTGCCATGAAGACAGTGGTGTAGGCTGGCCTGGCCAAAAATTTAGTTTTCCAACCTCAGGTGGCTGTACTTAAGCCCTTTCTCCACGTCAGATCCAGCATGCAACGCTGGCTGGTCAGGCAGCTTTGAGACAGTTCCACAGAGACACTCTGACTTTGGGATGAGGAATCTGATGAGTGCCTCAGCGATATCCATTCCCCACCACCTATAGTCTGCTGGCTCTGTTTTGTTTACATCATTCTGATAGCCATTGTTGTAAAGACCCATAGGCTTGTCACATCCTGGATTCATTGGTTTCACACCAGATTTTCCTCATCCCCACCAGCGATCTCCATGTCCCTATCCATCCACCAACCTGACATTACATTTTACAAAAATAACAATTACAATTAGTGTTGATTGCTACAGGTTTCTGGAATACGGAAGTAGGTCAGAGTTTTTAAGCAAACAGATCTATGTTCCCTGCCTCACAAAGACTATGTTAAGATAAGTGTGTTCTTAACACTGTTGTTCCCAGGGGGAATCATTTTTCTCCTGATATTCCGACTTTAAAATGTAGAAATTATCATTATTTTAAAATATAATTCCAGGCAAGCGAGATAGTATACATTGCAAATGAAACATAAGAAGTAGACCTTTGATGTTAACATATCCGCTATGATGAATAAAACTCACGGGATTATAAGAGTAATGACCGTTGGATTTACAATTTTCAATTGGTTTTTTTTCTTTTAAGATAGAAATTAAAGTGCTTATTAGCTACAGGTAATATATTTTAATACCGAAATACCGGTGATTCTGTGGACAAATTGTTTCTGTTGGCACAATTTTGACACAAAGTACTGGAAACAAAGACTTATAATTTTTAATTAAAAGAGCCATTGCATAATATTCTTTCCGTACTTTGTATTTTCTACCTTTTTTTTTTTTAAATTTGTTAGTAAAGGCAGTGTTTTGACCTCAAAGATTGAGAATAGAAGTTAGGACTGATAAAGTGTCTTCAGTTTTGCTGTTGGTATTGAAAGTGTATAAATACTGAAAACATCTAGGGGTCATATTGTCTGCCTGAATTTTATCCTTTTTTTTTAACAACTCGTATTTTTTCCTGCTGAAACCTTTTCATATATTATATTGGACAGAAATATGTGAGTTTTCAAAAACTTTGATCGATACGCTGGCCTAATTAACGAAGATGCAGATGTAAACAGCAAAGAAAATGTAACCTATTTCCATGAACATGTTTTGGTATTCTGAACATATTTTACCAATTGAAATAACTGGATATATTCAATATAATTCCACCACAAACACAAACCACAAGCAACAAAGTATATGTCCGATCCATTTCGGGAAAACCCAGTTGGAAACTGGCTTATAACTCATAGTCGTATTAAGACGCTGGATGAGTCAAGGTCCTCGCTGAGTCAGCTAGAGTCTGGTTGACTTTGAAAGCTTTGGGTCGCGCAAAGTTCCTACTATAACACGCGACTGGTTCTAAGATTATAATGCTGGGGCGGTAAGGTAGGTGATGGCGGATCACTATACCACAGCAAAACTTCACTGTGTGATCGGGGTGGCTCCTAGAGTCTAGGTACTAGTTCACAGTGCATCCTACTGTTGCTTCACGCTTCCTGAAACTCATTACCATATTCAGCGGTGAGATGGAGGGAGCACTTTATCACATTTCTTAAAGACAGTTGGAAATGCTCTTTTTTTTTTAAAAATCTGCAATTACTGATAACATTCCTTAGACGCGTAGGTGCCGCTACTCGTTCTTTGTCTAAGATCTGCGAAATATAAGTGTATAAAGTGGCATAAAAGATCAGAAAATAATTTGTTCATAGTAGCTCAGTCAAAAGAAAAACACTCTGTAAAAGACGGCTCCAGGAATATTCACTTTGTGTGACAGTTTGGGATAAAACAATTTTTCCTCCGATTTTCCGACAGCGTGAACCACACCTGAAGTGGGAAAAGACTGGAAAGCTTCATTTGTTTGTGACAATTGGCAATTTTAGACATCATCATCATCATGATCACATCTTTGTGAATTTAATTTACTCTGGATATTTGAACATCAAGAATGCAAAATATTTTCACTTTGAAGCTGTCACGTGAAATCATGTCATAAATTGCAAGATTTTGTGAAGGCCAGTTTATTCAGATCTAGTCGGAAACAACTTTCAAACATTTGTAGCAGTTGCTTGTGAAGTCTATCAGCTTTATCGTTTCTTTACTTCATATTGTAAAACTATGCTAGAGGTAAGAAAAAACATTATTTTTACATCTATTTATAAGTCGGAATATTTTAAACCAGTTATGTTAAGTAAGCTTCATCATGTTTGACCAGTAATTTTAAATAGCATTAATAACAATTAAGGAAAAAATCATAAGATATACCATAAATTTGTTATAAAATGGCAAACAAACGAATGTACGTACATCGCTTACATCATCATAATGCTCATCACCTGCAGAACGAAAAACTTTAAAAGCCACCAACAGTGGTTTGTATATACTTTAGTTTTTAGCACGTATGTCTTCACGTTATTTCCACTTCTGTTGTTTCAAGTAAATATCTAGCGTCTTAAAAAAGAAAGTTCCCTTGCTTTCATATTCACAAAATCAGAAAGAGAACAGCATAGTCTAATTTTTTTAACGATTTCGTGCTCAACTGCAGTCATAGAAAGTCCTTCCAGTGTGTTTCGGTCACAGCTGAGTGTGAATAAGTTTACTAGCAACATCAAAGGTAGAGGTATGAGTTGTGAATCAGCGTCAAACCATAAGGTGCTCTGTTGCCTAGTCAGGAGTTGACCATAAACTGCCAACTAATGTCACAATCAGCACTAACTCCTTAGCTATCGGCGTCATTCCTCTTCCTTTCCATAGCGTTAACCCTGGTATCTTTTTTTTTTTTTTTTGAGGCTGGGTGAAGGCCAGGAGTTTCTTTCGAACCAAGGTCTGACTGGCACCACGTGGTGAGCAGAAATCGAAACATTAATTCCATTTGAAACATATTGCCATATAACAGACAATATCAAAGATTAAAATCTCTTGAGGGCAAGTGTTTTCATGTCTTGCCATTTTGTTCACTGGCTCATCATCAGCAATTTCTATCAAAACATTCATCAACAGAATACCTTAGAGGCAGAAAGGCTTCGATACTAGATTCCCAACAAGTGCTGCTTAGTGGCTTGAGCGTTAGAGTTGTAATGTTGTGCTACTTAGTGGCTTGAGCGTTAGAGTTGTAATGTTTTACTACTTAGTGGCTTGAGCGTTAGAGTTGTAATGTTGTGCTACTTAGTGGCTTGAGCGTTAGAGTTGTAATGTTGTTTTACTTAGTGGCTTGAGCGTTAGAGTTGTAATGTTTTGCTACTTAGTGGCTTGAGCGTTAGAGTTGTAATGTTGTGCTACTTAGTGGCTTGAGCGTTAGAGTTGTAATGTTTTGCTACTTAGTGGCTTGAGCGTTAGAGTTGTAATGTTGTGCTACTTAGTGGCTTGAGCGTTATAGTTATAATATGTTTTTATAAAGACTCCCCAAAGCAATGCTGACGCTGAACAAACACGCACTCACACACACACATATACACACACTTTTAAAAAATATAAAACCTCTCTAGATGAGACTGTGGCAATAGTGACAATTAAGTTGAGAGAATGAGAACAACAAGAGAGAAAAAAAATCTCCTGGGCTCAAGTCTCTAAAGCATTGTTGAACTCCTGAATGTTTTCCTTTCATATTTGATCTTCTGTCATACCACGTAAGGCTCGCAAGGTAGTTCGCCAATTTCTCCTGTTTTCGGCGAGCTTTTCAAACTCATCAAGGGATTTTATGCGTATTAATTTGGCCCTCTTAACAATGTTTCACTCGGTCTGCCTCTTTTTTCTTCGGCCTGTTGTGTTCCACTTGATAGCTTGTTTTGTGATTCTCTGATTTTCTTCTCATCACGTGACCAACATATGTCCAACTCATTTTCCTGATCACCCATGAGACTGGTTGTTGTTCAGTCATTTGTCTTATCTCTGCATTGTTCTTGAATTCGTTCCACATATGATTGCGACTGGAATATTCATGTCCGACATTCTTCTAAGAAAACATTCAGTTAACACTGAGCCCGTAGTGGCTTCTATCAGAATAAAACCAAGAAAATGCTCAAGAATGTTGGTATCAGCTGGATTTGTATTAACAAATCTTGCAAATAATTTTAATTGTTTCGTATGATTTATATCTGTCTGTAGCTAACCAACGCATTTTTAATCATTTTCTCAAGATAATGTTTGGGCCGGTAAGCGAGTAAGCGAGATCAATAATAAATGAAATCTTTTTTTTAAAAAATAGTTTATTTTCATAGTATTTTATTTTTGTAGCAGTTCATCCCATTTTGCATTTCAGATAATGAGAAACATATTAACCAACACATCCTTATCAATAAATGTTAGAAAACAAGTCCTAAAATGCTATATTGAACCTATGTTGTTATATGGAAGTGAATCATGGACAATAAGGCAAGTCTGCACAAAAATCATTGGAAGCAGCAGAAATGTGGTTTATTAGAAGAATGTTGCGAATCCCCTGGACAGCAAAAATAACTAATGAAGAGCTGGAGAGACAAAAAACCTTGTCAAAAAGATAAGAGAGAGAGACAATGTACTTTCATAGGACATTCAATGAGAAGAGGGGGCATTGAAAATATTATAACAACAGGAAAAATAGAAGGAATAAGATCAAGAGGAAGATCAAGAGAAATGAAACTGGACAGTCTGACGGGATGGTGTGAGAGGAGATCACCAACTGAACTGATGGCCTGCATGAGGGATCGTGTACTCTGGAGAAGCGTAATAGCTAACGCCAGTCGGCACGGCACCTGATGATCATCATCATCATCCCACTTTCCCAATTTTTTTCGCCCCCAAAACTTGCCGCCCCATGCAAAAACACGTTTTGCAATATCGGTAGATTCTGTCATAGGAACCATCCTTACTTACAGACTCTCCATAGAGCTCATGGTCAGTGAGATCTTTCTTCTCTAGTAACAACTTGATATTGATTTTCTAGATTCTGCCAACACTGTAGAGCAGGGCTTTCAGTAGAGGTGATACCAGGTCTAGAAGAGCGAGTGAGGTAAGTGGGGCGTAGCCACAAGAATGAGAGAGAGAGAAAGAGAGAGAGAGAGAGCAACGGAAAATAAAATGTTGAGTATGATTCCAAAGAAGTGGAAAAACTAATCAATTATACAGTATTTTCTAATGTAAATACCACAGACTGCAAGATCTAGAAAACGGGAAGGATAAACCTCAACTACAGAAGTGGATTCTAAAGTCGCTATTTTTTTTTTTTTTTAATGATATAATGTACAACTTTCCTAAACATACCTCAACTGATCGTTTTATAGTGAGTGGGTTTTGCATTTCTAGGAATATTTTAATGTTGGAACTCCGGCCATGTAAGATATTGGGAATATATCTTCTGATGCCTGGACGATAAGAGATACCCGCACGCTGCCTGAAAGTGAGTTTGTGAGTCTGTGTAACGATGGGGGGTGCCAAAAGTAGCATAGAGGAGCTTAAGATTCTACACAGTGATAGCGGCTGCGAACATCTGTAGCGAAATAATGTCATGTTTCAGCAGCAACTTATAGACATAAGTGTAACTTTGAGGGCGACAGTTGTTTAAGCTGTCAGACAATTCAGAATGAAAGTGTTGATGGTTGTTACATTTCAAAAACAAGAGATCTGTATGCTTTTTATATTTTTACACGAGAAGACCAAGCTGGACAGAAAAATTGAGGCGGGGGGGGGGAGTGTCAAAGAATGCTTTTCGGTTGTTTTTTTTTTTTAGCTTTTATTTACAGAGCTGCGAGATTTCCCTTTTGTCTATACACATATTCGGACAACTGAAACAGTTCTGAGAAAGAGAAAGTTTGGCCCATCAAATGAACAGAATAGTTCCGCAAACACTGCTTGCCCGTTCGCCTCGTCCTGACAGCGGTTCGTTACTGCAGATGGCAGTGGCCGCCATTCGTGGCTTACTCAAGAGAAGCACACAACCAAACCTCAGTCACTGCATGCTCAGAGGCGATTCTGTTACGGAAATTTGTACATTCGATTTTTATTTTAAAGAGACGAAATTTTTAACTTATATTTTCTATAAAAGGCAAGTATTCTTTTAATACTTCAATCCTTACTACTTTTTATTTTTTAATATTTCAGTCCTTACTATTTTTTATTTTGTAATATTTCAATCCTTATCCCTTTTTATTTTGTAATAATTCAGTACTTACTCTTTTTTATTTTGTAATATTTCAATCGTTATTCAGTTCTCGTGGAAAGAATTTCATTTATTTTACTTTTATTTTACTGAAGGCTAAAACTTGCGTATCAGTTTGTTCAGTTCCTTACACTCGGGTCAACTTTTATCTGTAGATATCGCATATTTGTTTACGTGTTTTTCTACCAGCGTAATGATTTTTAGTCAGCCCTTGAAGCTAACGAAATCTTGTAAGTATTGTTTGACTGACTAGTTCTCTCAAACACGCGAGTACACATCACATTTATAAACATCAGATAAGTGAGTGAGTGAGTGAGTGAGTGACTTCACAGTGTTACTGGTACGTTGCCGTTTTTTGAGTAGCGTCTTAGTGCACTTGGAAGTTGCTCACGGGCCCAGCGATTCTGATATTGTCAGTGTAACTCTTCTTTGTGGGGGAAAAATATTGGCCACTGTGGGTAGAAGTCCCCGTGCATTGCTTTGCCTAAGGCCTACAATTCTGGTAAAACAGCCCTGTGTTCATTTAGAACAAAAGTTCTGAATCTGGTCCATGGACCCTCGGAGGTCCGCATAAAAGTTGTTGAGGGTCCATGGACCAGTAAATGGATTTTCTCGATTAAAGAAAAAAAATGGTGGATCTTTTGCCTTTCATTTGTTGCTCTATTTTTAAAGAGGGGTTCAAAGCTGTTCTCAGGTTGCAAAAGCAGTTCAAGAATAATAAAAAAGATGAAGAACCAATGATTATTTTTTTTTAAAAAAGGTCGAAGTTTTGTTTTTGTTTTTGTTTTTTTTTTGGGGGGGGGGGGGTCTCCCTAGTGAATTTATACTTGTTATTTTGTTATTTAACTTCAAAATGTTCTGGGTCACACAATTTTCTATACAAAATTAAGCATGGGAAAAACGGCGGAAACATAACTTAAAGAGGTCAACTGGGCCACCTAAAAGGAATCAGCCCCATAATCGAGCGAGGTAAATAGAAACAGTTTCATGTCTAGAGAAAGAGAGTTAGATGTTGACTTCTTTGGCACTCAGTGTCTAAATCAGGGACTTCGGATGTAGCCATGATATCTGACTGCATGACAGAAACTCTGGAACTATCATCTGGTTAGAAGTGGTTATTTTGGAAAGAACGACTTTAAGAAATATATTTACTTGGAAATTTGACATGATTATCAGATAATGGACATCATCATCATCATTGCCTTTCACTCCCTTGAGAGCATAGACCACGGATAAATGCTCCCCAGTCATCCCTGGTTTGGAATTATTCTCTGCTTCCTTCCATGTGTACCCCTTGTCTCTGAGCAATGTAATAATTTCTCTTCTCCAAGTAAGTCTAGGTCTTCCTCGTTTTCTATTTCCTTGAGGATTCCATGTCAGTGCCTGTCTTGCTATGTTGGTGTCGGGTTTCCTCAGAATGTGGCCAATCCACCTCCATATCCTATACATGATTAGTGGAGATAATGGAGATGGCTATTGCAAAATCCCATACTTGAGATAAAACTAATTTTAAAATGCAGTGAGGAAAATGTTGCCATTATATCTTAACGAGAGATGAGAGGATTTAAAAAGAAATATTTAAAATACATTTTTTATCAGCTAAAAAAAAAAGCAATCGCTCATTGACACGAAAATAGGAGCAAATAAAATGTAAGCAGCATAGACGAAAGTGGGTTTTTCCCCTTCTTTAGAAAAATGTCGATGATTCCTGTGATTGTGAGACTGGTGCAAGTCTTAAGTCGCTCAAATCTTGTTACATGATAGTCATATCCGATTCTTTAATCCCCGGGAAGAACATAAAAGTTCAGCTTCTGTGGAAGCTTCGCTGTTTCACTGACCTCTTCCCTGACTCAGCTTCTGTGGAAGCTTCGCTGTTTCACTGACCTCTTCACTGACCTCTTCTTTAGTGAATCTCTGGTGAAATAAACTGATGGAAACGATTATACAAAACCAACTTTAACAGAACAAGAGAGAAAAGATATGAAACTTCATGCTGGCGCATGATAATATAAATATTATGTATGGCAGTATAGGGACTCCCTAGAGAACTTCTTCTTCTTCTTCTTCTTCTTCATCTTCTTCATCTTCTTCTTCACTAGGAGCTGCCACTTAGTTAGATGATTTCTACACGTAACACAAGTCACACAACAACACTCACATTTCCTGTATGATGAACACTTGACAGCGACCCAGGCAAGACATCTCATGTAGAACAGTTGACTATAGCATGTTATCAACGCCATGGATCAATGAAAACATCATACGGCTCAGGATGATGATGAAGTTCCTATGATAGATGAAATATACCAAATCCAATGTCAAAATACTGGTGGCAAGACACAGGTAACAAACTGCAGTGGCGGAAACACCTATAGTCAACTGGAATCACCAGAAGACGACGAAAGACAAGAGTCATGGCGATCTTTTTCTCAAGCAACACCTACGCTCTACGAAACCAGCACTACATCCTCACAGCCGTTAGTCGCACATCCAGACAACACTAAAAAACCACAGCTTTCGCACCTCCACAAACCACGTTCAGTCCTCCACACAAATCCCGTGCAACACAAGGGGAAATCACCCCGTTAGCTCGAATATATAAATAATCAGGGGCGTTAACGTTGCCCGGTTACGGTTCTATCGAACTGCTAGCTGCTGTTCTCTGCAGCCGATTCAGTAAAGATGAGGAGGCACCACATCGAATCAGATTGGGAGCGGGTTACGGCTGCTATTTTTGTTTTTCAGTCTCGGAGTGAAAATAAAAAGCATGGGGTGTGGAATACTTCTTTAGCAGACTCCACCACCATGGGAACTATGACTATCCCTGCCCAGTTAGCTAGGCTAGACTTATTACTGGAGGTACCTGCGGAGAGGTGGATCTATGGTTCCCCAAACCCTGACACTAGCATGTCAGGACGGGTCACCGATTGCCAGGTCTGACAGGGTCTCTACCCTCTGAGTTCTGCTTGGAGGCAGCGACAAATTTTTCCAAACAAAAAAAGTGGGCGAGCAGGAAGCACGAAAACAAAACTGGACATTGCAGTAAAAGCACAACTAAACACTGATTCAAAACAAAAACAGACTGTGGTGAAAAACAAAAGTGCTAATGACGTCTCACACAAGGGACTTCTATCGCCTGTTTGTGTACTTTTTTTATATTTGAATGCTGTCTGCTCGCTTTAGTTGCATTTCTACCAGCAAAATTGGTGGTAGGATGGACAATAATGATTGCTGAATATTATATTTCTCGCCAGTCTTAGCTAGCTATTGTTTGCTGTTCTTGGTTAGATACAGTCTTGGCTAGCTATTGTTTACTGTTCCTTGCTAAATACTGTGTATCAGTCTTGACTAGCTATTGTTTACTGTTCTTGGCTAGCTACAGTTTATCAGCCTTGCCTAGCTATTGTTTACTGACTGTTCTTGGCTAGATATAGTGTATCAGCTAGATAATGTTGATCATTCTTGGCTAGCTACAGTTTTGTTAGATCCTGCTAGCTATAGTTTTGTAAGATTCTGCGCGCTATGGTTTTGTTAGTCTTTGCTAGCTACAGTTTTGTTAGTATTGGCTATCTACAGTTCTGTTAGTCTTTGCTAGCTACAGTTCTGTTAGTCTTTGCTAGCTACAGTTCTGTTAGTCTTTGCTAGCTACAGTTCTGTTAGTCTTTGCTAGCTACAGTTCTATTAGTCTTTGCTAGCTACAGTTCTGTTAGTCTTTGCTATCCATATTTTGTCATTCTTAATCAGCGACGGTTTATTAGGCTCGACCAGTTGTTTTGTCTCCCCTGGTATCAAATCAGGTATGTCTTTTACCCTCCCCCCCCCCCCCCCAATCTATTCCTCTTTTCGCACCATTTAGAGATGTGACTTAATAAAACTGGGATAGCTGAGAAACAAACAATATATATATATATACACACAAACTATATATATATATATATATATATATATATACACATACAGAAACATTTAAAATAGTATCATAAACATACGAAAACCTCCGCTATTAAAACATTGTCCAGCATGTCAAGAAAAGCCACACGACCCTCAAGTATAACCACTAGGAATATTTACACGGTTAAACTTGGCAGAAAATCGAAATAGTGCCAGGAACTGCTGCCGGACGTAAACAAGGCGGACGGAAAAGTTTTACTAAGTTTTTGTTTATTTGTTTTGTTAAATACACCTGGGCTAATGTGCTGTGTCACGGGTCATTTACAACTGTAACAAACTGCATTTGTTTTGTGCAGTTAAAACTGCGACGTTTCGTGAACTACTGCGTCAGGCGAACATTAGATGCTAAATATTTCGTTTTGATTGTGTGTGTGTGTGAATTTCTTTCGATCATTTCTGGCAATGGGGTGATGCGCCATGAAACAAGAGCGTCTTTCACTTTTCATTTTGCTTGTCGTTTTTTTTTTTTTCTGTTGACGAGGGTAATCTTTTTTTTTTTCTTTCTTAGATGACTTGGCGCAGTCTTCCGATGATATGTGGTCTTTGTCAGGCGTCTTCGTATCTCGCTTGAACGCATCTTTGAAGCGAAATCGAAAACGTCTAGTTTTTTTTATTTTTTTATTTTCTTTGGCTGTGTCCTGGCAGTCAGTAAATAAATATTTGTGGCGTTGGGGCTGTCGGGAGCAAAGATGAGTGTTCTAAAGCGACTGAGTGCATGTTCTAGGGTGAATGTTCTAGAGTAAGTGTTCTAGAATGACTGATTGTTCTAGAGTGAGTGTTCTAGAGTGAGTGTGTATATAAACGGACGTATGTTAGTATATCGTTGGCGATGAGTGGAACATTTGCTCCGATTGACTGGTGACTCATAGCTAAAAACAGATGCACAATCCAGGGGAACAGCAGTGGAGGTAGACTGAAGGAGACATAGAGGAAGAACTGCAGAGAAAATACTGAACAATAGTTCTCATCTGGACAAGAGAGGAAAGAAAGGCGAAAGACAAGCACTTGTAGAAAACCCTTGTTTGTGCGTGTCTTGGACACTTAGGTTCAGAGAGAGAGAGAGAGAGGTTAGTCTGTTCATAATTTTGCCGTCTTTCGTTCAGCCTCATTCATACAGGATGTTCAAAGGCAAGACTGTCCGGGTGTGTTTTGTCTTTGGGTGAGTAATTGATGTGGGGTGACAGTTCTAGAGTTGTCAAGGCCAGACAACCACAGCTGACCAAGAACCTATCTCACTTCTCTGAGGGTCCTCCTAAAAACAGGCACAGTCCGGCTAAAGGGCTAGGGATTGCCCTGGCTCCCATCACTGGCAAACGTCTGCCAAGAAACATGCTTTTGATTGTGCTCCAGGTAGACAGGCTATCTGTCGGCACCCAGACTGATGCGGCGTAAGTGCTGGAGCAGTTGAGAACATTCTGACGGCTCTTCCAGCGAGATCCAACAACTTCTCGAGCTAGGGCAGAGAAGATGGATACTAGTAATACTTGATCTATCGATCTCTAGCGTGCCAACAGACCAAGGAAAATATGGGTACGAACAACATAAACCCTCCATGCCTCAGTAAATATGTCACAGGACTACATTTACTTTTTCATTCATTCATTCATTTGCATGTCCCTTGCGGAACTTTGCCTCCCAAACAGCACTCCTGTAGGCCTCTCGGTTGTAAGCAAGATGGCCTGCTGCTGATGCATCCATTTGCAGATCGTCAACGATATCTTGCACTTATCTTCGTTTTGGTCTTCCTCTCTTTCTTTTTCCCATTATGTGCCCTTCCAATACGGTCTTCTCTAAATTATCATGACGTTTAATGTGTCCAAAATAGTTAAGTTTTCTCTCTTTAATCCTCTTTACTAGCTTTACTTTAACTACTTTTTCATGTTGTGGGATAATATCAACACTCAACTAGGCCCCGGGTGCCAGACTGTATCTACTTTAGGCAGAGTTCCTTGAGGACTCCCCCCCCCCCCAAAAAAAAACAGTTTGTCCTCGACTTCATTCGCCAGCTATTATGTAGTGAACGCCATGATCACTCGAAGGGGAATCTTTGCGAGATAAAGTTCGCAAAGTAAGTCATTTCTTTTCATAAGAATAAAAAATATAATACGTGTGTATAAATGTATGTGAGATAGAGGCCTAGCTATTCTGCACCCTAAGAAAAGGTTAGGCTATAGAACCTATGCCCCTCGAAGGTCAGTGATATGTCTTTCTGAGGTCTGTACCGCTGCCTAGTTGGTCTATACCAGCAAACAAAATCTGTGTGTATAACTGAAGGTAATGTTAGTCTGTCCGTGAGTCTATCGTCCGTTCGTTCTATTTCGTTCATACAGGCTGCTTAGAGGCAAGATGCGTATGTGTTTGTCTTTGAGTGTATAACTGGTGTGGAATCTGCAGCCGTGATCTTATGTGTCTGTTTGTGATCGTTCCCTACCTATTTCTGCTCATGTGACAAATGACATGTGACAGTTCAGTGCTTTTTCACAAGGTAAGTGATAAATCAAATCTGACATTCTTTCTCTGCCGAACTTGCCCGCGTAATTAAGCTTTCCATGTGGGCCAATGATGTTCAGGTAACTTGAAGAGGGAATAAATAGATCTATTTTATGTTGATTGATGTTTTTTTGTAGGTAGATATGTGGGTAGATAGACAAGTAAGTAGGTATGTGGGTTGACAGAAAAAACAAGTAGATAGGTATATGGGTTGACAGAGAAACAAGTAGCCAGGTATGCGGATAGACAGACAAACAAGTAGGCGGGTATGTGAGTAGACAGGCAAACAAGTAGGTAGATATACGGGTGGACAAGCTGATGCACTTGTATAGTAAGAAAGACATGTATATGGATGGATGGATGGATGGATGGATGGATGGATGGATGGATGGATGGATGGATGGATGGATGGATTATACAGACTAGTAGTTCTGTGGTCATGAACCCTCTTTTCGGCCTGAAAGCAGAAGTGTGTGCCTCAAGAAATAAAATCTTGATGATGTAAATTTTTTTAAAAACAGATCTCTTGCACTTAAAACATTAAAACAAAAAAGCCCTTCTGTCGACCATCTGGAGGTCCATGGACCCCTAGTTAAGAACTGCTGATACAGACGGACAATGAAAGTGAAAGGAATTAAGTTATGTAGGTTTGTAGATTTATTAAGACGCGTACCATCATCCTGTGTTCAGGCCATATCTCTAATAACTTAAATCAGTTTTGATCCATGAATAATATATCCATACACTGGAATTTGTTCACTCCTTAACTCGCATTCGGTCTGCTGTGTCTGTTTATTCTGTTGTTTAACTGTCGCTTGTACTCACGATATCTTGCTGAGTTTCTAATTCACCAGCTACAGAAAGAAATGATGATGATGATGAACTTTATAGAGATTATCTTCTTTGGTCTCGCTGGAACTGCTCTAACTTGTGTTATCTGTAGCAGACGTCACGACTATCTGGGGGCACAGACTGGAAAGCTGGCTATAGTGAAGTTTTAAGATCTTCAAAGTTGTATCTTGGCAGGGAGTAATACCTTCACAGTTAACAAGTCATAAAGTTCTCAACTAATTGCCCTTAGATATATATATATATATATACATACAAGAAAACGAATCATCTATATTGAATCTCATAGTCTGCAGAAATTCTTCATGCGCGCCCCAACAGCTCCAGTGATGCCCTTTACCTGGGGCCAGATTTAGGCTCTTAGTTCTAACTATTGATTACAGAAAGTTAAAAGACATGGCGAACAGACTGAACACCCGATGATGGTTAGCTGCCCTTAGGATTCTCAGCATCAATATAAGCGACGGGGGCTCTGACCATTAATATAAGCTAAGGGGAGGGGAGTTCTGAGCATTAATATAAGCGAGGGAAGCTCTGAGCATTAATATAAGCGAGGGGGGCTCTGAGCATTAATATAAGCTAGGGGGACGGGGGCTCTGAGCATTAATTTAAGCTAGGGGGGCTCTGAGCATTAATATAAGCGAGGGAAGCTCTGAGCATTAATATAAGCGAGGGAGACTCTGAGCATTAATATAAGCGAGGGGGGTTCTGAGTATTAATATAAGCGAGGGGGGCTCTGAGCATTAATATAAGCGAGGGGGGCTCTGAGTATTAATATAAGCGAGGGGGGCTCTGAGCACTACAAGAGCAACAATATGAGTATCTTTGTGGAAGGACAGTATTTGTACTATCTCCCTGTAACTGCGAGCTGGTGTTTCTCTGCAGTAGATGCTGTGAATGTGTTAAGGAACAGCACCGTATCGGCGTGGGAGCGGGTTATGGAAGCTACTTTTTTTCAGTCCCGGTGTACAGCTAAAAAAGCAGGGGGTATGCAATGCTTCTTTAGTAGACTCCCCCACCATAGGGACTGTGCCAATCCCTGCCCCGTTAAACAAGCTAGGTCTGTTACCAGGGGTATCATCGGAGAGGTGGGAAGGGGTCTTGATCAGCTATGGTTCGCTTAACCCTGACGCTAGCATATCAGCTATGGGTCATTTATTGCTTAATAGGACAGCGTCTTCAACATCTGTGGAAGGACAGAAATGCGAGAACTAAGATCTAGAACTAAGCACTTGTTATCTATATATCCTAGCAAGATCTGTGAAGTATATGGACACTTAACAGACAAAATAGATCATTATGCTGTGTAAAATAGTTTGCGACAGAATAAAGGGTATTGTATAGGTAAAACATGGAATAAACTGGGTAGGTAAGACCAACTGATCAGGATTTTGACATTCATGATTCCAGAAGTTACAGAAATGATCTTTTCGCTTTTTTCCTATATCCTTGCCAGTAGCATGAGCCTACGGCTCCACTGACTTTCCAGTGCGTACAACAACAACAACAACAACAACAACAATAACAACAACAACAACAAAATTAAGCACTAAGCTAAAATATACGTAGAAGGAACAGCTGTTAAAGAAGTAAACCACTTTGCATACCTCGGCAGCTATATAGACCAGGATGGTGACACCAGAAAGGAAGTTAGAATTGCAAAAGCAGCATTGACCTTCAAAAATCTTGAGAACACATGGCATTCAAAAGTTATAAACACAAAAACTAAGTTAAGATTATTCATGTCAGATATAATATCCACCCTCATTTATGTATGCGGAAGCTGGAAAACAACTAAAGAAACAGACAAGAAATTATACTCTTTTGCAAATAAATGCCACAGGAAGGTACTCGCTATAAAGTGGAACGAATTCAAGAATAATGCAGAAATAAGGCAGAAGAGCACACAACAGCCAGTCTCATGGGTGATCAGAAAAAGAAGATGGACATATGTCGGTCTCGTGAAGAGAAGAAACGGTCAGCGAATCCCAAAACAAGCTATCAAGTGGAACACAACAGGCCGAAGAAAAAGGTCGACCACGTGAAACTCTAAAGAGGACATTTGTTAAGAGAGGCCAGTTTTGTGTATATAACATCCCTTGATGAGGTTGAAAAGCTTGCCGAAAGCAGGAAAATTGGCAAGCTACCAAACTATGTGACTTTTAATGGCACGGGAAGGATGTAAGATATTATATTAAAAAAAAGAAGGGGGGGGGGGAGAGAAGATTTGAACTAGTTTCTATAAGCTGTAGTGCCAGCTTTCACCACCAGCCACCAGCCACCATCCCAAACTGTAGCGGACTTGTCAGTTTCCTGCTCCATTTCTCGGCTATCATCTATCAGAAAAGGATATTTTGTCGAAATATTAGTTCCTTTTGTTACATTTCATTTGCAGATTTGTTTCTATCTCTCCCGTCCCACGCACCCCCACCCCCTCCTTTTTTTCTTTCTTATCTCATCCTCCTACTCTTTGTGAAGCCCCAGCACGTAGCAACATACAACCTTTGCTCAGAGGACATCTAGAATCTAGAACATGTTATATGTTTTCGTCCCGTGGATTTCGCCCCGTGTTTGCGTCACTAAGCAACTAATTCAAAGTACTTAAGTGTAACCAGTCATCACTAGCAGTCAAAAATAGATTTGTTTGGGATAGTATTATATCAGGAATTTGATGTCAAGAACATATATAAAAGTTGTTACAATTCAGTCTCATTCTGTGGATTAAATCATTCTTTTTTTTTTGTTGTTGTTGCTACGAAGGTTTTTATTGTATTTATTTTCACTGAATTGTGAGTATGTGCTAGAAATCACACCCAACTATTATCATCATCATCATCATGTGCCGTGCCGACTGGCGTTGGCTATTATGCTTCTCCAGAGTACGCGATCCTTCATGCAGGCCATCAGCTCAGTTGGTGATCTCCTCTCACACCATCCCGTCAGACTGTCCAGTATAATTTCTCTTGGTCTGCCTCTTGATCTTCTTCCTTCTATTTTTCCTGCTGTTATAATATTTTCAATGCCCCCATCTTCTCATTGCATGTCCTATGAAAGTACATTGTCTCTCTCTTATCTTTTTGACAAGGTTTTTTGTCTCTCCAGCTCTTCTCCTACATTCTTCATTAGTTATTTTTGCTGTCCAGGGGATTCGCAACATTCTTCTAATAAACCACATTTCTGCTGCTTCCAATGATTTTTGTGCAGACTTGCCTACTGTCCATGATTCACTTCCATATAACAACATAGGTTCAATATAGCATTTTAGTACTCGTTTTCTAACATTCATTGATAAGGATGTGTTGGTCAATATGTTTCTCATTCTCTGAAATGCAGTCTTTGCTTGGCCTATTCTGTTCCTAATTTCTGTTCTGCATTTCCCATCTGAAGTTATTACTGCTCCAAGGTATTTGAATTTATGTACCTGCTTTAGAAATACCAACTATTATCCAATGTATAAATGTTAAAATTTTACAAACGGATGATGTTTATAATATGTGACATTTTAAAATTCAGTTTGAATAGAACATCAAACTAGTGAAAAGGTTGTTTTCTTATTTTTTAGACGGTGTTTAAAAACAAAAAAAGAAAAAAGAAAAACGCTGACAGGAAAAAAAAATGATGTGGGGGGGGGGGGGGGGACACACACAAGAGAAAACACGCTGGTTTTGTTTCTTTTTTTTTAATTACAGTTAATATTTTTTCGCCATAAATTAACAGAATATTTTGTGAACTCTTCTCCAGTTCCTTTATACCGATTACACCGATTATATATTGTTCTTTTTTTTTCTTATCAACTTTTCTAGTTTTATATTTTTTGTAGTCGCTAACATTAAGATCCTTGGCCTAAACACTCCATCAATTTTCTGTCTGTTCTTATTTCTCTATCCTTGATATGAAGGAATGAAATAAATTTTTATATTTATTTTTTCTTAAACGGCGCTGTACCAACTGTACACTTTTACACCCCCAGTGATTTAAAAGCTATAGTGTGCACAAGTTGGAGGTTATTAAATAGCAGAGAGTAGATATGCCGGTTGATACAGTATTACTGTCCACAACACAAAAAGGAATGGAAAAACTAATTATATTAGTCCGTAAGAACAGTGAAGAACAAAACCTCTATCTTAATGCGAAAAAAAAACTAAATTGATGACAACTGACAAAACAAATAAGGAAAATGAAATATATATCCATGAGGAAAAATTAGAAGAGGTGGAGAGTTTTGAATATCTTGGATCATTACTAACTAATAATGGAGATACAATGAGGGAAATTAAAAGGAAGACGTCTGTCGCTCTTCAGAAAGTAAAACAACTAAATAAGCCGTGGAGAGGAACAGACAGAACTACAAAAATCAGATTTTTAAGGGCATGAATCTTTCCCATAGCAATATATGCCTGTGAGACCTGGGCACTTAACAAAACAGCTGAGAAACACATAAATGCCTTTGAATGTAAATGCTACAGAAGAGTTCTTCAAATATCATGGACACACACACACACACAAAAAGAACAAATATGTCCATACTACAAGAACTTATTATTGAAGAAGGTTGGCTGGTAAGGAAGATTAAACAGAGAAAATTTTAATATTCTGGACATATTAAACGTCATGAGAATTTAGAGAAGACAGTCTTGGAAGAGTACATAATGGGAAAAAGAAAGGAAGATCAAGGCGAAGATGATTGCAAGGCATCGTTGATGATCTGCTAATGGGTGCATCAGCAGCAGGGCATCTTCTTGCTTAAAACCGAGAGGCCCACAGGAGAGCTGTTAGGGAGGCAAAGTTCAGCAAGGGACATGCAAATCATTGAGTGACGTAAAAAAGGGAGGGGGAGGGGGTATAGATTTGAACTGTTTCTATAAGCTGCAGGGGGTGGGGGGATGAAGACGCTGTCCTATGAGGAATCAGCGACCCAAAGCGGATATTCTAGCGTCAGGGTCAGTGAACCGTAGCTGACCAAGACCCTGTCCCACCTCTCCGTTGGTACCCCTAGTAACAGACATAGACTGGTTAACGGGGCAAGGATTGGCATACTCCCTATTGTGGTGAAGTCTGTTAAACAAGAATTGCACAATCCCTGTTTTTAAGCTGTACTTCGGATAGCTGCCATAACCCAACCCGATACGATGCTGTACCTCAACACCTTCACAGCATCGGCTGCAAAGACAACCAGCTCGCAGTTACAGGGAGATAGTACAAGTACAAATAAGCTGCAGTGCCAACTTTCACCACCAGCCTCAATGACCGGACTACGGCGGAGCTGTCCGTTTCCTGATCCATTTCTCGGCTATCATGTATCAGAACAGGATATTTTTTTGTCGAAATATTAGTTCCTTTTGTTACATTTCATTTGCAAATTTGTATCTATCTCTTCCGTCCCACGCACCCCCACCCCTCCTTTTTTTCTTTCTTATCTCATCCTCCTACTCTTTGTGAAGCCCCAGCACGTAGCAACATACAACCTTTGCTCAGAGGACATCTAGAATCTAGAACATGTTATATGTTTTCGTCCCGTGGATTTCGCCCCATGTTTGCGTCACTAAGCAACTAATTCAAAGTACTTAAGTGTAACCAGTCATCACTAGCAGTCAAAAATAGATTTGTTTGGGATAGTATTATATCAGGAATTTGATGTCAAGAACATATATAAAAGTTGTTACAATTCAGTCTCATTCTGTGGATTAAATCATTCTTTTTTTTTTTGCTACGAAGGTTTTTATTGTATTTATTTTCACTAAACTGCCAGTATGTGCTAGAAATCACACCCAACTATTCAGACTCCGGCTTCACTGTATACGGGACAACCCTATATATACCCCGCCGCATGCCGCAGCATCCATTTAGAGCACAACTGTTATCCAAAGGATAAATGTTAAAATGTTACAAACAGATGATATTTGTAATATCTGACATTTTAAAATTCAGTTTTAAGTCCGATTAGCAAATCAAACTAGTGAAAAGGTTGTTGTGTAATGAGTTTTGTTTTTAGAGGATATTCTGGCGCGAACGAAAACAAAAACACTGATAAGAAAAAAATGGTACCGGAAAAAGCAAGGGGAAGAACATACATACACATACACACACACATGGGTGGCTTTATTTCCTTTTCTTTAAATTAGAGTTTTTTTTTTCCGTCGTAAATTAAAAGGACATTTTATGAACTGTAATCCGATTTCTTTATCCCGATTATTTCTCTTTTTTTTAAAAATTGTTTCTTTTCTTATCAACGTTTCTAGTTTTTCAGTCGCTAACATTAAGACCCTTGGCCAAAACATTCCATCACTCTGTCTGTTTTTATTTCTGTATTCTTGATATGAAAGAAATGAAACACACACACACACACACATATATATATATATATATCTTCTTATCTTATATCCTTCCCGTGCATAGGGCTCGCAAAGTAGTTCGCCAATTTTTCCTGTCTTCGGCGAGTCTTTCAACCTCATCAAAGGATTTTATGCCTGTTAACTTGGCCTCTCTTAATAATGTCCTCTTCAGAGTTTCACGCGGTCTGCCCCTTTTTCTTCGGCCTGTTGTGTTCCACTTGATAGCTTGTTTTGGGATTCTCTGATCATTTCTTCTCATCAAGTGACCAACATATGTCCATCTCCTTTTCCTGATCGCCCATGAGACTGGTTGTTGTTCAGTCATCTGTCTTATCTCTGCATTGTTCTTGAATTCATTCCACTTGATGCCAAGTATTTTCCTTAGGCATTTGTTTTCAAAAGAGTCTAATTTCTTTTCTATTTCTTTAGTTGTTTTCCAGCTTTCACATGCATAAATGCATATATATATATATATATATATATATATATATATATATATATATCCAGCGCTGTACCAACTGTACACTTTTCCACCCCAATTATGATTTAAAAGCTATAGTATGCATCGTTTGTATCGATGGCAAGTTTTTTTTTTTGCGTCACGGATAACATAACTGTATAAACAATGCTTCTCAACGGTCAGTAATGCGCATCCCTGAGAGATGTGAACTATGTGACTGCTTAGATGATTCAGTGCTATCACCTGTGTTGTACTTGAAGCCTGATAAAGGATTATTCATAGCCTTAAAACCTGTGCAAAAAGTTAAGGATCGACTATAGTCTACGGTCAAATGTTTTGGCCAAATATCATAAGAAATAATACCTTGCCCGCCGGTAATTATTGAGGAAAGACGCTGGCGATGGTTGGGACATGTTCTCCAGATGACTGGTGGCTCACTACCAAAAATAGCACTAAGATGGACACCACAGGGGAACAGAAGTAAGGGTAGACCAAAGGAGACATGGAGAAAAACAACAGAGAGGATGTTGAACAATATTAGGCTCACTTGGGCAAGACAGAAAACTTGTTTTTTTAAAGAGAAGGATAGGCATTTGTGGAAAACACTTGAAGCGAAAGCACCATGTGCCTTAGGCATCCAAAAGGTCCAGAGAGAGAGAGAGATAGAGAGAGAGAGAAAGAGAAAGAGATAGATAGATTGAAAGAGAGAGAGAGAGAGAAAGAAAGAAAAAGGTGGGGTGTCTACTGTGATGGTGATTGCTAACTTGGCATGTTCGTAAGTTTTACAGACTAGAGTGGGGGGGGGGGGGCGGGGGAACAAGGAGGCTTGTTTAAACAAAGCAACGATGCAGAGTAAGTAAGAATAGCCTGGAAAATTTGCAAGAATGTTTACATGTGAGAGAAAAATAATGAGAAGATAACTGGCAACAGAACATTTGACTC
This sequence comes from Achatina immaculata, assembly GCA_009760885.1. Lineage (NCBI taxonomy): Eukaryota > Metazoa > Mollusca > Gastropoda > Stylommatophora > Achatinidae > Lissachatina > Lissachatina immaculata. Next base: position 49,224,385 of record CM019713.1, read on the forward strand.
CAGTTATCTTCTTGTCTCCAGTTATCTTCTTCCTGTCTCCAGTTATCTTCTTCTTGTCTCCATTTATCTTCCTCTTGTCTCCAGTTATCTTGTCTCCAGTTGTCTTCTTCGTGTCTCCAGCTGTCTTCTCGCCGTCGTTCTCTTAGGTGTACAAGTTTTTGTTTTCTTTTGTTTATGATTTGTTTTGTTCCTTTAAGGGCTACTCTAACATGCCGTGCTTCCCTACTTCTGCTGCGAGCCCATGAACTATTCCGAGCGAGGACGAGGGTGCGCTGGCGAAAATGAGCAGGCCCAATGAGAGAGGGTGAAGGTTTTTAATGGCGGCCCTTTAGTGGATGAAAACAGAATGGCCAATCATTAGGGCAAGTGGGGTGGTGTTGGTGTGGGGGGGGGGGGGGGTTATAGTTTTGCGTCGCCTTGCAAAATTCCTCACTGAGACCTTGGATATGTTTCCTTATAATGTTGTATAATGTTGTTTCCTTATAATGTTGTATAATGTTGTTTCCTTATAATGTTGTATAATGTTGTTTCCTTATAATGTCCTTATAATGAGTGGCTGTTTTAATGCTTGTTTGCTAATTTAAAAAACTACTGCTATTATATTTTATTTTGTCTTAGTTCTAACAACGTGTCAAGCTGACATGGGGAAGTCCGACAAGGCCTACTCACCCGACTACAACACAGACGTGGAGGCCATGCAGAACTTTGATCCGGATATTTCCAGAGAGAAATGGGCCAGAAAAATGGACTTCATACTTTCTTGTCTCAGTTATGCTGTAGGTCTAGGCAACGTCTGGCGGTTTCCTTATGTCTGCTACAAGAACGGAGGAGGTAATTTCTGTATTACTTCCCCTCTTTAAAAAAAACAGCTTCATTTAAGCTGGAAAAAGCCTTTTGCTGTGAATCCTGGGAAAATGATTTTAAAAAATGTCGAAGTATTTGAAAAATACAAATCTGACACTGGTTCAGCTGTGGAAATCTAGATGACAAAGAATGCTCAAACGCTCTTCAGAAACTATATGACAGCAAGAACTGTCACCGAATTCTAAAGGAAATGTTTTTATGCCCTGCCTGTGTAAGAAAAATTCCACTATACTGTATGTGTAAAGTATGAAAAAGTTCGAAACAAGTAAGTACCTGAAGCTTGTTTCGAATACAGGACGAGTCAACAAGAAAACGTGACTGGCAGTTGTTGATAGCAAAATTAATAGAAAGATTTTTACATGTCCAGACTCTGCATACAAACTCGTGAGGCTAACATGAAATATGTAGGTCAGTACCTTCTCTCCTCACTTCACACCCTCTCAGATGATGCCAGTAAGAGGGATGTCATCAGTTCATTTTTCACACCCTATATCATTAAATCAAGTCATCATGTACATGAACTTTGACCTCCGAGATCTTCATGACAAATAGTTTGTTAGAATGTTTCACACTTCATTAGCTAACAGAGCTAGCTATACCTACGAACATATCAGTCAGTCAGTCATTTACATGTCCCTTGTCGAAATTTACCTCCCTAGCAGTTCTCCTGTAGGCTTTTCGTTATAAGCAAGATGCCCTGTTGCAGATGCATCCATTTGCAGATTATCAACGATGTCTTGCAGCCACCTTTGCATTGATCTTCCTCTTTTTTTCCCATTACGTACCCTTCCAAGACTGTCTTCTCTAAATTCTCATGACGTTTAATGTGCCCAAAATATTTAAGTTTTCTCTGTTTAATCTTCTTTACTAGCCAACCTTCTTCAATATTAAGTTCTTGTAGTATGGACATATTTTTTTCTTTTTGTGTCCATGATATTTGAAGAACTCTTCTGTAGGTTTTACATTCGAAGCCATTTATGTGTTTCTCAGCTGTTTTGTTAAGTGTTCAGGTCTCAAGGGATACCTACGTGCATATATTGCCTGGTTATATAGTCCCTCTCTGTAACAGTGTGAAAATGTTATAGCATTCATATATGTATACATAAGCACAACCTTGCACATGAACCTATCCACATAGACATACAAACTTAGAGACATACATTCACAGGACTTCGGGAAGCAATGACGAATTATTGTTATAACAATTTAACAATAAAGAAGAAAGCTAAAGCAGATTTACCTTTAAGTGAAGCGCAAAGCAAAAGTCAGTGACAATTTAATGCTAATGAGAAGAATTTGACCATTTTTTGTTCGTGTCCAAAGCAGGAGAATGTTGCATTACTTTTAATAAGTTCACTTGACCAGGGCTTCGAGAATGTAACGACCAGGACTTTCTTTTTTGAGTCACTCACTCACTCACTCACTCACCATTTTGCTGCTTTTCTCAACAACCTGCAGTTATGCTTACAACAGACCATAGCGTAAAAAAAAGCTTTGAGCTAAACTTCATCAAAACAGAAGGAATTAAACAATTATCGCTGTACTAGACTTGCTCAATGTACTAGGCTTGCTCAAGCGCTCATTTCAAAGCATTTTAAGTAACGTGTATATTCTAGCGAAAATATGGAGGGTTTTTGAAAGTTTTGTGTACAACCTTCATACTGACATGTATGATGATCGATCTGATTCATGATTGAGATTAAGAAGATAATGATGCAGGAGAAGATGAACAAAATAAGAGGCTGTTCCACTGAAAACGGATTTTTTTGACTGCTGAAATTTAAGTTTATTTCAATAATAGACTGGTACACACACACACACCCCACACCCCCAAAATAATGGAAGTTTTTAATGCACCAGATGATGATTTTATTGATTTAAATTTGACACAAATTTAAAGTAACCCCCATGTGTTTCTGGTGTTCTGTACTCAGTCTGTTGCATTTAAAAAAAAAATTATTCATTCAGTATTTGATTAATTCCTGTGCTTTCTCTCATTCATTTTTTAAAGAATATTTTAAGATGAAGAAAGGCAGAGTACACTGTACACATGGCCATCAGTGTATAAGAGAAACATAATACTCATAAGAAAACCAGTCTACTGCTTGAATTAACAGTGGGTAAATATAATAAAAATAAAATTCAATAAAAAAAATAAAACAAACTAAATCTCAAAAGTGCCACTGGTACTAAGTCACTGGTCTGTGTCAGAATAAAACTTTAAAGTTTTTTTTTTCAAGCACATTTTGTATGTATTAGCAATTTATTGAGTAGTGAGTTTTAAGTATGGAACTGAACAGACAAAATGTATCTTGGGGCAGGCCAAATATAAGTCTGAATATAAATAGTAAATTAACAGTACAGGGCTACTTCCTATCGATATGAGTATGAAAGTGATGCTATAATTATTATTAAATCTTGGAAATAAATTAAAGTTATTTATATGCACCATTGTAATAATTTGCAGAAATAGTACATCTTAACTAAAAATCATTGGTTCACATTTCAGTTTCCAGTTACATCTAATCTAGTACCAGGGCCAGGCAGTTCACATTGAAATTTGTAGTGTTCAATTTTCTTTTTGAATACAAATATTCAAATTTTGCTATCATTCAGCTTAGATTTTAATGAAATGTTAAGTTTATCCTTGAATATAGGCATACATGCATCAGTTCTACACATGAAGAGAGTGATTTCATGTTTTGCTGTCTACAAGGATTTAAGGTGGTGGCCTGATTGGCTGAGTGGTTAGGCGCTCTGTCTACTAATCTGGTGGTACCAGTTTAAGATCCCAGCTGTGGGATTTTTTCTGGTACCACCACACCAAAAAAAAGGCTCCAGGGTCCAACCAGTCTCTAAAAATGGGCACCAGAGAAATCTTGAAGGTAAATCCAGCCAGGCATGATACTGACCACATCACACTTTCATGTGCCAATGGTCTTAGAAATGTGGGCTAAACACCATGACCCAAGTATGCCTTTAATAACCTGGAAGCTGGGGTTTTATCTTTACAAAAATGTAGGGTCTGAGTTCTCTAAATCCTAGACAGGCAGAAAAACAAATTAAGAGGTCCTCAAAGAAGTTTCAAAACAATGGAAACTAGTTAAAATTAGAAGAAAAGGACAATCAAATTCCTGGATGTATCATGAGAGAAATCTTAGTAATGACTGAAGAATTCAAGGGAAAAAGGAAGAGGAAAAGGCCAAGAGAAAAATATGTAAGTGGACTGACCAAGTTGCAAGGAAAATTAAAAGCATTGCAACTGATCGAAAACACCATGGACTGCACAAGATAGAAAAGCGTACTCACTAATGATATCTTGCATGACACATAATAAAAGTGCTCTAAATGTTGGTGTTCTAACTTCTACAGGTGCATTTCTAATTCCTTTCATCTTGATGTTGTTCATAACGGGAATTCCCTTGGTCTTTATGGAGCTCTCCTTCGGTCAGTATGCAAGTTCTGGAGTGGTTTCTATCTGGAAAGTCTCACCCATATTTCAAGGTGAGATTAAGATGTGCATACATACTAACATATAGTCAGTGTAATTTATTGTGATTATATTTTTCATTTATTATCATTTGTTCAGATTTATATTATATATTTGTCCAGAGTCACATTTTTATTGCCTATAACACATTTGTTCCACCAGTTTATTTGTTGTCCACACACTAAGAGTATCTCTTGTATATACAATCTGCAATGTTTGTCATTTTTTAAAAAAATGATCATTGTTCCAATGTGGTCTACAAAAGAAGCTTTGGAGGTTTGTTTGAAAATATTCACCTCTTTGTAATTATGTTAAATTTTTTATAGAATATGAATCATATTTTTGATTTTATTTTATGCTACCCACCATTTTAAAGAACTGCAGTGACTAGATCAATAATGACTGTAAAAAGTAAATCAGCACTCATTTTCTTTATGATTAAAAACTGCCATAGCTTTTTCTACATGTTTTTATCTCTTGCTGTTATAATGTTACTAAATTTTTGTCATCTTAATTATTTCACTCCAAAACAACGCTGGCAGTGACGGTAGTGCTTGCATGCCTGCATGAATCAATGCTCAGGGCTATATTTAATTTCTTATCATATCCTTCCTGTGCTGTTAAACATCACATAGGACTCGCAAGGTAGTTTGCCAATTTTTCCTGTTTTCAGCAAGCTTTTCAACCTCGTCAAGGGATATCGTGCCTATTAATTTGGCCTCTCTTAACAATGTCCTCTTTAGAGTTTCACGTGGTCTGCCTCTTTTTCTTCGGCCTGTTGTGTTCCACTTGATGGCTTGTTTTGGGTCTCTGATCATTTCTTCTCATCACGCGACCAACATACGTCCATCTTCTTTTCCTGATCACCCATGAGACTGGTTGTTATTCAATCATCTGTCTTATCTCTGCATTGTTCTTGAATTCATTCCACTTGATGCCGAGTATTTTCCTTAGGCATTTGCTTTCAAAAGAGTCTAATTTCTTGTCTATTTCTTTAGTTGCTTTCCAGCTTTCACTTGCATAAATGAGGGAAATATTACATTTGAACTGAATAATCTTAACTTGGTTTTTGTGCTTATAACTTTTGAATTCCATATGTTCTCAAGATTCTTGAAGATTAATGCTGCTTTTGCACTTGTAATTCTAACTTCCTTTCTGGTGTCATCATCCTGGTCTATGTAGCTGCCAAGGTATGCAAATTGATTGACTTCTTCAATATCTGTCCCTTCTATATGTATTTTTCCATTTTGATTAATGGGAAGTTTCATTATTTTTGTTTTGTCCTTGTTAATTTGAAGTTTTATTTTGCTAACCAGTGAAGACAGGATATCTACTTTTTCTTGCATATAATTCACATTGTTACTGATAATAGTTATGTCATCAGCAAAATCATGATCTTCTATTTGGTTCCCATGTACACAGTCAATACCTGTGTTACCTGTGCAGCATTTTTTCATTATGAAGTCTTGCAATGTCCAAAAAGCAAAGGAGACAGTATACATCCTTCTTTCACACCTGTTTCAATCTGGAACCATTCACTCATCCCTTCTTCTGTCTTGACTGCACAAACATATCCATTGTAGAAGTCCTTAATGATGTTGACAGTTTTAGATTGTATTCCATATAGACTTAAAATTCTCCATAATGAATCTCTGTGTATGCTATCAAATGCCCTTTTAAAGTCTATGAAGTTCAGTATTAATGGTTTTTGCTTTTCAGTATGCTCTTGAAGTATTATTCTTAGAGTAAAGATCTGGTCGAGACTTCTTCTCCCTTTTCGAAATCCTGCTTGTTCTTCTCTCATTGCAGTATCCATTATATCTTTAAGTCTATTCAAAATGACCTTGCAAAATACTTTTGACACAGCTGATACTAAGGTTACTCCTCTCCAATTGTTACAGTCACTAAGGTTGCCTTTTTGTTCGGTATTTTAACAATGATGCCTTCTTTCCCATTTAGAAGGGACCTTTTCTTCTTTTCAAATCTTATTAAATATTCTTTGTAGTTGTCTCATGTTGTCACTATTGATAGCTTTTTACATTTCGGGTGTTATTTCATCTTCACCTGCAGCTTTGTTGTTAGCCATTAAATTCACTGCTGTTTCAATTTCATGCAATTTAATTTCATCTAGGTTGACATTTGAGTAGATAGCAAGTTAGTGGAGGAGGTCAACAGCAGAGTAGTAGAAAATGGAGACAGCACAGAGGACATCAACAGTAGACTTACTAGAGCAAACCAGGCTTTTGCAGTGCTGCAGACTATATGGAAATAAAAAAAACTAAGCATAAATATGAAAATCAGGATATTTAAGAGCAATGTTCTAAGTGTACTACTCTATGGAAGTGAATGCTGGAAAATCACCAAAACCATAGAAAACAAGTTGAATTCTTTCCAGACTAAATGTTTACAAAGAATTAGGAAAATATTCTGGCCAAACATCATAAGAAATAACATCTTATTGGCAGAAATGCAGATGAAGCCACTGACAACAATTATTGAGGAAAGATGCTGGCAATGGTTGGGACATGTGCTCCGAATGACTGACAACTCACTACCAAAAATAGCACTAAGATGGACACCACAGGGGAACAGAAGTAAGGGTAGACCAAAAGAGACATGGAAAAGAACAACAGAAAGGATGTTGAGCAATAGAGGGCTCACCTGGGCAAGAGCAGAAAAAAAGGCGAAGGACAGGCATTTGTGGAATACCCTTTGCGGAAGCCCCATGTGCCCTGGGCACTTAAGGTTCAGAGAGAGAGAGAGGTTGACATTTAGTTGTGGGGTTGGTAAGTCATTTCCAAGGTTTATCAGTTCTTTTGGGTGTGGTCGATTAAGTATTTCTTGGAAGTGTTCAGCCCATCTTTGCTTTTGGTCTTTACTTGATGTTAATAGGGTTCTAGTTTTGCTAAGGATTGGTCTTTTCTTTAGATGTAATAGTACCTGTTAGCCTCTTTTGTATGTTATATAAAGTTTTGCTGTCTCCTGTTTTTGCTGCTTTCTCTGCCTCTTTCACCATATTGTCTATGTATTCTCTTTTATCCCTTCTAGCTGAACTTTTTACTTTCTTGTCTATTTCTTTGTATGTTGATTTTACCAAACATGGCTAATTTGGTTGCTCGTCGTTCATGTACGTACTTCCATGTGTTTTCTGATATCCATGCTTTTCTATTTGGTTTTTTCAGTCCTGTGCTTACTTTTTCTGATGTGATCATGGCTGTGCTGTAAAAATTCCATAATTCATCTATACCTATCTCCTCTACTTCACTGGGTGTTGTGGAATGATTGGCAAGTTCCTGATTGAAATTACTGTTAGTATTCTCTTCTTGTAGGCTGTGGCTGTTTATCTTTATGTGTATAGATTTCTTGTGTTGGCTTTTCAGTTTTAGTTTTATTTTCACTATACATAGATTGTGATCACTGTTGACATCTGCACCTCTATACACCTTTACACCTATCAGAGATGTTCTGTATTGCTTTCTAATACAAAAATGATCTGTCTGGTTTCTAGTTCTATCATCTTGAGATATCCACATTGTTTTATCTACCTCTTTGTTTGGAAATATATAACTAGCAAAGTCTACATAAAATGAAAAATAGCACATTTATAACCTAACCCAAAATTTTAAATTATAGAGCAATCCAGTTTCTTTCTACCAAAATTTCTCATCAACATTTACTCTGGCAGAACATGGAAATTAATGCAGTAATTCCATCTCATCAATATGGATATTAATGTTTCCACTTTTATTAATGTGATCATAGCTTCTCTCTTGTACCTTAGCACCTCTTTTTGGAAACAATGTTTTCAGAACTTTAGCTAAATGTGGCTAACTTTCATTTTCTTATATTGGTGGTGTGAGGGTTGATGGCAGCATATTCTGGCATCTTTCTTTACAGAAACTTAGCCTTGATTCTAATTCTATTAACTATTTTAACTATGTCAATGATGACATCTTTGAACAAATTAAACCATAGGTAGTATTTACTTTCTCTGCTCTATTTATCTACAGGTGTAGGTTGGGCCATGTTCACAGTGTCCTGCCTTATAGCCATATACTACAACATGATCATTGCTTGGACGCTGTACTATCTGTTTGCCTCCTTCAGTAAATGTCTGCCATGGAGTTATTGTGGAGAATGGAGCTCAAAGTGTAATTTCTCTCATTTCTTTAAACATTACTAATAGTTTCAAGATCATTTTTTTAACCTGACTGTTGGTAACATCATTTATTACCACATCAATAAAGAAAGTTGCAACTGCTTTAAAATAATGTACATAATGCACTTAAAGCCATTGAAGAGGATAAACTTTCCAAATTTGTTGTTATGGATTTTCTTTCAGTGATATCCACCATCAGAGTGAACCTGGCTTGCTTTCACCCTTGATCCAGTTACAATAGCCTAGTTATTGGAAGCAACATTTGAAAACAGGATAAGGTTTTACATTAGCTATAGTTTACGAGAGAAACAAGGAAAATAATCACAAAAGGACAATCTAAATTTGTGGGGCATCTTTGGAAGAGAGGGGAGGGTTAAAGCTCCTAATGGCAACAGGGAAGATTGAAGGAGGAAGAGGCGGAGGTAGACACAGAGAAAAAAATGTGTGATGGTTTGGCATCCTGGTATTTAAAATGCTCAGTGGCAGGCATGTTGAGATTCACAAGGTATCAAGGGTTGTGGAAGGACATGATATCCCTGTTGGCAGGGGTCTTGACAGAGAGAGATAGTTTACAGACTCTGATGATCGGGCCATCTCCCTAATGCCTTCACTACCTTCAGTCCTCAATATACTCAGTATATATTGAAAATATTCCATGCTTAATTACTTGGTTATGTCGTAAAGTTTATCATTTTATAAGTTTTTAAATAATAATAATATTAATAATCATATTATTATTATTGCTATTATTATTATATTTATTTATTTTTATTATTAATTTTTATTTTTTAGTGCCTGGTTCTTTTTTTTGCTTGCTTTTTTTTCGATAACTGTTTTTTACCTTTACTTTTTGTTCAATGATGGATTTGCCAGGAAGAGATCTATACATTTTCATATACTCTACAACAGTTGAAAGTTGTCAGACAATAATAAAATTGTGGAATTTTTCACGAGTGGTTTCATGCAAACACGTTCTTGTCTCAGATGGATTCTCAAAATCTTTGTTATATGGTACACTTTATTGTACTCTCTCTCTCATCAGACTGTCTACTTAACCCTGCGGACATGAACAACTGTACTCTACACAATGGAACCTGGTACAACAACACCTGTTTCCATCCTGACCAGACCAATGAAACTTATTTGACCTATATCAAAAAGCTGGCCAGTTCCACCAATGTCAAGTACAAATCTGCCAGCGATGAATACTTTCAGTAAGTCTTAATCCTGCAACTTGACTTTTAGTCACTCCATGATAAATTTGTCACTTGACACTTGTGTTAGAGAGCTGCCTCTAAATTGTCACTTGACACTTGTGCTAGAGAGCTGCCTCTAAAATTGTCACTTGACACTTGTGCTAGAGAGCTGCCTCTAAATTCAACCTATTTCAGGTTTTCAGATTTCAGAATGAGCATCATCACATTCAGGACACTCAAATACATGCTCTGCCACATACTTCAACATCCACTGAAGAGTCTGTCTACTAATTGTTCCCACCAAATGTTGGTTGTTTATTATATGTTTTCTCCCACTTAGTTCAGATTTTCTTCCAACATCCTTGGTCTGTCTCAGTGTCATCAGTCTATGTAAATGCATGCTGTATATAGAACATAATAAGTGCTATAGAACTGAAGAATACAAACAAGCATTTATAATGTAACTGTAAGGATAGGAATAATGTAATTGTAGCAAACAGGCTTCTCATACAAAAGGATGGAATTCTTTACTGGCCTTTGTCACATTCTTTGTTTACTCAGCTCTAAATTTGTCACTTGACACTTGTGTTAGAGAACTGCCTCTAAATTTGTCACTTGACACTCGTGTTAGAGTTGCCTCTAAAGTTGTCACTTGACACTTGTGTTAGAGAGCTGCCTCTAAAGTTGTCATTTGACACTTGTGTTAGAGAGCTGCCTCTGAAGTTGTCACTTGACAACTACATTCATGTTCACAATGTGTGAAGGTTAAAAAAAGATGCAATGTTTTTTTATCATCTTCTTCTTCTAATTTTGAGGTTGTTGGTCACATCAGATCCTGATTCCTGTTGACATGGCAAAGCCCGCAGTCCTCTCCAGATCCTGATAGAAGCCCCAAAACTTTTGCCCCAAGCTTGTGTTCTCTGGCCATGTCTCAGTCCTTAGGTCCACATGGTTTGGGCACTCTTTAAGGATATATGGACTCCATTGCCACATGGGCACTCGTATGTGTGAGACATTTTGAGCCAATGTAGTCTGCGGTGGGCTGTCCTTAGGTGAAAGAGGATGGTTTACTGATGTCTTTGTAGTTAGTGTATTGGAATTGGTTCATTATTTCAGTCTTGGTAGTTTACTGGATGATTTGTTTGATCTTGATTGCTGCCAGCTTTGGATAGGCTGTCAGTTATTTCAATACCAGCTATTCCACAGTGGGATGGTACCCATTGTAGGGCCACGGTTATTGACAGTGTAAGGTGCTTCAGTTCTGTTGTGATTTCCTGTATAAACATATAGATTGTTTGTGAAAAACATATACATTGCTTATGGGTTTTTTGTTGTTTTTAGTAATTCTATAAGTGCCCTGCAATCTGTGAAGAAAGCTATTTTGTGTGGTGCTGTATCTTAACCTCATAAATGCATGTGTGTTCTGTTTTGCCTGGGTACTGGGTCGCAGCCAACACACTTATCATCAATTAAAAGACATTTTGAAATATTAAATTGAAAATTTTCAGCTGTATTGTTTCTGTATTTTTTTAAAAACTCATTCTTTCAGTCTCAGTAACTTTTATTATCACAACAAACAATTGTCATTACATTAATAAATGTAAGATATATCTATATTCCCCTGTGTGGTACCCGGGATCTGCAAAGAATAGGACCACTGTACCCTACCATGCATGATCGTAAAAGGCGACTAAGGAGGGTTCAGCATAGGCCAGCAACCCTATCTGGTAAAAAAAAACTGTCAGACTGCTGCAGAAACGGAAGCAAGGGAAAAAGTAAATGCAGGTGGAAGGAGAAATGCGTATCAGGAAACTGAGCCCATGAAGGTTGTGGATGAAAGCCAGCCACTGGAAGTCCCCAGCCCGACTGCAGACCTCCTGGAACCGAAACATAAGATGCAAATAGGCAGCTGGAATGTAAGAACACTAAACCAGACTGGAAAACTAGCACAAACCATCAAGGAAATGCACAGATATAAACTAGACATACTAGGAATACAAGAAGCAAGATGGACGGGACAAGGCAGAAGGAAATTAACAACACAGCACACAGAAGATACAATAATATGGTCAGGTAAAGAAGATCTTCATGAAGGAGGAGTAGCATTGATTATAACAAAAGAAGCATCAAGAGCATTGCTGAAATGGACCCCAATAAATGAGAGATTATTATATGCACGCTTCAACTCAAGATTCACGAAGCTGTCTATTATAGTTTGTTATGCACCAACAGAAGCAGCTGAAGAGGAATTAAAAGAAGATTTTTACAACAGCCTCCAAGCAACAGTAGAAACAATACCCAAGCATGATATGCTACTCATCTTGGGCGACTTCAATGCAAAAGTAGGTGAAGGAAATGAAGATAGAAGAAGAATCATGGGAAGAGAAGGAATCGGAGAAATAAATAAAAATGGAGAAAGACTGTGCAGTTTCTGTGAAGAAAACATGATGACCATCGGAGGGACAATTTTCCAACACAAAACATCCATAAGGTGACTTGGAGGTCACCAGATAAAACCACAGAAAACCAAATTGATCACATACTAATTAACAACAAGTGGAAACGGTCACTACAAGATGTGCGAGTAAGGAAAGGAGCAGATGTAGGAAGTGATCACAACCTTCTGGTAGCAAAAATAAAACTAAAATTAAGGAAAGCCAAAATCGGAGAACACAGAAAGTTACATTTTGATACAAGAAAACTGAAAGACCAGCAAACAAGAAATGAATTCTCAATAGTACTTAAGAACCGCTTCAGTGTCCTACAAGACGAAGCAGAAATGTCCATATTAGAGTTCAATAAAACACTACAGGAAACAGCAAAAGAGGTGCTGGGATATCGGAAAAGGAGAAAAGAGGAATGGATAAGCGAGACCACATGGGAAAAGATAGAGCAAAGAAAAGAAATCAAGGGAAAATTACTGAACACCAAATCACAATGGCTTAAAGAACGAGTTTTAAGTAATTATGCACAAAAAGACAAAGAAGTGAAGGAATCATGCCGTCAAGATAAACGTCAATATTATGACAACTTAGCAGAAACAGCAGAGAAAGCAGCATATACAAATGACATGAAAACCATATATAAAATCACAAAGCAGATGACAGGTAACTTCAACACAAGATGTGAAAGTGCAGTAAGAACACAAAATGGACAACTGGTCAGTGGAGAAAGAGAAAAAATTGAAAGATGGAGGGAACACTTTAATACCCTACTAAACAGAACACAAGGAGCACAAACAATAGACATACCTGAAGCAAAAACGGAACTAAACATCAATACAGGACCAATAACAATAAATGAAGTAAAGGAGGCGATAAAGAAGCTAAAATCAGACAGGGCACCAGGAGAAGATGAAGTGACTGCTGAGATGTTGAAAGCAGAAGAAATAGAAACACCAAAACAACTTTGCCAGATATTACAACAAATTTGGGATTTAGAAAAAGCCCCAGAGGAGTGGAAAACTGGTCTTATAGTAAAACTACCAAAGAAGGGTGACCTCAGAGATTGCGGGAACTGGAGAGGCATTACCCTACTGCCACTCACTAGTAAAGTATTTTGCAGAATAATCATCAACAGAATTGTACCAACACTTGAGGAAAAACTTCGGAAAGAGCAGGCTGGATTTAGGAAAGGAAGATCATGCATAGACCACATATTTGTACTTAGACAAATATTAGAACAGGCAAATGAGTGGCATAGCACAACATATGCATTATTCATAGATTTTGAGAAAGCCTTTGACAGTGTCAACAGAGATGCACTGTGGAAAATCCTAAGATGGCATGGCCTCCCTCATAAAATAGTAAATGTAATCAAAGCCCTATACAAGGGTTTTCAGTGCAAAGTTATCTGTGGAGAACATACCTCCAGCAGCTTTAGGGTACAAACAGGAGTGAAACAGGGATGTGTACTATCACCAACATTATTTATCTTGGCAGTAGACTGGTTAATGAAGGAGGCAACATCAGACAAACGCAGAGGATTACAATGGACCCTTGACACAGTGCTGGAGGACCTTGACTTTGCGGACGACATTTGTCTATTATCAAGCAGTCACAAAGATATGCAAGATAAAATAAACAAGCTAACTCAGAATGCAAACAACATAGGACTAAAGATCAATGTAGGAAAGACAAAGTTAATGAAGCAAAATGTGAACAACAGAAATGTACTCAGAATAGATAACAAGTTAGTGGAGGAGGTCAACGAATTTGTATACCTTGGCAGCAGAGTAGTAGAAAATGGAGACAGCACAGAGGACATCAACAGCAGACTTACTAGAGCAAACCAGGCTTTTGCAATGCTGCAGAATATATGGAAATCAAATAAACTAAGCATAAATATAAAAATCAGGATATTTAAGAGTAATGTTCTAAGTGTACTACTCTATGGAAGTGAATGCTGGAAAATCACCAAAACCATAGAAAACAAGTTGAATTCTTTCCAGACTAAATGTTTACGAAGAATTAGAAAAATATTTTGGCCAAACACCATAAGAAATAACATCTTATTAGCAGAAATGCAGATGAAACCACTGACAACAATTATTGAGGAAAGACGATGGCGATGGTTGGGACATGTGCTCCGAATGACTGACAACTCACTACCAAAAATAGCACTAAGATGGACACCACAGGGGAGCAGAAGTAAGGGTAGACCAAAAGAGACATGGAGAAGAACAACAGAAAGGATGTTGAGCAATAGAGGGCTCACCTGGGCAAGAGCAGAAAAAAAGGCAAAGGACAGGCATTTGTGGAAAACCCTTGCGGAAGCCCCATGTGCCCTGGGCACTTAAGGTTCAGAGAGAGAGAGATATCTATATTATATGAGTTTTCATTACCTGTATTTAGCTGCTTGTTTTAGTAAAACATGGCTTAGAAGGAGTTTTAGTTGACAAATTTAAAAAAAAAAGAATACTGCTCATTACTTTTGTATGTTTACATTTCTGAGACATGAATTTTACTTAGTCTGGCCTCTAATGTTTTTGTTGAATTTTTTTTTCCTTGGTAAACTGTGAATAAAACAAAAGGTTCTCTTGACTTCAAACCACACTCTTTGTTGTAAGACAATAAAGTCATATGAGAATGACTGAAAGTCACTTCTGTAATTAAAGGGGACCAGAGATTTCTAAGCAAAAGAAGATAACTCATTATAGGAGGCTATATTTTTGTTTCATGGTCAGAGGACCTTTGCATGCTGTCCTGCTAATATTTGGGCAGTTGTTCGTCCTGCCAGACTGTGGTTTGACTCTCATTCTTATGTAACTTTCTTTCTATCACTTCTGCATGTTTCATCTTAATTCTTCATTTTTCTCACCCTTTTTTTTCCATAAAACGTCCAACTTCCTCATCTTTATTACAATGTCATAAACATGATTTTTTTTCATTTACTAATAGAAATATGGAAATGTTAAAAATATCTTTCATTAGATTAACTGTTGTTTTTTTTTTTCATTTTTGTGTTAAAACTATGTTAACTCAGAAATAAATGCAGAAATTTTATCTGTTTTTAAAGTTCAGTTATTAAAATATTTGAATATCGTGTACAGCAAAGTTGTGTTGGATCTAACGGAAGGGATTGAATCTATTGGAGGAATTAAGTGGGAGATGGCCATGTGTTTACTGCTGGCTTGGGTGCTCGTGTGTGCTTGCTTAGCCAAGGGCATAAAATCTTCTGGCAAGGTAGGTAACTGTAATTTTTAATTTAACCTCATCCCTAGTTTTGTCAGTACAGTATCGCGTTCCTGTAGTTTTCTTACAATATCCATCAGTGTTCTTATGTGCATTTGCACTGTCCATATGAAGTCAAAGCACAGATTCTAGAACGAATGGAAATTTCAAGAATGTCTGGCTTGTGCAGAAAGAAAAACAGCCCAATAGTTTCATGTGTAAACAAACTGCAAAACTAAACCAAAGGATGTGTGATATAGTTAACAACACTGCTGGAGTTTGTGCTTGGCTTGAGGTGGATCTTTTTAAATAAAATAATACGAGTGGTGAAAAAAAATGGAGAAAATGTGAGGATGGAGATTGCTCTGTCTGTAGACCTCTCAGTGTAAACTTCCCATTTCATCTGTTTAAGGTCACTGTCGTGAGCAAACCTTTTCATTCTGTATAATTACAATGACTATATTTAGAAACTGGTTACAGAAGATCTGCATTTATAGGTAACAACCATTATTCCACATATTGATGGACTTTTGTGATCACAAGCAAGCCAAACCAAGCCACTGTAACAAATAAATATATACTAGCAACAAAAAAAAAGGTAGATTTGTGGTTCTCAGACTTATGGTCCACTGACTGTAAATGGACCTCGGTGCATTATCAAGTGGTCCACTGCTGCATTATTGATTAGGATATTGTGTGATTAACTGCAAAAAACAGTGAAGGGTTTACTTTAGTAGTCTGCAACGTATGTGTAGTTGGAAAAGTCCTTGAATGTAAAATGGTTGGGAACCACTAAGGTGGACTACAAATCTAATTTGTTCAGAGTTACACAAAATGCTCACAATGAAGTGTTACTTAAGTTTTAAAAAATACATATCTGTGGGAAAGAAATAAAACATGCTACTGTTTTGTAAATTTCTTGGTATTTTCTTTCCCTTTGTGGATTCATCCTAAAAAAAAAAAAATAAATGCAATGGCTGCCTTCTGTCACAGTTTATAATTAGATATAGTATCTATGCCTTCTGGCCAGACACATTTAACTTCATTATGACTTACTTCTAGGATCTAGTTTGCCTTCTTTTTTTATCCCTGTTCTCTCTATAAAGCTTTATTCTGTTAGGAGGAGCACCACTTGAAGAAATAATATGGTCTTGGTCAGTTATGATTCATAAACCTGATACAGGAAGTCAGCTAAGGGTCACAAATTGACCACTTTCACATTCAGCTGCTCAAAGTTTTTGGTACAAAATAAAGTGATGTCTCCTACCACCTAATCAGAAAAGAACCATCCTAAGGCTGCGTACCAGGCACAACAGATAAGATACCATGTGCACAACAAATTCAAGGTAGGATCAACTGATGAATCTGCATGTGGCACCAATAAGATGACAGCTGACCACATACTGCAGGAGTACCCAATAAATCAGCAACAGATAAGGCAGATATGGCCAATGACTACACCAGTCCAAAACAAACTGTATGGGGATGTCCACACTCTCCAGATGACCACCAACTACTTCAAAATTATATAAGTCAAAGTCTGAAACTGTTTGAAGAAGAAGAAGAAGAAGATATAAAATAAATTACTTTTAGGACACTGAAATATTTTCTTTGAGAAACCCTGTATAATAACCTTCTGAAACCTTCTATTTGAGAAAACCTGTATAATATCTTTCTATCCTATATTCCAGGCTGTTTACTTCACAGCATTCTTTCCCTATGTGGTCCTTACAATTTTACTAGGCAGGGGTGTAACTTTGGAAGGATCTGGAAATGGTATTGCTTTCTATCTCACACCGAAGTGGGAGCAGTTGCTTGATGTCAGGGTAAGTTCTGCTGCTACATTTGTTCACTTCTTGTGATAAATATAAACTTCAACAGGAAACATTACAACTACATGAGAAATAGAAATGTTTTGTTGTATTTAAAAATAATTAAGAATATTCAGAATTTATTGTTGTATCTCTTGGAACTGCAGATCTGAAGATTTTGATGCCATCATCTGCAGCGGCAAAGATCTTGTAACAAGGGAATTACATCTTACATCCTACCCATGCTGTTAAACATCACATAAAGCTCATATTGTAGTTCACCAAATTTTTGTTTGTTGTTTTCAGCAAGTTTTTCAACCTTGTCAAGGGATCGTATCCCCACTAATTTACCCTCTGTCAAAGAGTTTTATGTGACTGACCTCTTTTCTTTGTTCTGTTGTGTCCTATTTGATAGCTTGTTTTGAGATTCTCTGATTCTTTCTTCTCATCACATGACCAATATATGTAACATGGGAATTTACTATTTATAAAATGAGGAGAGAATAGCTGTGGCTTTTTTGTAAAAGTTTGGAACAGTCAAAAGGTGTGCTTCTTTTGTCAAGCTCAAACATCTTGGAAAATGATGTTCATTAACCAGGCTTTATCTCATGGTCTTGAACACAAGAACGGGTCCTAACAACAGAATCATCTCTAGACATCCCTATTTAGAAGTAGAAAAAGAAAACTGAAATAACGGGGATGTTTTTTTTAATCAAGCAGCATTGTCCCTCAGTGTTTAAATAATGAGCTGAAAGGTATAGAAAAGATGACCATAAAGAACTACTTAATAAACAGATACAGCCGTCTTTTGCTAAAAATCAATAACATTTTTAATTTTATAGAAAGTAATAGAAACATTTTTGTTTTTCTTAAAAATAGGTGTGGAAGGATGCTGCAGTACAGACATTTTTCTCTCTTTCTCCTTGTTGGGGTGGACTCATTACTCTGGCCAGCTACAATAAGTTTCACAACAACTGTCTCTTGTAAGTAGAACCTACAAGCTCTTTGGAAGCTGCTGTATGTATTTATAATTAAATGCAAGATCCTTAAATGTTGGAAATGACATAACGACAATGACTCTTCGCTTCAAAAGTCAATTTTTGAAGCAGGTAGATGATTCTTGGTTGCAGAAGTTGCTGTGCATTCATTTGTTGAGCAGCTTCTTTTATGGCTGAATCTGCCAATATTCTACACTTACTGTGTTTTATAGGAGCGATAAAGAAATCCCCTTATTCAACACAAGCCACAGAGCCCTATTATGAAGTCTATTTGTTCCCTCAACATTGAAAAGTATGAGGAAGGAGACAAGATAATCAATCATAGCAGCCCCACATCATGGCTGTGTTGCAGTTTTATTTTGCTTGTGTCTTCTATCTTGAATTTTGACCCTCGTTTCCTCCTCATATAATAAAGACTTTGCAGGATTATTTTCTATGTGGCACAGTCTTCTTGGAAAGGACTTAACACATTTTTAGAATTTTTCAAATGTATCTGATATTACAAAATCTGTGGTGTCATGAAGTTGAAAATACACTTATTGTGAAGAAATTTCATGGTTTAGATTTACAAGTGTAACGTTTTTTTCATTTCATGCCATTTCAAGTGGCTGAGGTGAATTTGTCTTTAAACAGATTTCAGGTTTTTAAATATTTTCATAAACTCTGTTTGCTAATTTATTTATTTGAATATAGTCATATGGCACATTATCTGTATCTTTCTTTTTCTCTTTAGCTTTGGATTTTTTCTTGTTGATTTCTGTTTTCATTCACTTTTGCAATAAGCCATCTTCTTGTTTTGTTTTTTTTTTTTGTTTAAATTTTCCATATGCTAAAGTTTTTTAAGCTGTTTATGCCAGGAGTCTGAACATTTTCTAAAAATGTAGTCATTACCTCTATATTTTAGGGCAAAGTAGTTAGTGTTCTAGTCTCTTATGGTGAAGGTTGGTGGTTTGAATCTAGCTGGAGAGGGCCCACCCCCCCCCCCTCCCCCAGTCACCCAGGGTGTAGAAATGAGTACTTGGCTTGTTTTGGAGCTGGGGAAGGAAAGGTGACCACCACCACCTTTGACAGGTCAAGGAAAATATGGACATAAATACCATATCCTCTAGTCCCATAACAGCGCTCTTTTACCTTTAACTACCAACATATTTTAAGACATGTCTGTAGTAAACATTTCATGACTCCTACTTCCTGTCTAAAATAACTGTGACAAATGCACTGAGCAAATGAAAATTTCACCTACCTGCAGATAGGAAATGACTAATTTACATTAATGATTACAATCAACAACTTAAGTTGAAAAAAGTTAATAAACTTTTTAATATATAACCCATTATTTGATAGTCTCAAATTCGAACATTAATTTCATGTATACAGGTATCATTAGTTGGCCTAATGTTAATATCTTTTTTTAGATATAAATTTCAGCATAATTATTTTGCTCTTTGTTTTCACTCAACAAAAAAATTTATAGACAAAAGACATAAATTATAAAGTTGTTTATATTCACCTTTATGCTTCTAGTGATGCAGTCCTCGTGTCCATACTTGACTGCCTAACCAGTGTATTTGCTGGTTTTGTCATCTTCTCTATCATTGGCTATATGGCTCAAGAGTTGCACCAATCGGTGGACACTGTAGCAAGTGATGGTAAATGAGGTTACTGCTGTTAATAGTTTAAAAGACACCTAATTCAGTACCCTTAACTGCTACTTATTGTTTCATTGAGTATTTTAGCAGGGTTCTACTTTTTTCTTGCTGTGGGATAAAATGCTTTGCTCACCCACTCAGGAATGAAGATAGTGACAAACAAGGAAGAAACATTTTTTGATTCTACTGCATGGACCTGGGACAACAACCCACAAGTATCTGGATCCATAACAGTAAGATGATGATGATGGTGCTGATGATGATGATGATGATGATGGGATACCAATGTACACAGGAAAATATGATGATGCTTACCGTATGAGCTGCAGTGTTAAGCTTTTCAATCAAATTCTACATTGAGTAGGACTGTTGAAAATTTAAGATAGATAAATTTACTGATCATTTCACTATGGTAATTAAGTACACATCACTGACAATGCTTGGCATGAGTAATTCAAAATATAATAAAAGCTAGAAACATACTTTGGGCTTCATTTAATGGAGAAATTCTGCTCTGTGCCTGAGAGAAGTAACAAAAAAATATAAATGAAGGCTTTCATTTACATACAGATTTGTTTCTCATGCTCAGATTTTGGATTTGTGTAACTACTGAGCAAATAGCGTCAAAGTGATGTCCTGGTTGTCTCAGTTATCTCAAGAATGTACAGAAGTTTGAGAATTTGCTGTGCCAGAAGAGTGAAATTCATATTTCATCATCTTCTTATTTTTACACATTTACTGTCTTTATCTGCATTTCTGTGTCTCGTTATTTTTTTTTTTTTTGGTAGTTCCTATACTTACTTTTTTTGGTAGTTCCTATACTTTTTTTGGTAGTTCCTATACTTCTTGGCTGCTTCATTAGAACAGCAGGTGCTTGTCAGTGTTTCATAGTCTATCCAGTAGTGGAGGATGTGTTCCCTGGAGACATGGACAAAAAGGAACACTATCAAACTTTTACAACAGGTGTGGTTTTAGAGTCAGCTGTGTCCTGTTCTGATATGGGTAATGATGACTTGCTCATGTCTGCTTAGCAGGTGATAGTCATCACGCAATGCAAACAACATAGGACTAAAGATCAACGTAGGAAAGACAAAGTTAATGAAGCAAAATGTGAACAACAGAAATGGACTCAGAGTAGATAGCAAGTTAGTGGAGGAGGTCAACAAATTTGTATAACTTGGCAGTAGAGTAGTAGAAAATGGAGACATCACAGAAGACATCAACAGCAGATTTACTAGAGCAAACAAGGCTTTTACAGTGCCGCAGACTATATAATCATCATCATCATCATCATCACCATCATCATCATCATCATCATCATCACCTTTCACTCCCTTGAGAGCATGGGCCATGGATAAAGGCTTTCCAGTTATCCCTGTTCTTGGAATTATTCTCTGCTTCCATCCATGTGTAACATTGCAGACTATAGGGAAATCTAAAAAACTAAGCAAAATATGAAAATCAGGATATTTAAGAGCAATGTTCTAAGTGTACTACTCTATGGAAATGAATGCTGGAAAATCACCAAAACCATAGAAAACACGCTGAATCTTTTCCAGACTAAATGTTTATGAAGAATTAGAAAAATATTTTGGCCAAACACCAAAAGAAGTAACATCTTGTTGGCAGAAATGCAGATGAAGCCACTGACAACAATTATTGAGGAAAGACACATGTGCTCTGAATGACTGACAACTCACTACCAAAAATAGCACTAAGATGGACACCACAGGGGAACAGAAGTAAGGGTAGACCAAAAGAGACATGGAGAAGAACAACAGAAAGGATGTTGAGCAACAGAGGGCTCACCTGGGCAAAAGCGAAAAAAAAAGGCAAAGGACAGGCATTTGTGGAAAACCCTTGCGGAAGGCCCCATGTGCCCTGGGCACTTCAGGTTCAGAGAGAGAGTCATCAGTAGTGTTTGTAGTCTGTATTTTGTTCTTCTTCTGATAATAGTTGACTGGTACATTTGGTTGCTGACATTTAATTTCTGAAACTGTTTGTTGTAGTGTGTCTTCTAGACAAGTACCCCTGACCTAAGCACCTTTTCTAAGCTAGAGCAAACAGAGGTCTTGCTTGAACTGTTATAGAGACAGTGATGTAGGTTGGCCTGACCTGATTTCGAGTCTCTGGTGATTGTACTTACACTTCTTCTCCATATCAAGGAGTGGCCTAGAAAGGGATCAGATTTCATGTCTCTCCCCGTCACATTTTGATGGGTTATTGGTAGATGAATCCACAATACGTGATCCCAGCTGCTTGGATCTACAAGCATTTCATACAGGGTTTGAGAGTTCATGCGTTCACTTGACAGTTATAAGTTGTGCAAACAATTAAAATTTTTATCAGTGACTCATGAATGCTGCAATCACAGTGAAGCAGTGACATATTTTAGAATACAGTGTAAAATAGTAGCACAACATATAAAAGGATTCATGATATGCAAGATTTCTACAGTTTCTTGTTAAGTGCCAAGATGCTGTTTATTCTAAATGTTTTCCATGGGCTTTTTTTTTAAAATATGAGTTTATGAACTGACATAAGTTCATTCTGTATTAAAGCAGGATGTGAACAAAGTCATGTTCCAAATTTTGAAGATTAAGAAAGTGTGTGAAGTGAAATTCATATATTCAGTGATTATTCCCATAATTCACTGCAGCAAAGGACATTAATAAAAGAAGGAAAATGGAGACTAATTTAGATTTGGGACAATGCCATGGATGTGAGCAGTTAGCTCTTCTGCTCAGCCTGTGTTTGGAGTCAACAGTTCAAGGACCATTGAGTCTTATGCTCAGTGTTATAGCTCAGTGCTATAGTGGTTATTTTAGAGGCTTTCTAGAATCTGAGTCTTGTTGGAAGCTAAGGGACTTGCACCAGTCTGGGTTTGCTGCATTTGGCAGGCTCTTCAAGAGAATTCCTCTCAATCAAGGACTGGAAATAGAGATATTGTTTAAAGTTTAATCTATACAGAATAAAATGTACAGGTTGTTTAGATTTTCAACAGTTAAAATATTTTGGCAAATCTAGAGACCAATAACATTTTAAAAACCATATCTGATGGAAAATTTCAGGTAAAAGAGGAAGAGGATAACAAATAATACAGACAGGCTACATCAAAATATTGATGGAAATTCATTTAGTCAAGTGCATAATGAGTGATGTTAGATACTCAGTTTAAACATGTCATCTATTTCAGGTCCTGGCTTGGCATTTGTAATGTATCCAGCTGCGGTCACTAAACTGCCAGTCTCTCAGTTGTGGTCTATACTTTTCTTTTCTATGTTGATCACACTTGGTCTTGGAACTCAGGCAAGAAAGATCTAAATGTACATGCTAGTCAGAGACTATCTTTGTTTTGTCTTGTCTCGTCTGTCTCCCCAGAACTGTGAGCTGGTGTTCTTTGCAGCTTAAACTGTGGAGGTGATGAGGTACAGCATCATTTTGGTGGGGGAGTGAGTTATGGCTGCTATTTTTTCAGTCCCCCAGTGCAGCTGAAAAAGCAGGGGGATGTGCAATGCTTCTTTAGCAGAGTTCACTACCATGGGAACTATGATGATCCCAGCCCCATTAGCCAGACTAGGTTTGTTACTGAGGGTACCAATGGAGAAGTGAGACAAAGTCTTGGTCAGCTATGGGTGGCTGACAGCCAAAACAGATGCTGTTTTTTTTCTCTTTTCAGTCTCCAATATTTTATAACCTATTCAATGTTTTTTCCCCTCCAGTTTAATGTAACCCAAA
Organism: Achatina immaculata; assembly: GCA_009760885.1. Classification (NCBI taxonomy): domain Eukaryota; kingdom Metazoa; phylum Mollusca; class Gastropoda; order Stylommatophora; family Achatinidae; genus Lissachatina; species Lissachatina immaculata. The sequence continues at coordinate 49,247,962 of CM019713.1, forward strand.
AGCACAATGCATATAAATTTAAAACGGTTGAGATGATATACAGCCATTTATCTACCTTACCTAATTAGAAATTAATTTTATACTTTTCTAGATATCTTCCTGTTGTTTCTTCATCTGAGAAGAGAATTAAGGTTTACCGCATGAAAAAATGTAGAAAAAAAGAGAGAATTTTTTTACTAGTGCACATATTAAAGTTAATGATTTTACATCAGAGATGTCTACTTTATTTCATATTTAGGATGATTTTTCCACGGTAAAATTTGCAAAAACTATGTTCGTAATATTAATGTGTGCATGAATCTTTCTTATGGATTTTCTAGCTTTCTCTTTATTTATTTTTATGATATATTTCAAATATTCTTTCAGATCGCTACAGTGACCACAGTACATACCACAATTTTAGATCAGTTCCCACAATTCTTCCACTCAAAGATGAGTTCTTTCTTACTTCTAGTTGTAATAAGTACAGCAGGTTACCTTACTGGACTTTCATTTTGCACTCAGGTACTTTATAATATACATAATGAGTAAAATGATTTTGGCATTGAAAAGTTGGTCTTCTAACAAAATGAGCTGTTCTCATTTCAAAGATTGCTAGCTGTGGAGTATTATTATTATAAGCCATTGCCAGTATGAATTGCATCAGTACACAAATTTCATTTGATAGTGCGTCCAGCTCAGCAAATAAAGGTTTCTGGTTTTATGCAAAAGGCTGCAGTTCATTTTCCAGCAACAGAGATGACTGCGCAAGGAAATATTGCCCAGTCAAGATGCAGTGTTATGACAGTTTTATTGGAAATAGGCTGTTTGAGTTCAAACTGACCAGTGGAGTGGATGTCAATTTTTTTTTTTAAAGTGCAGAACTCGCGCAGAAATCTGCTCCCTAATTCTACTCTTTTAAATGAATCATCATCATCAGGTGCCATGCCGACTGGCGTTGGCTATTATGCTTCTCCAGAGTACCCGATCCTTCATGCAGGCCATCAGTTCAGTTGGTGATCTCCTCTCACACCATCCCGTCAGACTGTCCAGTATCATTTCTCTTGGTCTTCCTCTTTATCTTCTTCCTTCTATTTTTCCTGTTGTTATAATATTTTCAATGCCCCCTCTTCTCATTGCATGTCCTATGAAAGTACATTGTCTCTCTTATCTTTCTGACAAGGTTTTTTGTCTCTCCAGCTCTTCTCATACATTCTTCATTAGTTATTTTTGCTGTCCAGGGGATTTGCAACATTCTTCTAATAAACAACATTTCTGCTGCTTCCAATGATTTTTGTGCAGACTTGCCTATTGTCCATGATTCACTTCCATATAACAAGATAGGTTCAATATAGCATTTTAGGACTCGTTTTCTAACATTCATTGATAAAGATGTGTTAGCTAATATGTTTCTCATTCTCTGAAATGCAGTCTTTGCTTGACCTATTCTGTTCCTAATTTCTGTTTTGCATTTCCCATCTGAAGTTATTACTGCTCCAAGGTATTTGAATTTCTGCACCTGCTTTAGAATGGTTCCGTTTAATTTAATACTGCATGCTGGTGGATTCTGTTTCTTAGATATAACCATAGCATCATTGATAATCTGCAAATGGATGCATTGGCAGCAGGGCATCTTGCTTACAACTGAGAGGCCTACAGGAGAGCTGTTAGAGAGGCAAAGTTCCGCAAGGGACATGCAAAAGACTACTGTCTTGATTGTAACTGCCGGGGAGTCATATTCTCACTTACAGAATGGACAGCTTAAGAACCAGCTGAATGTCTTAAAGTTGTTAATAAAATCAAGCACAAAAGAAAAAAAAGCAAGCAGAGTGATTTTAAAAAGAGGGAGAGGGGTAGATGCTAAAATACCCTGAGAGAATTACTCAGTTGTTATCTCTTTTAAATATTTACTGTCTTCTGTTTGTACCTTAAGACAGCGACATCATCAGCACAAGTCAATCATAGCTTGTCAAGCCTCTACCCAACCTCTCTGTGGCATACATAGAAATGAAGCCACAAACAGAAAAATCAGTAAAACGTAGGAGAAAAATGACATTCCATGCAGGGTGTGGTGACCGGGGCCCAGACCCAGGGAGAAAAGAACAGAACCATTGCCAGCTTCCACGTATGTCGTAAAAGATGACTGGAGGTTGAAGGATAGGCCAACGACCTGTTCCCTGTAAAAAACTGGAGCATTACAGAAACACGGAGAGGAAAACCAGGAAACTTGGCAAAGGAAGGGACTCTGATGCAAGGTCAAATTAGTAGACAATTGTTTCAGGAAGTGATAGAAATTGTGTCTGATTCAGAATAATGATAGATCTTTGATTCAATGCCTGATAGAACTGTACTTTTAAAGAATGATCATAAACTGAAATTATTTATGGAGCAGAGACCAAATTATTCCAATAAACTTACACAGCAGTACAAAATTTTAAATGTCAAAATTATAATTATTACTTCATGTTCTTGTTACTTTTAAAATAAAAACTTGTGAGATATTCTTCTTACAATAATAATCTGCCATTTGTTTAATTAAATCCATTTATTTCTGTCATGAGCACAAAAGTAGTTCCTTTTTGGTAGAATTGTAAAGTTTATAAGAATTTTATAAACAATGACATTTTTTAAATAACTGTACTGTGTTGCTTTAAGTATATTAATATGCCAACATATGTCTGTAAAAATAACATGCAATTTTGATCTTGTTTCCATGTGACTAACATGTAATTTCTAAAATCCTTTGAACAAATTAGAGCAATTCTTAATGAAATTAAAATGGTGTTTTTATTTTAAAAGATGCAGCAACTGAATTCAGGTCTTGAAATTAAATTATTAGACGAAAGTTAATCATTTCACAGATGTGGTACCCACTATATTATAATTATTCTGTACACTGTCATTCATGACCAGTGCTTAAATCTGGGTAGTCATGATTTTCACAACATTGATTGAAGAACTGCCTGTTTTCTTTAACCTTACACATCTAGTCTCTACCTCTCTTGAAGTGTTTTACTAGGTTCAGTTTTGTTATAAGTATATTTCCATTCATTTTTGTGACAAGTTTGAAAGAACAGTTTTAGTCTTACTCAAATTTTAATTTACTTTACTTAACAATGATCTTTTACTGGCTGCCAGTTCCAATACAGCAGAAGACTGTTAACACAGCCAAACAACATGGAGGGAATCAACTGTTCCTCAAGGTGGCAAATCCTACTGCAAACTGAGAATCCTCCACAGTGTCTTCATTCTTGTGTTGAGCAAAGTTCTTCACTACAGTATCTGTTGCTAGTAGTTTCTAATTCAGGGTTTCTCAACCTTTTTCTATTTCTAGCCTCTTTTTTTGTATTAATATTTTCTTTATAGTCCTCTCCAGCCTGTTTACTATAGGAAAAAAAAAATTTACATCTTATAGTCAAGTCCTATGGAAATTCAGTGTGGTCCCGTTTTGGACACCATAAAACTTCTTTTTTGAGAAACCCTGTTCAAGTCCACAATTACAAAAAGATAAAAAACTGTTTTGTTTTCTGAAACTATTGAGACCAGCTCCTTTATTTAGGATTTGACAACAAGAAACAAGACCAGATCCTGTAGTGAACTTAGCCAAAAATAATTTGTCTGTCATTATGTGTTTTATATATTACTTCCAGGGCGGTATGTATGTGGTTCAGTTGTTTGACAACTATGCTGCGACCTATTCACTATTGGCTATAGGACTGACAGAGTGCCTGGCTCTCTCTTGGGTGTATGGTAAGTTTTACTATAATATTTAGAACACATTGATTTACATACTGTTTTTTATGCAAGTGAACCTTTGTACATTTCCTTTGTGATCTTGCCTAAAACTCTCATAGAGACACTCATTGTGTTGTATAATTGATTACATTGCTATTGTGATGATGAATATCCTTGAGGCTGGGAGCTATGAGATCTTGACAGCTACTGTCATCATGAAGAACTAGGTCAACTTTTATGGAGGTTCAGCTTTGACACTTAAGTAGAAAATGTTGACCTTCTTCATCCTCATTATCACAGTGTCTAGCAATTTGAGTTTTGGTTGGTGAAAAGTGCCAGGATTTGTTCACAAATTGTTAAAATGTTAGGGCTTGTTCATAATGTGTTAAAGTGGTAGGGTTGTTCAAATGGGTGTTAAAGTGATAAAGCTTGTTCACAAGGTGTTAAAATGTTTGGGTCTGTTCACACAAGTGGTAGAGTTTGTTCACTAAGTGTTAAAATTGTAGGGTTTGTTTACATTACTAAATGCGTGGTTACATCAGTAGTCTACTAAATAAATATGCTTAAGAATAAGTGAAATAAAACAAAATAAACATATGAAAAAGTAGCGTAGCAGAAATGATAATAAATGTCCACATTTTCATTATATGAACAGGCACAGATCGATTATTTCATGATATACATTTGATGTTGGGCAAATATCCCAGCAAAGTTTGGGCATTCAGCTGGAAATTTGTAGCTCCTGCAGCTCTTCTAGTAAGTAAACTGGCATCTCATGCAGTGCTAGAAACCACCTCAGTGATAAATGTGATTTGTTCATAAAACAAACTGGCAATATTTCACATGCTTTCAACTTTAGAGCAAGCAAGAGTTAACATATTTCACTTAGACACACAAAACATATATGTTCCCATACACATGTAAGCTCATACATACGTGCAGAAAGTTTTTGTGTCCCCAAAGAGCAGAATAATTATGCAGCTTCACAGTTTATCAGAAGAATACATTTTCTCATGAAAATTTCAGCTTTTAAACTCCTACTACTTTTGGATATGTATGTGTATGTGTGTGTGCTTATGCTTAGTTCTGCTGTTTTTTTCCCTTTTTTGGCAAAGCTTAAGAGGTTATTTTAATACTTAATTTGTTTCAGTCCCTCAGTTCTTGCTGTGTAACTTTACTTCTGGACCTGTGTGTTGTGTGATGTGTCATTTCCAGAACATTGTCCATTTGTCCATTTCACTACCTCCCTGACAACAATGCAGTCTCGAGCAACTTGACCAACATCTCGCAGTGACTTATTCAGACTTTCCGTGATGTCCTGAGTCCACCCGTGGTGAGATCGCCCCTTTTTCCTTTTTGCCAGAAGCTATGCCTTCTGCTATCAAGCTCTCCAAATGTTATGTCTCTTGTTGTGGCTGAAGTATCTCATCTTTCTAACTTTGATGGTGTTTACAAGCCAGTTCTCTACAACACCTAATCCTGTCAGTATCTCCCTTTTATAAATTTTATTTCTATCCATGATATTCTAAGTGCTCTTCTATAACATTTCATTTCCAGTGCAGTTATTCTCTTTTGTAGTGATTTGCTAAATGTCCACGTTTTGCTTCTGGACTTGACAGAATCTAAATTTTTTTCATTACATTCTTTCTCCCTGGCTCCTATAATCAAGCTCTTGTTTGGCCCAGCTACATCACGATGCCACACATCCTTCTATGTTTCACCTTTTTTCATTTCTGCTATAATTAATATGTATATAAAGCATAATCTTATATTTTATATCTTATATCCTTCCCATGCCGTTAAACGTCACATAGGGCTTACAAAGTAGTTCGCCAATTTTTCCTAAGAGAAAGCATAATCACAGTTGTGAAAAACAGCAACATGCAACAAAATTTCTGTTACAGATGACAATCTCATATTTTTTTGTTGTTGCCATCATTAGAAAGAAAAGAGAGTACATGATAAAGCAGAATTATGCATCTTATACTATTATTTTCTATTCTTTCTTTATCACATCACAAAAATATAAAAAATTATTTTTCCTGTTCAAAAGTTTTAACTAAAAAGTTTATAGAGTTTAATTTTACATTTAAGACATATAGAGTTTAATTTTACATTTAATTTTATGCTATATGATGCTAAACATTATGTAAGTTAAATTATGTGCTGGATAGTTATGGAAATTTATTATTTTACTCTATATTAAATATCCAGCTTAGCTGAGTGACATTTATTCAATTTCTTTCACAGGCAATACTTATTTTTACGTGGACTGATTTTGACCAAACAAAATATAGTGAATATGTTTTCCCGGCATGGGCTGATGGTATTGGAATCGCCATTACTTTGAGCTCTGTCATGGCAATACCTATAGTGGCCATATTCAAAGTGATTGTTGGAATCAAGAATTCCCAGGGGGATGGATTTTTTATGGTAATTTATGTGAACATAAAAAGTGGTTATTTAAATTTTTATGCTGAATCAGTCAGTCATTTGCATGTCCTTTGCAAAACTTTGCCTCCCTAATAGCATGCCTGTAAGTCCCTCAGTTGTAATTATGCTGAATACATCTTCTTTTCCTGAATTCAGTTTCATGCACTCATATATCTAGACAAGGAGATGGGTTGCCTCCATGAATCTCATTGATAGCAGGAGTTTCTTCATGTGTGTCACCACAATTTTCTATCCATTTTCTTTTATTGGGGTCAGGTTTGGACAATTGGGTTTCTGTAGAGGGATCAAGTTTGTAGGATGTGCTGTGGAATCTAGAGACCATTTTGGCATATACAGAATGGAATTTGAGCAACCTTCAAATTGTGCAGATGAAACTAAATACACATGAATAATAGTTTAAAGCTCAAAAGACTGAATACACTGTAGTATGTGGACATTTTTATTTTTGGTAGTGAGTTGTGGACATTTTACCATGCTGAATGTGAAATTTTTATCACAATCATTTGTTCTTCATCACGGTTAAGTCTATGGAGAAGATTCTTGTGTCCTGTTTGAAAAATTCAAGCAAGTCTTACTTAATGCCTGTGCTGTGGCATCTTCAAAGCATCATCTGCAAAGAAACCAAGCCAAAAGGGAAAAGGAGAGGCTGACCAAAGGTGGACAGCTGTAGAAGCAGAAATGAGTAGCATGCAGCACAGCTGGTTCACAATACAAAGGCTGGCTGCTGACTGTGAGAGTTGGAGAGAATTTGTTGCTGCCATGCAAGATGCCTCAGGGCATACTGAATGGTGATTGGTTAGTCAATTACTGACCAAGGACATGGAAGGATGGGCGGGTGGGTGGACAGACGGATGGGCAGATGGATGAATGGATGGATAGATGGATGGATGTTAACAAAATAAATCTGATAGTACCAAAGTAATACTTGAACTCCTGTATCTAGGACATTTCTGGCAAAAATAATATTCTCTACTTATAAGGATATTTTATCTTATTCATTCTGTCTAGGTCATTAGGAAACTGTCACGTCCAACAGCCAACTGGGGTCCACGACTCCCTGAACACAGAATATTGATGAAAAACACTCATGGCATGCCCTGGGAGACATCTGAGTCTCAGAGGCCAATGATGCTCAATGATTGCATATAATTTCTGTCTTCAAGTGATTACAAAATTACCATTTTCTAATTATATCATGCCCTTAAAACTGATGCTACTTCTAAATTGCGTTCAGATTTAAAAACTGTAACTGTAATATAACAGATTAATCTGCTGGTTTTTTTAATTTACTCCTGCCATATTCAACACAGCCATCATACAGGAGGATTGACATTTATCTGAACTAACTTTTATTTGAACAATTGTTCACCCCATAATGCACAGTAGTCATGGGCATGCATAGTGTAATCTAACACACATTGCCTCATGGGAGACGTTTTCTAATTTTAATGGGCTGTCTCCATACCACAATTGTGCCTAGCACCCATTTTTACAGCCACACCACTTGCAAGTTCACTGGTTGTCAGTGGATGTCAAACTCAATGTTTCGTTACATCAGAAGGCAGTTCATTTCTGCTGCACTACACCTGTGCTCACAAATGAGATATGCAGGGTGTCTATAAAGTCTGTATGCAATTTTAAATGTTTAAAATTTTGAATCTGTACAAGATATAATCAACCTATAGAAAACATTTAGAAATCTGATGTGTCTAGTTTTTTGTCATCTTTAATTCTTCTTCTTCTTATTATTATTATTATTACTTCTTCTAAAAAAATTACTATTTTTTTCATATTTATTATTAATCCTTGACTTCACTCAGGAGAAACTTTAGCCAGTTAAGCTAAAGTCTGTCCCAGCTGTCCTAAGAAGGTTTAGAACCCATTACAATAAAGATCTTACATCTTACATCCTTCCCGTTCCATTAAACGTCACATAAGCTTGCATAGTTGTTTGCCAAGTTTTCCTGTTTTTGGTGATGTAAAAGATGGTGGGAGCTTTTTAATGCTCTTGCTGGCATACTTCCGTGTGAGTCTTCTGCGTTGCCACATATCGTAGAAAGGGAGTTGGGCGTGAGGCGAACAACCTCATCCTGAGACCCATCTAGAGGCGACTCTAGATGGGGAAAAACCCTGCCATTATGGAATCTTGCAACAGTTGTAACCTAGCATTAAGGACAATAACAATACACCACACAAAAAATTCCTTTGTCACTTTGCGCTCAAAGTTAGACAGTTTCTAAATGAAAAATTCCCCAACAGATAGATTGAAACAGGTGGACCATTCTCTTGGCCTCCACAATCACCAGATTCGACTCCATTGGATTTCTTTTTATGTAGACAAGTAACGACTGTTGTTTACTCAAACAGTCAACCAACCAAACAACAGAGTTTTACTTTCTCTTCAAGTCAAGTCATGGGTCAATAACAATTCTGAAAAGAAAACAGTAATTTAAATTTCTTTTAAAAAGATTAATAATAATTTTCAAAAGACGACTAAAAGGTATACACATTAGGCTTCTAAATTTTTGTTTACAGGTTGACTCTGTCATGTGTGGATCCATTCAAAAATATTAAACTTGCACATGGATTTCATAGACATCTTGTATTGTGGTCAAACATTTAAGCCTGACCTTTCAGAGAGTGTGTCTGTAAGTTTCTACATGTGGAACAGAATTCTCTCATTCATGTTTAATAAGCGTTGATAGTAATGTATCTCCATTTTCTACATCCAGAGAAATCTTTTCTCTATGCCACTTGGTTCAGTTTTAAGATATTTTCTTGGTTTTTTTTTTCCCACTCTTTGAGTTTTACATTGATTATCAGGCTCTTCTATCTGTATAGGGATTAGCTGTGAATAAATGAATATGCAATGGTGAACCAAAGCAAGTATCATCATTGCGCTTTCAGGTAGTCTCTTTAGATAGAGATTAATTTTTTATACTTTCATTTCATGGTCCAGTCCACCTTTCCACAAGTTGTGAAAGAGTATGCCACTTTATTTCTCTTGCTTTGAGGACTGCTTCCATGTGAATGTGACAAGCAAATATTTTGTTGCCTACAATATTCTTGCACTTGCTTAGTGGACTAACATTTCTGTATCCTAAATGATGTTTGGAAAAAGATTAATTGGAAAACATCTTACTATTTTTATCCCAGACCATTTTTAAATTATTACCTGTAAATAGAAAAGATGGAATCTCAATTAACCCTTTGTTGTCTGTTAAATGGAAAAATGTGGTGTCCAATCCAGTTCTTATAAATGAACTTTATTTAGCTTCTTCATTTCATTGAAACTTTAATTATTTTACCTTTTTTGGTATTGTGGTTGACTAAATCAGTGGTTTTCAGTTAACAAAAGTCTGTGACCCCCTGCTGTTTCAAAATCCAAGCCACAGAACCCCATAGTTTCATATCTGTATGGTAGCTATATGCTTTAAATGCAAAAGAATTTCTTTCTTTAATGACTAAATACTGCACTATAATTAAAAAAACACAGTACAAACTTAGTGAATTTTCGAAATTACACTAATGTAGTTAAGATAAAATAGACAGCAATTAACATTGCTACTTGTTCTGACAAATGAACAGAATATGAAACGTGTAACAGCTAACCAACCTAAATATGGTGAGAGAAATTATGCCTCTTTTTATTCTGAACAATCGCTTCCACATCTGGTTCAATATTTCCTATTTTTAATCTCAACATCAAGCTGATTCCTCTGCCTGTTCTTCATGTAACAAAATGTCAAAAAAAAACAAAACGTTTGTTCACAAAGGTATGTGGAACAAAAGGGAATGAGATGCTCCAGCTCTTTCTCACCAACCTTCTGATAATCTGAAACTTTGGTTGTTAAACATTTCACAGTGAAAATGACTTTTTCTCACAGACCCCCACAGCACATTCCACGAATCCCTGGGGGTCTGCGGATCACCAGTTTAGAACCACTGTACTAAATATTTCCGATGGAAATTTTTTTTTAAGAGCCAGTGATTAGTCACAATGAGTTTTTTTTTTCTGTACCATTTCAGTAATAGTTAATTTTTTTTAACTCAAAAACTTTGTTAGAGAAATTGGCATGGGATAGCAAAACTAAAATTACTCGCCTTGAATTTAGACCGAACAACTGAATATGGATTGTGGATAGTGATCTTATATGCACACTATGAACTAATGCATTATTCTGTAGGATGAGACCTCGAAAAAAAATCGTACACAAAGCACTTTAGTGAGACGTGAGAGAAAGAAAAATCACAAGAGAAATACCTGGGATTCGAACTACGGACTCCGGTAGGACGAGCAGCCGTATAGCCACGAGAGAACAGCGTACTAACGAACTGAGCTAAAGTGAGAGATAGCTCAGTTCGTTAAGTATGCTGTTCTCTCATGACTAGATGGCTGCTCCTACTATGAAGCCTCGTTGTTTCCTATTTATTAAAAAAAAAATGTTCCTAATGCATTATTCATGCTTTATAAACTATGAAAAAATGTTCATTGATATGGGGCGAAGTTCTGATGATTTTATCTTTTTCTATGTGAATAAAATTATCTGTGCATAACTTATATATACACAATAAGCTACTAATGATATTTGGGCAGTGTGAGTCACACATTATATATATATATATATATATATATATATATATATATATATATATATATATCAATGTAACATGGGGTGTAAATGATATTGCATGTATATAGTGAACCAAGTGTGAAATATTTTACAAAATATTAAAGATTTTTCTTAGTCATATGTGAGTTGCCAGTGACAGTATTATTTTGTAAACTGTAAATTACATTAATTTGTGAACTATAAAGTACAAATGTATAAAGATGAAGAAACAACAACCTGTCACCCATCTCATGGGTGATCAGAAAAAGAAGATGGGCATATGTAGGCCATATGATGAGAAGAAACAAACAGAGAATACCAAAACAAGCTATCAAGTGGAGCACAACAGGCCGAAGAAAAAGAGATCGACCACGTGAAACTCTAATGAGGACATTGATAAGAAAAGCCAGTTTAGTGGGCATAACATCCATTGATGAAGTTGAAAGACTCGCCGAGAACAGGAAAACTTGGCAAACAACTATGCGAGCCTTATGTGACATTAAACGGCACGGGAAGGATGTAAGATAAAGTACACATATTACTTGTGCTTTGTGAAATGTTAACTGTGTACTGTAAACTTTGGTTAAAGTTAGTAAGTAGCCTTGTCTCCTTCCTCATCTACCGTTCTGTGTTGAGGGAACACATAGACGTCTTGATAAGGCTCGACCATCTCCTTCATATAACGCGATATTTAATGCTTCTGTAATTTCCTCTATCCATCTCTGGCGTGGGCAGCCTCTTCCTCTGTTACCTACAAATCTTAGTGTAAATGTTTTCTGTGATATCCTGTCTAGTGGTAATCGTGTAACATGAGCAAACCATTTGAATTGCTGTTTCTGGATGTAGTGTAATATAGGTGTTACCCAAAACTTGACCCGGATGGTGTTATTTCTTATTTGGTCTCTCGTCTTGTCACATTTAGTATTCTTACACATCTCATTTCTGTCGTGATGATTTTTCTTTTGTTTTTGCTGTTAGTGTCCGTGTTTGACATTGATAACAATAGCCTTTGAATAAATGCAGATGGACAGTGAATATCAAGAAATAAAGAGTAAGCACTTTATTGTAAAAACAAGCAGCAAAATGTTCTTTTTTTTAAAAAAAATATGAGGACAAGAGTGCGAGTGAGGAAAAAGGGATAGAAGAGCACTAGGGCATCAACTTCGGAGTTTCCCTATTTTCTGGACTTCGCAGCCTTTCTTAAAAGTTCTGCAACTAAACAAACAATCACTTTGTAATTTCAATAGTTTACCTGTTGATTTCAGGTGATTTCTCGCTCTCCTCTTTTCCCGCAGCCAGATTTGTCTGGTACTCATTTTTTGTGGCTGGGTGGACAAGAAATCACAAGGAAAATATAAAAGAGAATAAAATGAAACAATTTCAATAGATGTTTATGTCAGGCTCAAACAATGTTAAACAGTCATTTCTTTTTCGTTGTTCGTCCCCAAAAGAGCGTTGGTTGCGTCGTGTTGCAGCTACATGCCTTTCGGCCCCATATACCCGACTTCGGCTCGACCGTTTTTGATCGGGTTCGTCTTCACAACTTTGATCCCCATTCATCTGGTCAAACTACTAGTGTCTGTTTCCGGGGTCACCAATGGTTGGCCAACCTTGATAGCAAGCAGCCAGCTGTGGGTCGGTGACCGCTGCCTCGTTCTGTTGAAGTAGTGGGTCTTCACTTCCCTCCATCAATTTAAAAATGTGGTATGTCGTAACAGTTCCGATAATGTCTAACCACTTGATTACAGAATAATAATTTATTAACACCTCATCTGCGTAGTGAAGCGATGGCTTTCTTTCTTTCTTTCTGGAATTCTGGATGAGGAAGAAGAGCATTTTTACACATATCGGCAAATACTGAAATCGAAAGTCTTTCACCCGTAATCCTGATAACGAAAGTGTACATGCGGAATCCCCCTAATTTTTTTTTTAATCCGTAAGTTCTGATCACAAGATTGCTACGGATTTTCCCGTATGCGTATAATTTAGCTAGACCTTTTTTTTTTTTTTTGGCTGTGGGACCACCCCCCCCCCCCCCCCAACCATTTCCTACCCGAGAATACCTGTGAATTCTTCATTAACAAAAAAATAAGGCAATAAATATAACCGACATGACAGTAAAGTTTATTTAAGCGAGTCAATCCGTCTGATGGTCTGTGGACCTACAAAAATCCTTCTGTGGAGCCACTGAAACGGACAGTACCAATAAAAATAGACACAGGCACAATATACTTCAGAACAATCGTTTATTTTTCATTCTTCTTCCTCTTCGTATTTTTAAATATAATTCATCTGATTTTAAAATGCCATCTTGGGGAAAATATCAACGAAATCGGACTACCTATAATGAAATGACAACCTTTTCCACAATTGACTCAGCTAACATTATTAGATGTGCTGAAAGCAAAAGGCAAAGCAATAATAAGTTAAAGGGAAAAGCCTAATGAATGCTTCAATATCATGTTTAAATAAATGACAATTATATCAGTTTTCCTGCTACGTTATTTGGACTTCCATTACCTTTTCGACACAATACCAGCTTTTGTTTGCACAACCATATCTTCTGCGACGGTACAGTTCAGCTGGCAGTACCTGACAGTTTTTGTCTGAATAGTTTGAAGTAAATAGATCTTACTTTATATTTTAATTACTATACTAGATATCTTTCCATACATTTCATATTGTACATTTTTAAAGCTTCTTTAATTATTTCCTTTTTCCTTTTCTTCCATTTTTTTCTTCCTTCCTCTTCTTTCTTCCTCATTCTTTCTTCTTCTTTTTGTGCATTTTCCTGCTGATGCAGCAGATTATGATCTCTTTGCATCACGCTGGTTGGCTAAACAGGCTTTAGGAACTTTGTGAGGTTTGTTTGTGCAGTCTCCCTGTAACTGCGAGCTGTTGTTCTTCGAAGCCGATGCTGTAGAGGTGTTGAGGCACAGCATCGCATCGGCATGGGAACGGGTTATGGCAGCTATTTTTCAGTCCCGGAGTACAGCTAAAAAGCCGAGAGTGTGCAATGCTTCTTTAACAGACTCCACCACCATAGGGACCATGGCGATTCCTGTCCCGTTAGCCAAGCTAGGCCTCTTACTGGGAATGCCACGAAGAGGTGGGACAGAGTCTACTGGAACCTTGTGAGGATGTGAAAGTTTTCAATGCCCTTTTAGTCCTATCGCCACGTTCAAAATCCATTTGATCACCATCTGCATAAGTAAGATAGCAGGAATTCGGCATTTACAATTCTAGTTAGCCTGTCTGCCTAGTGCTTGCTTCTACATAGCCAGAAAGATGAACATTTCATCAAGCAAAGTGAGAGACGTTTTCAAATACAATAATTACGTTTTCAGGCACAATGTCCATGGAAAACCCTTCAAATCTAATGAGAATAGAAGATGGTATGTCTTAAAGAAGGAATTAATAATGATGCTGCTGGTAACATTATTACACTGAGATGACGAAAAGACAAACTTTTGCTGTCTAACATGATATCCCAGACGCACACAGTTAAAACAGAGAAGTCAAGAAACTCGGATGCCAGAATAAGAACTTTAAAAAAAAAAAGGAAAGTGTCATAAGGGAAAATCTAAAATGAACTGAAATGACTGAGTGATCTTTAGTAGAAGTAGCCTCATCTTGCCAGTGCTGTATTTAGGGAATATGGTGTTAGTTCTCATATTTTCAATGACCTGTCAGCACATCAAAGTGTAATGTGACCAGCATTACGTCTGGCTGCTATTACTTCCCAAGTTTCAGAGTAACCTGGCACTCATTTCTACAGATAGGTTACTCGGAGCTCCTCTTGCTGGGTTCTAACCACTCAGTTTCTCCATGAGACGACTGCCTTAATCGCGAAACGTAATTCACAGGTTTTATAAACACTGCAAGATCCACACCATTATCCAAAAAGATAGGCATCAGGTGTCTTATGGTCATTCTTTCCTGATTTTCTTTCAGATAGATGTAACTTTCCCTGCAGAAACGCTTCTTCTAAGAAATCCTGAAGAGGAAATTGGTGAACAGTAATAATGGAAATCACAAAGAATCAGGCATCTACAATATGTTGACCACACCAAGAACAATAATAATAAACTGAAAAGCACATTGGTGGAAAAATTTAAGGGAAAAAGAACACAATGAAAAACAAACAACGCAAAGATAAGTGGACAGCATGAGGAAGACATCGATTAAGTTGGCCGGGAGTGTTATGAAAGCAATAATCTGAAACAAAACTAATGGATCTACTTGAAGCCAATCTTTCCTAACGATATGGTTATGAAAGCAATAATGAATCAGAAGCATCGTCATTGCTATTTAAAGTATATAAAAATCCCCAAACTTTCAATTTCCTTCAAATTTTCCCAATCGAACAATACTCATCATCCAGGTCCCATTATAATAATACTAAACATATTTCATTATCAGCCAATCACAAGCAAGCGCTAGTATGACGTCACGGCAGACATCTTTACAGACCTACAGGTTTACATTCATATCTCGACGGTCTGCGGACGAGAGCAGTGTCTTCTGTTATTGCTAAGCAAATTTGTGGATTAAACGTGCAGAATGAGGCGCTTCGGCATTCTTATCGCGATCTTTGCTGTATTACAGGTACGTTTTCTTTCGTCTGTCATCCAGTTATTGAGGTCTTTTGCGAAGCAATTTTGCAGGTCGGAAAGTGTCGCACATAACAAGTGTCGCTCTTTGAATAGCAGTCGACATCGTTCTCAAATTTCAAGTCTCTCATGAGTAAACAGCATAATAATGTCTGCGACTGAATTGAAACGTATTGAAACTTAAAAGTAAACGGACATTTTAAGTGCAGTCTGCACCTGTTTGCTGTAGCAGGCTTTTGCTTTTGCAAATTCATGTGGTACAATTCATTGTTACGCGCACAATGGTTTCTGCTACACCGCTTCTCATACCTGGGTTTTGTTAATAGTGAAGATTTATTGCTTTGTTCTCTTTGTTTGAGGAGGCTTCTTTTATGAGCAAAGATGACTTTGACAAGGTACCAGTGAAATTATCAGCGCTAGCCAAGACCCTGTTTCATTTCTTTATAGTAACAGGCAGTTTGCATTCTTCAGCTTGGTGGACCGGGTGTAGGGCTCGGTGGGAACCCATGTTGGCGGAATCTACAGAGAAGCACTCATTTTTATTCTTTTTTTTTCGGTTGCCCGTTTACAGATGTATGAGTTTCAATTTAATCCACTCCTCATCCGACACAATGCGTGTGCCTCAAAGTTTACCACGGCATCATCTTAATTACGGGAACACAAGTTTGTAGTTCCAGGGAGACAGGGGAAGAAGCAGCAGCATTGATA
This sequence comes from Achatina immaculata, assembly GCA_009760885.1. Lineage (NCBI taxonomy): Eukaryota > Metazoa > Mollusca > Gastropoda > Stylommatophora > Achatinidae > Lissachatina > Lissachatina immaculata. The sequence continues at coordinate 49,264,064 of CM019713.1, forward strand.
GTTACTCTTTGTTGAGGGGACTGCTTAGTGTAAAACCATGCTTGTTGATTGTGTAAAGTGTGGTTGTTTCATCAGAATGGCATATGTTTGATGGAAATTGGTTTGCCTTGGGTCATCATCATCAGGTGCCGTGCCGACTGGCGTTGGCAGTTATTCTCCAGAGTACACGATCCTTCATGCAGGCCATCAGCTAAGTGGGTGATCTCTCACACCATCCCGTCAGACTACCCAGTATCATTTCTCTTGGTCTTCCTCTTGATCTTATTCCTTCTATTTTTCCTGTCGTTATAATAGTTTCAGTGCCCCCTCTTCTCATTGCATGTGGTATGAAAGTACATTGTCACTCTCTTATTTTTTTTGACAAGATTTTTTTGTCTCTCCAGCTCTTCTCATACATTCTTCATTAGTTATTTTTGCTGTCCAGGGGATTCGCAACATTCTTCTAATAAACCACATTTCTGCTGCTTCCAATGATTTTTGTGCAGACCTGCCTGTTGTCCATGATTCACTTCCATATAACAAGATAGGTTCACTATAGCATTTTAGGACTCGTTTTCTAACATTCATTGATAAGGATGTGTTTTTCATTCTCTGAAATGCAGTCTTTGCTTGGCCTATTTTGTTCCAAATTTCTGTTCTGCATTTCCCATCTGATGTTATTACTGCTCCAATGTATTTTCTACACCTGCTTTAGAATAATTCCGTTTAATTTATACTTCATGTTGGTGGATTCTGTTTCTTAGATATAACCATAGTCTCTGTCTTTTTGATGTTCAAAGTAAGGCCTTTCTGTTCACTTTCTTTGGCAGCTTTATCCAAGAGATTTTGCAGGTATTGTTAGTTCTCAGCTATCAGTACTGTGTTGTCAGCATGCTGAAGGTTGTTAATATTGTATCCTCCAATTTTTATGCCTGGTTCTGTGATGACCCTTGGGTAAGATTGATAAATTATATTGTCTGGATGGCCAGAACTTAATGAAGTGCATGGCATACATGATAAGATGGGTCTTTGAACAGTATGAAGGATAAAATGGTTGTTTGATGAACTGATATTTAGTATTAGGGATAAGACGGATTGAATGTGTAATTGATTGGTGACCCATTACTAGCACCCACTGGGCAACTCAGCTGTGAAAGTAGATAACTGACATGACAGAGATGGAGAAAACATCTCTAAAAAAAAGAGAGAAAACTAGGACCAGCCAGTTAAGATAGACCAAGGCAATCCAGTCTCCAAGCCTGTAACCTGGTTACATAATGATTGCTTCAAGCAGACCACACAGACAGGGTTAGATATCTAAATGCTGTAATCAGTGCTAGAGCTTGCTAATGCTGCTGTAGCCTTCTCTCCTGTTTGACTTGATGCCTTGTTTGAAGATCCAGTATGAGCTGCATTGAACTAAAGCTCTTGGTTATATGGAGATACTTAGCTCATTTGTGCACACATATTCACTTAAGGCAGCCCTCAATATAAAAAATTTATGTGAATTATTTTTGTTTTGGTTAAGCATATGTAAAATTCAATACATACATTTTAAAATTGTCTTATTTATCATGTCCTCAGGCATAATTCTTATCAAGATTTTTTTTTCTTCTTTCCAATTTTTTGTTGTTGTTGAAATTAATACTTTACACTCCTGTATTTTATCTTATATTTTTTTGATAATCAATGGGAAAATTAGGTGTAAGTTAAATTGAATATCACAGAATAATGTGTTTCTCATTTTTTTCTTTCATCACACATTCTGTGCTCTTTGGTCTCTTGCCAGTATTTCAGTGGTTAGTGTTTCTTTTTTTATTATAATCTGATTCCAAAGACAGCACTGAAGTATTACTAGTGACTTCTCATGTGAATCTGTTGCATTCCAGTCAAACTAGATGCAAAAATCAGTATTTGACACATATATGCTAGGAAAAATGCCTTTTAACCTTGAGAATGTCAGCCTGCAATTCCATGCATACTGATATTATGCTCTGTACTTGGCTGTTAATGCACAAAAGTATGAGTGGATGTTCAAGTAAAAATTAGCATGATGTATATGAGATCACACAAGATGTTTGCAATAGGCAAAAAAAAAAAAGAAAGGATTTATCAACAATTTTACTGCCTATTATACCTCACAGCAGTAAATTTATTGTGTACAGTATTGTCTCCTTCCTTGTTTACCATTCACTATAGAGGGGGCAAATAGACATCTTGAAAGGACTTGGCAGTTTGCTTCATATAATGGGATATTTAAAGTTTCTGTAGTTTCCTCCACCACTTTCATGGGCAGCTTCTCCCTCTGTTTCCTACAATACTTAGTGTGAATGTTTTCTCTGGTATACTATCTGGATATAGTTGTGCAGCATGCCCAGATCATTTGACCTGTTTCTCAGTACTTTACAATATTTGAGTATCAGAGGATATTTTCTAATATTTCTATATATAAACTTCTCTCATAATTCCTTAAATAAGATGTGGCTTAGTGTCAGGGGGACTTAAAAGGTAAATTTCCTGTTTCCATGCTATTAATGAAACAGGCGCTAAACAAGGATGTATATTATCTCCATTGCTTTTTGGAGTTGCCATAGACTTTATAATGAATAGATGCTGTACAGGTAAAACTGGCATTGATTGGGTACATGGGACCCAAATAGAAGATCTTGATTTTGATGACATAACTCTTATCATTGACAATGTGAAATCGATGCAGGAAAAAACAGATTCCCTGTCTTCATTGGCTAGCAAAATAGGTCTTGAAATTAACAAAGACAAAACAAAAATAATGAAACTTCTCATTAATCAAGAAGGAAAAATATACATAGAAGAAACAGTTGTTGCGGAAGTGAACCAGTATGCATATCTTGGCAGCTACAGAGGTCAGGATGGTGACACCAGGAAAGAAGTTAGAATTCAAATTGCAAAAGCAGCATTGTCCTTCAAAAATCTTGAGAACGCATGGAATTCAAAAGTTATAAGCACAAAAACCAAGTTAAGATTATTCTTTTCAAATGTGATATCCGCCCTCATTTATGCATGCAAAAGCTGGAAATCAACTAAAGAAATAGACAAGAAATTAGACTCTTTTGAAAACAAATGCCTAAGGAAAATACTTGGTATAAAGTGGAACGAATTCGAGAACAATGCAGAGATAAGACAGATGAGTGAACAACAACCAGTATCATGGGTGATCAGAAAAAGAAGATGGATATATGTAGGCCATGTGATGAGAAAAAAACAGTCAGAGAATACCAAAACAAGCTATCAAGAGGAGCACAACAGGCTGAGGAAAAAGGTTGACCAGGTGAAACTCTAAAGAGGACATTGTTAAGAGAAGCCAGTTTAGTGGGCATGACATCCCTTGATGAAGTTGAAAGACTCGCCGAGAACAGGAAAACTTAGCAAACAACTATGTGATCCCTCTGTGACGTTTAACAGCATGGGAAGGATGTAATAATGTAATATGCCATTAATTAAGGCATATTGGGAATATGATGTTTGGCCTGTATTTCCACAACCTTCGGCATATGAAAGTGTGATTTAGTCAGTATTATGCCTGGCGGCATTTAACTTCCCAGATTTCTCTGGTATCCAGACGTAAGATTTTAAAATATACTGAAAGTGAAACTGACTTGGATTTTCAATGAGTGCAGTTTCAAAATTTGTGCACACAAAATGAGATTGAATTTTTACCAGTCTAAGTGTTCCCTTTATGTGGAGGGGAGACAACCCTGTGGGGTTAAGAAAAGTGGGAAGTATTTCTGCTTGACAAGGATATATAGAATAGATATGGTGCTTTCTGATTTGACGTAGCCTGTAGCAGTGCACAGTTCAGTAATCCTTCACACGAATTTCCTTTTGGTGCTTCATCTTCATGTTGGGTTTATTAAGGCTCATATTATTCTCCCCTCAGAGGGTTTCAGGTGCTTGATGTGGTCCTCTCAGAGGGTTTTGGGTGTTTGATATTGTCCTCTCAAAGGGTTTTGGGTGTTTGATATTGTCCTCTCAAAGGGTTTCGGTTGCTTGACATTGTCCTCCCAAAGGGATTTGGGTGTTTGATATTGTCCTCTCAAAGGGTTTTGGGTGTTTGATATTGTCCTCTCAAAGGGTTTCAGTTGCTTGATGTCCTCTCAAAAGGATTTGGGTGTTTGATATTTTCCTCCCAAATGGTTTCAGGTCTCTTTTTTTTCTTCTTTGTTCGCTTCTACCACCAAGATCGCCCCGTGATCCTCCTGAATTTACTCCTGTGGTCCTCAATAGGTCCTATGGTCCCCGAAAGGACCACACGAGAGGACCACAAAAGGTTCAGAGTATTGCAGGGCTTGAGCCTGTATTCTTGGTGGGTCTCAGAGGCGGGAATGCGTGACACCGTGGTTTTCATTGCACCAGTTTAATCTAGAGTTGGACTTTCTCACCGGAAACCCTCGACGTGTTTTGGGATACATGTGTATCCCCGCCGGGTGAGAGGTGGTTGTCTATCCAGTCCAAGTTGGACTTTCTCACCGGAAGATCCTATACGCATACATCCCCGCCGGGTAAGAGGTGGTGGCCTATATAGACTGCACTGGTCCAGTGTCTCCGACTTCAGCATTTTGTGGTCGTGGCCACTACCCTTCCTAGTTGTGACCAGGACGGAGTTTTTGTCCAGGAGGACGAATCTTCGCCACTAGTCAATTTCACCCCTGGGTTGAGCCGGTTTAGGCATATTATCCCAGTATGGGCGTGTTTAGGACGTGACCGACCTCTAGAGCGGAGGTACCGTGACATGCATAGCCATCAAGTTTCACCCCTGGTTTAAGCCGGTTTAGGCATATTTCACCAGTATGGGTGTATATCGGACGTGGCCGACCTCTAGAGCAGAGGTGCCGTGGTATGAGTAGCTCTCGCCGTGAGATCACTAGACATACCGACTAAGCTTAACTTTATCCTTTCCATCACCTTTTTCTCATCGGCGCCGCACGACAACCCTGATTTCTTTTTCACATTTTCTTCATTCGTCGGGAGGAGTTTCACTCTACGGGCGGCATCCGAAGAATCTCGCCAGCAGTGTCTTAACCTCTGGGTTATGTCTGTTCCGGTATTTCACCCTATATGAGTGCACCTAGGACGTGGCCGACATCCAGACCAGAGGTGCCGTGATTTGACTACTGTTTACTTTGCTTAAACCTTTCTTTCACCTTTTCCACATTTGTGCCGCGCGGCAACCCTATTCGCACCTTTCTTCACTGGCCGGGAGGAGCCCCATTCCACGCACGGCAGCTGAAGAATCTTGCCAGCAGCGGTAGATGAGCTACCAAACATATGACTCTCATCTACTCGAAGCGTCTGGTTTTCAGGCGCGAGATATTCGCCTTCGCCCCTTCTCCTGTCGGTTTAAACAGTTCTGCCACGGGAAGACCAGGAGCTGGACTTGACTGTCAAAGGCTGTTTGAGACGCACGCCATTGGAGTGCAGAGCGTATCCTCTACCCCACCTCCGGCAATAACAGTCCTTAGAACCAGGTTTCGGGTGTTTGATATTGTCCTCTCAGAGGGTTTCAGTTGCGTGATGTAGTCCTCTCAAAGGGTTTCGAATGTTTGATATTATCCTCCCGAATGGTTTTTTAGTGTTTGATATCGTCCTCTTAAAAGATTTTGGGTGTTTAATATTGTTCTCTCAAAGGTTTCAGGTGTTTGATACTGTCCGTCCAAAGGGTTTTTAGTGTTTGATTTTGTCCTCTCAGAGGGTTTCAATTAATTTTAAAAAATCTAAAATGTTTCAACATGCTAAAAGGTTATTGTGTTTGCATGTTAAACAGGTCCATATCCTCTTGTGAAGGATGACATCAGTGCGGTGCACATACTCCGCAACGTGCAAGAGAATTCCAATGAATAGAAGTGGTAGAACTCATGAACTTAAATCCGAAAAATCGTGATGATATCAATTCAGTCATTGAACATTTTTAGGTCGTAGAATGGTATGGAAACTACTGGAGCACTTTGGTATCCCAGCCAAGATAACAAAACTTTTTTTTTTTTCCCTGGTTGTTGTTAGCTTTTCGTGCTTATTGTGTTAAAGAAAAAAAGTGTCCAGACCTCTGGGTCTGATTCACTATGGCCTGTAATAATTAAGCCTCTATACGGTGGTGTACTTGTCGCTTCGGATAGTCTTCTTTAATACCTAATTTTAAAGATCAAGAGTTTGCGTTTGTGATTATTGATCTTTGTTCAAGACTGGGCATGCATAAATGTATTTTGAAAGATGACTGGAGCGATACACAGCCATTTTAAATCTTCTTTCCAATGTGTTTCCAGATAAATTCTTATTATTATCTTTTTTTTTTTATACTTCTAAAAGTCTCACAGCTGCTGCACATTGGTTAATTTAGTTTCTTAATGACCACGTTAAGCGACAGTTGGGTAAATTACCAGTTACAAAAAAAAAAAAAACCAAACTTTTGGAGGTCGTCGGCTACCGTAACCAGTTTATATTATTAAAAAGCAGTGAAATCAGTTGAGGATTATTCGGCTAGTAGGCTGATGATGATCAGTTTACATGGAAGAGAATCAGCCGGTTTTGACTATGCTTCATCATGTGAGTATTTTGTACAGATTAAATCTTGCTACAAATACGTTAACAACAAAATTTTACGTGAACTGCTGATGTTTGTGAAGTGTTTAATTTTACATTTGAAAAAATAAAGGTATAATAAACAGAATGTTGTATTGACAGAATAGATGGTTTTAGAAAGCACTTCATGCAAAGTGAAAGACTTGTACACAAAAATCTTAGCGCGATCACAGCTCATCTTTGATGTCACTCATACGTTCTGTACAACTACAGGAGTCAGTAATATTGTTGGGAGTATAGAAAGTTCTTTGTGAGGGCCTGGGGAAAAAAGCAGCATTATCGGTGACAGATAACAGAGAAAGCTGTTCTTCCAACTGGGGAGATTGAAGATTAGCCTAGGAAATTTCCCTAGTGACGTTTCGTCTGCTGCCGAAACGGGTTATATATGTAACTTAATTTGAGTAGACAGACAGGACACAGTTGTTTCATGCTTTCATTTATGTACTCCTGTTTCTGCCAGATTTTCAAGTTTTTTTTTTTAAAAAAAAACTTGGGTTAACTCTAGTTCTGAGTAGTCGTAGCAACATGAACTCTACATTTTGATGCGATAAATATCATCACTGCTGGGAAAATTGAGTCAGAAGGGTTAAACTCAAAAAAATATCTGAAAGTTGTTTAAGCGTTGCTGGATTTGTCTGTCGAGAAGGAGATTTCTACATTCAGTAATGAGCTGTTATATGGAGTCTGTTGTTATGTGCCGGGGTGTGAGGGGACAGGCTGGGTTCCTATCTCAGGCTGGGAGAAATTTTGTAACTGTAGCAGTTATTTTGGTATGAGAGGAGATCACTAACTGAGCTAATGGCCTGCATGAAGGATCGTGTACTCTGGAGAAGCATAATAGCCAGCGCCAGTCGGCATGGCACCTATCGACCCCCCTCCCTACAGAGAGAGAGAGAGAGAGAGAGAGAGGGGGGGGGAGAGAGAGAGGAGACGAGACGATTCTACGGCAGACAGGTGTAAGCTGTAGTGAGTTTGCCAAGCATCATATTGATGAACATCTATCATGGCTGGCTCTGCCAGTATTGAATTTAGCACAATCAGCCACAGTAACGGCATTTTTGCCCCAGCAAGATTTTGAATATTTACTACTAGTCCACTGTGAACTAGAAGATTGCATGTCGTAATAGTTTTAAAACAACCTGGAAATGGATTGGTCACGTGCTCCGAAGAGACCCCAGCAACATCGCTAAAACAGCTATGCAAGGGATACCCGAGCGAAAAAGAAAGTGAGGGTGACCAAAGGCAGCCTGTCGGAGAACTGTAGAACCCGAAATGAGTAGCATATAACATAGCTGGCTCACATTATAAGGGCTGGCCGTAGACCGTGAGCGGTGGAGAGAATATGTTGCCCATGCAAGACGCCATAGAGCGTAATGGGCGGTGATCGACGGCCAGGGACATGGGTGGAGGATGAACAGCATTTTATGTTGCAAGGAGCAATTTCCTTGCGCTCGTATCTTCTAAATATATTGTCAGAAAGCTTCCACAAATCCACTGAAGCAGTCAGGTCAGTCTCCTTTGTTACATAATGTGTAGTATAATCGTTGCCTCTAAAGCTAAGGTAAAATGCCTGATACAGAACATCTCACCCCCTTTCATCCATGTCTAGTAGTACTTGGTGCAGTTTAATTAAAATAAAGAAACATTTCTCAACACGTTCAGATCACCCTTAATAGTCTGGGTGAGAATCCAGTTTTACAGACATTTGTCTGGATTACATACAACACTTTCAGCACATTTTCTGTTTACTTTACGTCGTTCGCATGTGTGGTATACGCAGGTGTTTTAAACAAACCTCCTGTTGCCAGCGTCGGAAGGGATTTAGTTTTCAAGAATTGCAGAATTTCATAGCTGATATTTATTCTAGATGCCAGAATGATTTCATGTAGCATTTTCTGCTGATGTAGTATTAGGACAAGCCTGTAGACCAATGGTTTCCAGCTTCAGGTCGCCACTTAAATTAGGACGGCTAGAGTTCAGAAGTAAGGTATCGAGAAATATGAACAATGTTGAGGAAAAAAAAAGAAGAAGAAATAATAAGTTTAAAAATGGAGGATTTTAATGAAATCCTCCTACTTTATGTTGTCAGAACTAAATATTAAAATACCAGCAACCATACTCACTACCACTGAAATGTTTGTTAAATTTCAGTATATATATATTTTTTTTTCCCCACTGTTTGCAGGCAGTTTACCATTTCTAGTTAAGGGTCGTGCTCAATAAAGGGTTGAGAACCACTGCATGTAAAACATGGGTATTTCTAAGAACCACTGCATGTGAACATGGGTATTTCTAAGAACCACTGCAGTGAACATGGGTATTTCTGAGAACCACGGAGACGACTGTGTTAGACATAGTAGCACTTGCACAGAGATCACAAATAATGTCTGGTGAAGACACTGTTATACTGCATGCGTGTGATATGTGTATGCAGCTGGTCCAACAGCGTTGGTACCGAAATGTTTCTCAGTGTTGGCTGATGTATCAGTAAATACTCGCTGTGAAATCCCTTACAAGAAGTAAAGAAAGCCACTGCAGCTCAGAAACATCTTATATTGTACCAGTGTTAACACGATCCTCGCACGAAATAGGTCTGTCACGAACTCACGTCTTCACAAGTTAAAAAGGACACGGCGGTGTTCTGATGTTCAGAAAACAGTGCTGCGCTCCATACAGATTTTGCAGGGATTTCATAGTGAATAACTTTGTTCACATCTTGAGATTTGTAACATTCAGATACATTTCGTACATAAAGATACTTTTTGCTAACCGAAATGTCTTGTTTCCTTGCTCATATACCTCTCTCGATGTTGAAGGGACAAACAGACGTCTTGATAGACGGCGGTGTGCTTCGTATAATGGGATATTTAAGGTTTCTGTAATAGCCACTGGCTAACGGGGCTCTGAGTCGTTCAGGGAGACGGGCTCCTCTGGTTTAAATTCTGCCCTCATACCGCGACTGGCACAGCGAGCCGGCGGTGGATCCCTTGACCGTTCATAGAAAACAAAGGCTGAAATATCGGTTTAACAGAAAAGAAAAGTTCGTATTTAGTGGCCTTTCTTATAATTGTTCTTGAACCGGCTTATTCTTTGGGCAGCAAAATGCGCAGCTCAGCGTCTTGAAGAAATCATGCCGTCGTTATTGAAGTTTTTAGACTAGTGAAACGCGACACGGTGAGGTGTGAATGGAACCACATTGAAATATTTTATGACAAGTTTCCAGTAATTGCTTGTGAGTGCTATTTCTGTATCAGCTCAGAAAGAAATAAGATGATTAAGACGTGATAGAAATACCCAGAGAAAAGGCTGTTATAGACATGGAAGTCCTCAAAAGTGAAAGAGATAGATTGAAAAGCGGGAGGTGCCCTTGGTCATTATCTAAACAAAACAAACAAACAAAAGGTGAATCCTATAGTGAAAGTTCTTTATAAAAAAGTTGCGGTTTTTTAAAACTTATTGAAAGGACATTACATGTAATCAGGTTCTGATTTAAAAAAAAATCATTCTGTGTAACCGGATGGTAAACACTTGTTAATTCTGAAACATAATAATGAAGCACGCCCAGTTTTAGGGTTAAAATAAACTATCTTTAAAAAATCGTGGCTGTTGAGTTGATTTCCTAACATTAAACAGTGGAATATAACACTTGTGTAGATTGTTCGCCCTATTTAAGGATCTTAAGTTCTGAGCTCTTTAACATAAGAAACAGAGGCAATTTTCGCTTTATTTTTTTTTAATAAACTTGGTCTTTTATATATTTTAAATGAAGTATTAAATAAACTTAAATTTGTCGTATTTTATTATTATTAAACCTAATGGAGACAGATACCTTCACGCATATTTGGCAGCATACTAACACTGGATGGAGGAACAAATAAAGACATAAAGAGTAGAATAAATAAAGCAAGAACAGCTTTCATTAATCTTAGAAACATCTGAAAGTCCACCCATAGAACCAAAATAAAGCTGTGCTAAAGTTGTGTGTTATCCATACTCCTCTGTAGAGCAGAATACCGGAGAACAACTGAAAAGGAAATGGGCAAATTATCTTAATCCGCACAACCTGTCTGAGAAAGATTTTGACTGTTTACTGGCTACAGAAAATAAATAATAGAGATCTGCTTGCCTAATAGCAAAAACAAAAACAAAAAAAAACCGCTCAAAATGGTGGTCAAATAAACCTCAGCAACATCGCTAACAAGCCAAGCTGTGGACATCAGAGGGAAAAAAAGAGAGGCCAATCAGAGACTACCTGGCGAAGAACTGTAGAAGCAGAAATGAGCAGCATGCAGCACAGCTAGGACACAATACAAAGGCTGGCCGTAGACGGTGAGAGATGGAGAGAATTTGTTGCTGGCCTGCAAGACGCCATAGAGCGTACTGGGCGGTGATTGCTTAGCTGATCGCCGAGCAGGGACATGGATGATGGATGTTTTTTTTAAAGTCACGAGAGAGAAAGTTCGTGCCAGGAGCTCGTCTTAAGGTGATAAGACATCTTCTGTGACAGTCTAGTATTCGTCTTTCTGTGAGTCAGTTCTTTCGTGTTTGCATGTTACATTGATTTTGAAATGGGCGCGTGAGACGCTTTTGAAAGAGAGTAAAAGTTCCTTGTCTTAGAGGAGGCTGTTGAGAAGCTTCGAATTGCTGCTCTACTCAAAGTCTTTGTAACTCTGCCTACGATAACCAGCCTCATTATGTCACCATCGCAATTGATATTGAGAATAGAGCTCTTTGGCATAGTTATAATAACTCATCACTGTTATCTCCAAGGCTTTCAAGTCTTTAAATCCTGCGAATCCTACCACACATTTACAACATTCTTGTTACAGTCACGTGTCATGGGGGTTTCCCTTCTTTTTTTTTTTTTTGTCCTCACCAGAGTCATTAAAATATTTCATATCGTTGAAAGTGTGAGTCAGAATTTGTTTACTTTCCTAGTCTCGACAGCATGCGTCCAAATATCGATTCCCTTCGGTTTTAAAAAAAACGTAGGAGTGAGTAACCCGCTAAACATTTTGCTGCAGATTTAAATGTACAGGGTGTCCGAAACAGCACGCCAGAGTTTTGCCTACGTTTATTGTATAAAAATGCTGTTTTCAAGAACTGCTGATAACATTTACCAATAGATTTATCATTCGGAGCTTTTTTTTTTTTTTGTTATTTCGTTTATGGAAAGCACACACAAATTGCACGTTTTTTTCTATGACTGTGCCATTCCTGAATGATATTTTTTCCACGCTTACTTTGCTGCTACAGTGCGGTTTCTGCCATTAGCTGGCTGGTATTTTAAAACCGAAACGTGATAACCGAAACGATCTTCTTAACGCCTGCAGCAGATTTCTGTTTTCAAATGCATGGTGAATATTTGCAGCCCGATCCAAGAAAACGGGCAGCCTGTACATCTGCATTACGAAATACACATATTGATTAGTAGACATATTTGCTTATAGAAGGTCAATTGTTTATGAATCTGGTGTATACACATCTTTTGTGATATCAGTTTTGTAAAGAGAAAAAAACAATGGTAACGATATTAGAGAATGATTGTAATCTCAGTTGAGGTTCGTATGAAAAAATTCAAAGAGGGTCTTTAGCATCGGGGCTGGAATACTTGTCAAAAAAAAAAAAAAAAATGAACAGGCAGGGTGCATAGGGAAAGAAAAATGGTTGTAATTGAAAATGCTAATCATCCCTTTGCTGAAAATAACTGCTTCTGCCGCTGATGTTAGTATATTGTTTACAGCTGTGTTGGTAGAGCTTTACATAACGCTTTACTTCTGTGTAGCCAAACGTTTTTATTTTGACAGTCACCGGCAGAAGAAAGAACGAACGATCACACTTTATTTTCAAAGGGTTAAGAATTGGGCACGCAGCCTCGTCTAACATTCTGCTCTTCATCATACAGCTTCCACTCAGTCACGGTCATTCAGCATTTGTTAATGATTAAGAAAAGAAAAGATGACTGACTGAAGCGTTTTCGGAGTAATTTTGTTGGGGAATGAGATCAGGCAGTGAGACATTTCTTTTAGGTATTTTGTTGCATTTATTATTTCCTTTTGTGATACATTGTGTATATTACAGTTTTCTCGTGTATATTTTTTCCCTCTAGAATATGTTTTAAAATGCTGTATTTTATGTTATTTGTAGTACAGGTTTCTAACATGTTATTTTGTTGTTAATGTAACACATTCTGTTAATGATTTGCGTCATTTCTTACATTATATGTATTTATATATACTGCGGTGTTTCTTATGTTAATTAGTTATGACTTGACGACTACTGCTGGACAAGCTACAGCATTAATACAGCAGCTGTTGGTGGTAGTGAGAACATAGTAAGTCTAATATAAACAGTGGTGCTGATATCACACTCACTCTTTATATAGACTGCATCTTATCAGTGGAACTTGATTTGTGAAGAAAAATGAGAAAATGCACAATTTTCATGGACATGAAATCGCCCAAAGTAATACATTTCTCAGTGTCTGTGAGGAGTTAATGTTTTATGGTTTTGTTTTTGAAAAAAATTTTTTTTTCCTTCTCTAAACCTTTTGATCACTAGATTCAGCCAGTTTTCGATAGTCTGTCCCGTCCTCATTTTGTCTCTGCTGCACTTTGTAGTTCGGACCGAAGGATTGCTTCCATGTTCCCGTGAGACTACACAGGAGCTTTCTTTAATTATCGTTTGTTATATTGGTACTTGTTTGTGATGCATCAAGCTGGAGTTGCTTACTTACATCTTACATCCTTCCTTTGCCGGTTAAACGTCACACGGGGCTGGTATGGTAGAACGCCAAGCTTTTCTGTTTTCGGTGAGCTTTTCAGCCTCATCAAGGGATTTTGTGCCAATTAATATGGCCTCTCTTAACAATGAAGTTTTTTTTTAGGGGTGGGGGTAAAATAAGCATGATCCTGGACTTGCATTTCGTCACTGTCATCACTGTTCAAGTACAGCCCCAGTGTTACGGGTTATCTTGGTAATATTTTCAGATACTATCTGCAGCCAGTATCGAGGACAAGTATGAGCCAATGGTGGCATTTAATTGTGACAACCCAGCCGTGCACAGAGGGGTGAATGGGTGGGTTGCAGATAAATCAACCACCTGCCTGGACAAGATGGAAGATATCTTGGCTTATTGCAAGAAGGTAAGTTTTTTTTTTTGTTGTTGTTCACCTTTCGAATGTAGATGCTGTTACATTTTGTACTATCATATTGGGTTAATGATCGCAATACATTTTATAGTATCCGATCTAGTTAGTAACGGCCAGAATATATTTTGTAGTACCTGTTTGAGTTAATAACTGTAGTAATACATTTTGTAGTACCTTTTTGTAGTACCTTTTTTAAGTTAATAACTGTGATAATATATTTTGTAGTACCTTTTTAAGTTAATAACTGTGGTAATACATTTTGTAGTACCTTTTTAAGTTAATAACTGTGGTAATACATTTTGTAATACCTGTTTGAGTGAATAACTGTGGTAATACATTTTGTAGTATCTGTTTAAGTTAGTAACAATAGTAATTCATATTGTAGTATTCGTTTGAGTTAGTAACAGTAGTCATCATATTGTATTATCCATTCGAGTTAGTAACTGTAATAATATATTTTGTAGTATTATTTTCATAACATGAATGATTGAAAATATCTAAATAGAATGTACACTTTTCAAGCGAAAATATAAAGGACTGAATGAATTTATAAAATATAATGTAATGAGTGAAACAGCTCACTGTTGTGTAGTCGCTTTGTACAAAAGGAGTCACTGGGTAAGCAAATTGTTATCTTTCATAATGACATTGAGCAGCTGCCACACCATTTATATTACTGGAAGATGTTGCATTTTATCACCACAGCTTAACACTGCTGAAAGGGACATATCAGCCGCTATAACTTAAACCGTGGAAGAGAGAACATAAGTTCACGAAGTTTTTTTTTAAAATAAAAGGTGGGATATCAGGTGTCACCAAGGTCAAAAGTCTACAGCGGGGACGTTAATACATAAAGTCATTTACCTGTTGGTAGCAATCTGATTTATTATTATTATTATTAATTATTATTATTAAGTTGATGAGCAGATAGTAAAAAAAAACACACACACGCACGCACGCACACACACACACACACATACACACACATTTGGAAAAAGATGCAGAAAAGAAGCAGTCACAGTAAACGAAGCCCTCAAAGAAACTAGTGGAACGTTGGAAACTAGTTAAACTATAGAGAGAGAAAGAAAAAAACAGTCATGCCCATATTTGTAGCCTGATACAGTCCTTCAAGCAAACGATTGTTGGAGCTTGGAGTTTGTAGCCAAGTTAGCGGAGTCTACCAGAAGCCTGCTTCTTTTGCTCCAGTCCGATGTTTCGCGATCATCATAATAGCGTTTACAGAGAAAACAGACGTGCGACTGTAGAGAAGTTAAAGAAGAATTAGTAGTCTTTTCACACTGAGTTACTTGCAGCCAAGGGCGGTGAATGCAAATCCCAAGTAAATGCTAGATCACGTGCAGTACACAGCCAACACAATATTGGAATCATTTCTCCAAAAGCATTGTTCCAAAAGCATTGAAGCATTGTTCCAAAACCATTGAAGCATTGTTCCAGAACCATTGAAGCATTGTTCCAACAGCATTGAAGGATTGTTCCAAAAGCATGGTTCCTAAGGCCGAACACGTATGGGCACATGCCCCAGAGCTAGCCGCCCCCCCCCCCCCACCCCAGTAGTTACAGTAGTAACATTTTCATAATAAGGGCAGTAAGCGCCTAAATCTGCAGTCTGCCACGTATCCACCTGTAAAGTAGGAAAATAATCTGTACGGAGTGCCGTCCCTTCCAGCTAGCCGGAGTGCCGTCCTTTTCAGCTACATCTAACATTAGGCAACATTTGTCAATGGTTGTGCAGTAGTAAGGCTGCCCTGCTATATTGTACATTATATCCAGCATGAGTGTCGAGAGAAATTGTTAGCAATTATCCTATGACTTATTAATTCTACAAACTTGAGCAACAATCATTGCAGGTATTTTTTTTTGGTTTTATTTCTGTGGTAATTTTTTTATAATGGATTACGCTGAAACTTTTAGTTCAGGTGGAAGTTTCTTTCATTGATTTATAGATATACCCTGACCATAACATTACCAACGTGGTGGAAGCGTCCTATTTGGTGACCATTCCAAACTGGCCATCGGGGTCATCTGACCACCAGCATCCGCACAGAGTTCGCCCTTTTAGGTGTCTTGGTGAGCAGTTTCATTATTTTTTTCCCAATAGTTTCTCTTTGTTTATGTTGTGGACAGAGAGCATCATTTGCAGCGGTTTTTTTTTTGTTTTGTTGGTCGTATTTCTCGTTTCCGTTTACTTCTTTTCATGTTTATCTTTGTCTTTTCACAAAGTCCACAGAATGCACTTCATTTCTCTGTATAGAATTTATCTAATGTTTATTTTTTTTCTGTTTTCTTGTTTAAAGTTCAGACTGTGCATCATGAGAATTTGTTGACTTAAATAGCTTCAATTAGGCGGAGATGGGGTGGGGGGGGGGGGGAAGGGCAGACATTTTGTAAGTTTTAGTGTTGTGACACAGAATGTTGTGGGAATCAGACGTATGGCATCAAATGTGGTCTGGGAAATTTGTAGTTGTAACTTTACCTGCCGGGACGATTAAGCGGAGTTCTGGGTAATGCTGGGTTACAGCACTACAGTACTTCACAATGGTATAAATGTTGGGCGTGTGCACACACACTTTTTTCTATAAATGACAGTTTTGCCAGCTAAGAAGAAATTTTTTAAAAAACACTTACTGCTTTAACAGCAATATCTACAGTGTACTCTGGGGGTATCCCCCAAGCGCAGGGTTCCTTAACTCCAGGTTTCTCGATGGATCTGGAGAGGTTCCATCCAGAGATCGCGGCTGAAAAAAAAAGCCCTCGAAGGCACTTCTCGCTCAACTATAGGACTTAGCTACATGCTTTTGTTTTATTTTTGTCAAAGACAGGTTAGTTATAAAGTCATGTTTAGTTCTGCAGAAAAGAGCAGAAAAACCTGCTCTTTGCAAATGCTAATTACCGCAAGCCAAACCTGATTAACATTTTGTGTAGTTAACGTTTGTTACTATTCTTGTCGGTAGCTGCGGTCTACTGGTTTCCATGTCACTAAGGCATACTGGGGATATGGTGTTTCCCCATATTTCCACAGCACATGAAAGTGTGATGTCATCAGTATCACGCCTGGCCCACATTTACCTTCCCAGATTTCTCTAGTACCCATTTTTAGAGGCTGGATGTACCCTGTGGCCCTTTATGATGTGGTGGTACTAGATCAACTAGAAGGAAAAAAATTTTTCTGCATACACTAGTGACTTTATTACAGTTGGTATATTTTATGTGTGTGTTGGGGGGGGGGATATGAGGCGAAAAATGAGCGGCGGTGACTGCAGGGGTTCCGCAGGGATAGAAAATATTCCAAGGGTTCTGCGGGGATAGAAAATATTCCAAGGGTTCCGCGGGGATAGAAAATATTCCAAGGGTTCCGCGGGGATAGAAAATATTCCAAGGGTTCCGCAGGGATAGAAAATATTCCAAGGGTTCCGCGGGGATAGAAAATATTCCAAGGGTTCCGCAGGGATAGAAAATATTCCAAGGGTTCCGGGGGGGAGGAATAAAAAATATTCCAAGGGTTCCGCTGGGATAGAAAATATTTCATGGGTTCCCGGGGGGATAGAAAAATTCCATGGGTTCCCGGGGGGGGGGGGAATAGAAAATATTCCATGGGTTCCCGGGGGGGGGGGATAGAAAATATTCCAAGGGTTCCCGGGGGGGGGGAATAGAAAATATTCCATGGGTTCCCGGGGGGGGGGAATAGAAAATATTCCATGGGTTCCCGGGGGGGGGGATAGAAAATATTCCAAGGGTTCCCGGGGGGGGAATAGAAAATATTCCAAGGGTTCCCGGGGGGATAGAAAATATTCCATGGGTTCCCGGGGGGGGGGATAGAAAATATTCCAAGGGTTCCCGGGGGGGGGGGGGGAATAGAAAATATTCCAAGGGTTCCCGGGGGGGGGGAGGGGAATAGAAAATATTCCAAGGGTTCCGCGGGGATAGAAAATATTCCAAGGGTTCCCGGGGGGGAGGGGAGAGTAGAAAATATTCCAAGGGTTCCGCTGGGATAGAAAATACTCCGAAGTCATATGTATACAAAGTTTAAGGGTGGTACTACTAATCTATGTACATGTGCCTAGGTGCCCCAAACTGTGGAACATATCCTCCAGAACTGCATCAACTACGAGACACTGAGAAATAATTACTGGCCCAGTGAAACCACTAAAGAAGATAAGCCCTACGGTTCCATACATGAATTACAAAAAAACAATGAAATGTATCCAAGAGACAGGACTGCAGATATAGACACTATAGACAGACAATGCGAACGAAGAAGAAGAAGAAGAGTTACTATTGACTGTATTAATCCTTCGTTTGTAGTCTGTCTGTCTCTGTCGCACGAACGCACACATACACACATAACATTTGTATGTTTTAAAATAAGCTACAGATGTCCCTGTTTGGATCTGCTAAACTGTCGGGTCACACTGCACTGTCAAGAAACGTCATGAGAAGAATTAATTCACGTCTCCAACTCTGAAACTGTCATAGATAATAAATAGCGAGAAAACAGTTAAATATTCATGGCAAAAACGGGCCACGATAGGACACACAGCTCCCTGCCTCCTTCACCCGTTCTGTAGGCTCACGCTGTATTCGATTACATTTGCATGGGTCGACTGCGCAACTGGGGAAATAAAGACTGTTATTACTGCAGTATTGTCGACCAGTATTGATGTGACGTAGAATCGATTAGAGCAGTGAGAAATGACAGAGCATCCGTCTGGCGTCTGCTTTCAGAATAGGCTAGGCACGGTATGGTAGCAGCCATGTTATTCTGTATTGATCAGCGGCGGCGGGAAGCCACGGCAGAAAACTCAAACTTGGGGGAGTCGATAGTTCTGAATATATAGATAGGGAGTCTCAGCTCTTGTGGACGTTTTGAACAAATGCCCCATCTCTGCGTGCTTATGATTATATTTCTTTATAATAAAGGTGGTCCCAGATTCAAACCCACCCCAATATTGCTTTATGTAACACTTGTGAAATATCACATTAATAAATAGCAGTTTATTCCCGTCGACCGTGTTTTGTATAATGATACATCAGGAGGACCTCATGTGACAGATCGTTTTTTTTTTGTATTTTTGGTGGGGTTTGGGGGTAGAAGGAAGGGGTAAAATAGGTGTGACGAGGAAGAAGATGCGAATTTGTGTCAGACCGTTTTTATAATAAACTGCAGAAATGTTTGAGCAAACTCAAGTTCAGAGGGTGTAGAACGTGCGAACCTATGTGGGCTCGAAGTCAAGCCAAGAAGTTGGAATAAAAATGTGATCCATGCACATTATGTGAAAAGATGTTCTGAGGAAAATGAAACATAGTAATATGAAATATTGTACTCAGAGTGATAAAATATTAACATCACGTTATACAATTAACAGGAAGTGATTCTTTTAAGTGTAAATACGAGGACAACAAAGTAGCAGGTTATTGAAACAGTAGTTTTGACAAGTCCGTGCAGACCAAATATATAATACTTGGATATAGACTTACATTATTTTTTTGACGGTGTAGAGAAGATCGACTTGGAAGGGTACATAATGGGAAAAAAGAAAGAGGGGAAGGCCATGGCGAAGATGGCTGTAAGACATCGTTTATGATCTGCACATGGATGCATCAGCAGCGGGCCATCTTGCTCACAACCAAGAGGCCTACAGGAGTGCTGTTAGGGAGGCAAAGTTCCGCAAGGGACATGCAAATGAATGAATTCTTTGTAAATTGAAGACATTCACATGGCTGGCTTGAAGCATGTAGTTTTACATTCGTTACTTGCTTTGTCACGTGATATAATTGTGCCCTGATTCTTTCATCCTCAAGTGGGAGGTTTTCAGTCTGATGCCCTCCTGGTACCCCAGCATTGTGAGTTCGACCACCGCCATGATCAGTCTCGCTGTGAGGGGTTCTCGTACTGGAGCACCGTGGCAGACGAGGCCTGCAGGAAGAAGGAGATGCACTTGGAGAGCTTCGGCATGCTGCTCAACTGCAAACTTGGAAAATTCAGCGGCGTGGAGTACGTGTGCTGCCCCAATGAAAGTAAGTCTGTTATGTTGGTGGCGATTCTGAAGCCAGAGCATGTTTTGTTATAAGTTTGTAGTAAGTTATAAGTATGTTGGAGGCGCTGGTGTCAGAGGTCGTAACTAAATATATTTTTGTACTGCTGTAGTTTCCATTCGAGGGTTGGATTTTTCCAAGGTTTTGTAGTTGTGAATTAGTGTGTTTCTGTGTGTGCAGTATCTAGCGTGTGAAGTGCTAGTGTAGGTCCAATTGTACCACTAAACATTACTCATCATCACCATCACTACATCGCTGGTAATTGGAAACATTTGGAGCCGAAGAATGTTGAGATGTCTGTAAAGGAAGTGAATTTTTTTCTTTCCTCTACTGCATAACAAAAATGATCCATTTATGTGAATATAATCATGTCTATTGTAAATAGGAAACTTTTTTTGTTTAACTTTCTCAACCTTATATGGTAAAGAGGATAAACAGGATAACTTTGATATCTCATATTTTAAACCAAAACTGTTCTTCTCTTTATTACCTTCTATATAGGGTGTTTAATTGCATATTTTGCGTGCATTGTTTGCGTTCTTATATTTTTATTTGGTACTTTATGGAAAAGTAAAACAGCTAAAGAAGCTGTGGAGAGGAACAGACAGAACTACAAAAATAAGATTTTTAAGATCATGCATCTTTCCCATGCCAACATATGCCCGTGAGACCTGGACACTTAACAAAACAGCTGAAAAACACATAAATGCCTTTGAATATAAATGCTACAGAAGAGTTCTTCAAATATCGTGGACACAAAAAAAAAAAGAACAAATATATCCATAGTATAAGAACGTAATATTGAAGAAGGTTGGGTAGTACAGAAGATTAAACAAAGAAAACTTAAATATTTTGGACACATTAAACGTCAAGATAATCTAGAGAAGGCCGTCTTGGAAGAATACATAATAGGAAAAAGAGGAAGACCAAGACGAAGATGACTGCAAGGCATCGTTGATAATCTGCAAATGGATGCATCAGCAACAGGGCATCTTGCTTACAACGGAAAAGTGTATAGGAGAGCTATTAGGGAGCCAAAGTTCCGCAAGGGACATGCAAATGACTGACTGACTTTATGGGAAAATGTTTTGCTTATCACATATACAAAGGCTGTGGCTGGTCCAATCTAGAATACTGCCTAAGTTTTATCCTTACATTTTCACAAGTACAAACCTGGCCTGCGTGTGTGAACCGGCTATCTTGTCTTGTTTTCCACGCAAGGATATAATAGGACTGCAGTGTCCTGCGCCCAGTGTCAGTGTTGCTTGGCTGCGATTCTTCATGCTTTTCTCTTGTGTGTGTCGAGGCTGTTCTGTGTAGCGCTCCATAGCTGACTGCTTGCACTGTAGCTTACCAAGACCCTGTCCCACCTCTAAATCCCTCCCCCGGGCGACAGGCTCTGTCTGATTAACGCAACAAGGATCATTTATAGGTTCTCATGGTGGTAGAGTCAGCTAAGAAGCGTTGCATCCTCCTGCATTTTAGCCCCAATTAGGGACTGAGGAAACAAAAAAAAAAAAATCGCCGTAACCTGCTCCCAGTTGGAGACGATGCTGTGCCACAACATCTTCACTGTATCCAGTGCGTAGAACATTGTGCTTGCGATTCCAGACAGAACGGCAGCAATACTTAATGTATTTGCTACTAGGATAAAGGAACGGGCAGTTGACGTTGGGAATTGCTTGACTGTAGTAACAGAAAATGAAGTCGTAGTTATTTGCCAAGAGAGCTAACATACCAACGGTTCTTTGTTCACACTTCTAGTCTTACAAAGTAAGGTTTATACAACCAACCTACTGTCAGCATTCTACTATTGCTTCTCATAGCACCCCACACGTCTCCGGCCTTTCATGTCTACATCTGATTTTTTTTTTTTTTTCAGTTTCACAATTCGTCAGACATTCATTTAAAAAAAATGCTTTCTCTTGTCTTCTTCCTCTTAATACCTTTCGGTTTTGAGAGTACACATAGAATTTTTGATAAGGCTTGCCATTTGCTTCTTATGAAGGGATATTCTATAGGTTTCTGTAATTTCCACCCTCCAACCCATTTCCTGTGAATGTTTTCTATAGTATACTTTCTGGTGGTGGCCATGTAGCATGATTGTATTATTTGACTTGTTGTTTTTGAATGCATGGCAGTACTGTTATCACTCCAACCATTGCTCTGACAGTGTCATTTCTTGTTTTGTCTCTTCCTGTTACATTTAGTATTGTCATCAAACGTCTCATTTCTGTCGTAATCATTTTCCTTTTATTTTTAGTTGTTTATAACCACGTTCGGACGTGGTTGTTTGTGTGCTGTCATATACGTATGATAGTAGTCTTAGGAAATATATTTGTGGTGCTGTATTTTCCTGTCATGACTTCTGAGGGCTACATGAGAGGAGAGAAAACTTCTTATGTGGCATATGTTTCCAGGCAAGAAACATCTGGAAGTACGTGAAAGAATTCACACAGAAGAAAACCATATACATTTGAGATTTACTTATATAGTCATAGTTTAGTCCTAACTTGGTTCTCTATAAGTATAGATAGTAACAGCTCGGACTACACTAAAACTGTCATTATTACCCGTCATTGCTTCAACTATTATTTTGCGAACACCCCCCCCCCCCAAAAAAAAAAAAAAACAAAACAACAACAACAAAAACGATGCAATTATGTCTTAAAAGGCACATGTCAGTTCTAAAGAGAATTAAGAAAAGCGCTAAGAGCAATGCGAAGAAAATGAATTGTTTACCAAATTGTGCATTTCATCCTTAGTTTATGCCACAAATATTTTACTTCACTTTTTCACAATTTCTTCATCGAAGTTCGTCAGTCTTGTTTTATGCTGCTCTTATCAGATGTGGGTGATTTTCACATATACGCAGCCAACACAAGCCACTTGAGTATCCGTTGCGTGCATTTTCCTTCCACGTTGCTAGAACTAGTTAGTAGCAGTGGAGTGGGATAGTATTAGACATGTATGCAGAGTTGGGTCTGCCCTTTGTAGGCAGTTTTCTCTCAGTTATTTAAATGCGAACGGTGGGATTTCCCTTCCTGCGTTGATTTCTTTATTAATGATAAGCACCCCTAGTGAAGTAGCTCTGGATTATAAGTGAATTCATCTCCTGCTTCTTCACGGTCTTCTAGTATCGTAAATGCTATGTCGCAACAATCTCTGTTTCGTGATAATAAAACCCTGTCATATATTTTCCCTGATACAGATAGAAGATTAATACCTCTGCAGCTGTCTTACTTTGCGAAGGTGGGCTCAGCATAGGATTTCTTTTTTAAACGATTATTTCGGTTTTCCTGTTCTTCCTGGGCTTTGTTCAGCAGCGCTTCCAGAGATTTTACAATCGGTGTCCTAAAGTGTCCATCAGGACTGAATCTCCCCATGTCTTCTTTTGTTCGTTTTTTTTTTGTTTTTGTTTTTTCTTCTTTATGATTTGTTTTACATTCTTCAAGAGCTTCTAGGCTTTGTTATCTAATTCACCTTTCAGATCACTGGCACCCCCCCCCCCCCCACCAGCTGTCTCATATATATATTCCTTTTATGCAGCCTTATTATCATTCCATTACTTCATTTCTTGTACTCTCTGGTTGGTCATACTCTAGCTGTTTTGAAGTCGAAGCCAGATTTACACACTGCGTCAGGTATATGTCGGTATTCAACGGACAGATGTACCGTGTTCTGTTAATTTTTAACAACCCCCAGTATACCATTAGCTCTTATAGTTAACCTCCCTGTTAACTGTACATCTCCTTCGCTCGCCAACCAAAATAATGTTAGGTTTGTTAATTTTTGACCAAGCCGAATGCTTGACCGCTTGAAATAACCTGTAATTAAATTTGGTCAGACGGTGGAGAGCTTAAAGCGCACCTCAAGTAAGTACATTAACGTACATTAGGCCGTAATGTATCTGCACTTAAGCCATAGAAATGGTTTATTGCCTGCTGTAACCAATGGCAGCTGCCCGGTCTATTTCTGTTTGGGTTTTTTCCCTCCATGGACCGGAAGCTGATGTCTGAAGTTTCCGGTCTTTAATCATAGTTTGAATCATATAAAGAGTTTCGTTTTAAGGGGGCTTTTTTTTTTAAAAAGATATTTTGGGCAGACTTTAACTGCTTATTACTTTTACAGAATACGTAATACCGTTTTTAATATTTCAGGATGAGTGAAATAGAAGGTCTAGTGGGAAGTAAGTCGGCTTCCTTCTTTGTGGAATTTTGTTGTTGCTTTTCTTAATGCCTTGAAGATAATAGAATGCAGTCTTAAGACGGGATATGGAGTTGAATAAAATGTGTGTTGTTTTTGTTTTTGCAGACTACACTAGTGTGAGGTAAACACAAAAGGCATGTTTCTTTTGCAGGCTCCATCAGTATGAGGTAAACATTCATCTCTCTGAAGTACCTCAACAGCTCCTCCCAGCGAAGCAAGCTGGCGGTCTTGACCAGCTTTGCATGTCCTCAGTCTAGCACAAGACATTTCTGTTCCAGATGTCAGCTAGCGTGCGCGCGCGCATGTGTGGTTTAATGATATTGGTGTTTGTATGTCTCCGAGCATTGAGAAAATTAATTTATATTTTATTCTCTCAAACAAGCACTTATAATGTTATGCAGTCGGTGTTGATTACTGAGGAAACGTTGGCAATGGTTAGGGCATGACAGGTGACTCATTACAAAAAAGAAAAAGCTCAGAGATGGACACATCAGGAAAACAGGAGTAGGAGTAGACCAAAGGAAACAAGGAGCACAACAGCATAGAGAATGTTGATCAACAGAGGACTCACCTGGACAGAAACCTGAGGGGGGGGGGGGGAGAAGCAAAAGACAGGTGTTTATGGGAAAATCCTTGCTGAAGCCACATGAAGCTTAATTTTTCCGATGTGGACGCCGGCAAGCGTAGTGGTTAGAGCACTCATCTAGCAACCGAATGGTCAAGGGTTCGAATCCCCAGCTGAACGGTATTTTTTTTCCGACCAGTACGTCCCCGAGGTCGACCCAACCTCGTAAAGTATGTCCCAGAGAAAATCTGGGAAGGAAAGGCAGTGAAGAAAGTAAATGGCCACCCTACCTCATACGTTGATGACCCAGCATAATGTCTGTAACGCTTCATCTACGGCATTTGATATGGGGTACCTTTACCTTTTACCTGTAATCATTTCAGTACTGTTCTAAATTGCCACACTGTGGCACAGTTTCGTTGTATTTCAGTTGAAAAAATTATTACTCAATCCCATTAGCGTGAGAGACCGGTTTTCTAAATTCCTCATGGGTTTCTAGAAAAACAGAGTAGAACTTTAGCAAGGATATATATATTCGGCTTTCTGATTAATTCAAGCGGGTTATGTCCCTGCTTCCATTGCCCTCCAGTCGATATGGACTCACATGGGTGTTACAGGAGTACGATTATCCGTGCTGAGATTTTCATTCCGCGGGGTATTGTACCAGTGAACCTGTTCGGAATGAAGTGATGATAGTCTCGATATAAGCGTTCTCCCTTCTCTTCCCATTCTCTCCTCCCACGTAGTGCCATTTTCTGTATATGCCGCATTCTTCCATATCGCTTACTCACATTATTGTGATGAACCGCAATTTCCTGGCTGGTAGAGCGGGGCGACTCACATGGGGTCATTGCAGCGGATTCCCAAAGCATGTTACGGAGAATCGAGAGACGTTTCTTCCACAGGGCTCAAGCTTCTAGAGGTACTCTCGGTCATCCTGTTTGACGTGGGTATACTGCCCGGGTCACGCGGAAGTCAAAGGCAGTAAGAAAGCAGAAAAGATGGCAGCCATGGCAGTTAGTTCAGGGAACCCTAATAATGGACAAGGAGGAGATTGCAAGAGCCACCTTGGATAGGGTGCTTATGGAGGACGATATCGGGTTAAATGGCGACAATTACACCACGAGGACTACACTGGGGGAGAAGAGAGAAGTGGACGTTTTTCCGGAAGAAGTGGTTTAGCGCGTTACCCACAACCAGTATGTACTGGCTCCATCTGCAGGCTCACACTTCACTGGGCGCTGGAAGGGAAGGCGGAGCACATATGAGATTGCCCGGGGTGCGGGGATGCCAGTCTCTGATTAGTTACGGTTATGATGAACTGCAGCTGAGTTTGTGCGAAGAGAAACCAGAAAGCGGCCAGATGAAGAACAAAATGTTTAGTCCAGCGTGATCGGTTTTTAACCATTGAAAAATAAACATGTCCTCCCTTTCATTCAGTTCTGTCGCAAAACATTGTTTGTGGTTGTTCTTGTGGCGGTTAGTGTGGAATATGGCCCCACCAGAAAACAGAAATCTTTTCACGTCCTTAGTAACATGATCGAATGTGACCTCTCAGCCGTGTGTATATGTGTGCTTAATTTGATGAAATATTTGCACCATGTACGTGTAAAAAAAAAAGTAAAATTCCCTTTTCTATGCCATTAAAGTATATTAGGGGAATACGGTATTAGGCCCATGACCTTCGGCACATGAAAGTGTGATGTGGTCAGTATCACGCCTGGCCGCTTTACATTCCCAGGTTTCTCTGGCACCTATTTTTAGAGGCTGGGTCGACCCCGGGGCATTTTACGGTGTTCCAGAAAAAAATCCCACTGCTGGGACTAAACCCGGTACCACCAGATTAGTAAACGCGTACAGGTGTTTATCGCGCTTGTGTGTGTGCGCGCGCGCTTCCTATTTAAACCATATTGTGCAGAGCTGGTCTAAGACTAGCAAACTAAACAGAGCATTTAGACCAGGGTTACAGCGTGAGTGGAATTTACACTCATTGTTACCGAAACAGCTGTTTCTGAAGGCGGCTGATACGAGCCGGGCTCCTTTCTACAGTTGAACGGGCTCCCGTTTCCTGCAAAACCACACCTGGTTCCTGTGGCCAGCGATAGCAAGATTTAATGATGCAGCCTGTGAGGGCATGCGTGTTTGTACTGTTATAATCCTGACACATGGAGGAACATTTTTGTAACTAAAATTTGACATCAGGCTCATATTTATACCCGTACAGCGAGATCCTTCGGTGAAATGTGCAAGAAATATTACCCCACATATTACAGGGTCATCTCTTCCTCTTCTCCTCCTCGCGCCCCCCCCCCCCCAAAAAGCCCAGTATAATGTGTTTTCAGGATAAATTGCCAGTACTTTCAGAAGTACGTAGAAAACTACTTAAGCTTCTGAAAAAAAAACCGGGGTTACACAATTACCATGGTGCCAGCGAGCCCAATTTATTATAGCAGTAAAGTTGTTGCGTCATGAACTCCGCTCTCTGTAATTCAGTATCACTTTAGCGCTTCGCCCATTGATTACCATCGATCTCTGACGCATGAGTTGCACTGTTTTGTGCGCAAGCTCAGCAGTGTAAGATATTACTATGATTTGATCTCTTTTAAAAATGAGCTTGGAAGGGAAAGACCGTGAGGTTATAAACCATATATTTTTATGCTAAGGTGCGCGTGAAACGATCACCGAGACAGTTGAATAATTTAAATAAAGAAAAAGAGTACTTTTTTCCTTTGTGTAAGAATGTGTATAGGAAAAGTCTACATAATTTGTCCAACTATTGCCGATAGTACTGGGGCTTCACTATCTTGGGGTGTCACGAACATTTTGCTAGCAGAATAGTGGTGGGTTGTTAGTGGAAGTAGTCAAGATAGCAGGTATAGAGAAAAACGCAAGGGCTGAGAAGAATAGAGCTATTTGCGATTCCGCCAACTTTGAGGGAGAAAAAAAATGCAGTATGAACCCTATCCATCCAGCTGCTAAATGTTGTGAGATTTTTTTTTTTTTTTCGTGTGCACTTTAAGGGAAATGAGCTTCATCTAAGCACCTCATTATATGTTAAAAAATATAATAATTTTGTTATTGTTGCGTTCTTGTGTAATTTTGAGGATGTTTTATGATGTATGGAAACCACGAGGAGCAGGCTGAGTTTTTCATTATCATCACATACACGAAGAGAACCTAGGGGCCACTTGCTGGTGTAGAGCATCTTTGTCAGAACTGAACTTAAACAAACCACAGTTTTCAGGCTTCGTATAGGACACTGCAGACTAAACAGCCCATCTGCACAGATGAAGGTCGCTCATGCACATGGTATTTCGATTTCGAGATTCCAGAAAACATCCTGCAGACCTGCACTCACTACAGAGCCCAAACCTGGTCTCAGGAAAAGAACATGGGTGGAAAACCTCGGGACACAGATGAAGTGTTCTTACAGAAGGCGAGCCGTCTCTGTGTTTAGATAGTTAGGAATATGAAACTGGACGAAGAAGAACAAAAAAAGAAGAGTGTGGTAAAGTTTTTACGTCAGCACATGCGCAGTCACCACCCGGATTTGATCCTGGACTCTTTACAAAATCACCCTTTTTTGTTTTGATCAAGTTTAAGGAAGTAGACAATAGAATACCTGGGAAGCGGGGATTTTCTTTTCTACTTCCTGGGTATTTCACATCCTGATTGTACATTTGAGGTATAATGATAACATAACTGTGCAAACAAAACTACAGAATCTTTTTTTTTTTTTATCCAATTACCTCCTTCTATTTGACTTACACCCACAGTTGCTTTTCTTTCGTTGTTTTTCTTAATGTGCTTGTCACTTGAAGGCTGTGGATTGTGAGACTGTCATCCTCGATTGTTTTCCCTTCGACTCTCACTGACATTGATGGCGCTTCATGTCTCAAGTGCTCGAGTCAGTGGACTGTAGGAAACTCGTTATCTGGCCGTCCTGCTGTAGGTTTTAATAGAACTCTCCTGATCTCGGGACGCCAGCGTCACGAATGCGACAGTTAGATTGCGGAGCTACTGGTCTCTGTGTTCAAACCAGGATATTCATCAGTTTTACATCTGTCCCGACTCATTTCTTTTTTTTTAAACAATAAATTGATCTATCGTTTCTTACCCTTTCGCACTGATGAAGAAAACAGTCACCTTGCAGTGTCGTCTCATAGAGCGGCAACAGATTCTTCTCATTTAGTCTCTTGGGACCAGTGCTTGTCATCATGGCCTGGTAGTACTGTCTGGTGTCATCTACTCTTTAACTGTTATGGTTATCTTTTCTTCCTATCTCCTTCACATGTCTGTAAAACACCACTTTTTTTTTTTTCAAGAAGAAATGTTAGAGGAATGTCAGTTTTCTGCACCTTTAAGAAAAAAAAAAACAAACTGTAAATATCTTCACTCGTCTTCATCTCTGTCACTGGTGATCTGTAGCTAGAGGATTGTTTTAGACGGGGTGTAAAGAGTTTATTTTAGTTTCTGGCGGTTTTCTTTGTCCTTCATTCAGATACGACCAGAGCAAATGAGGCTGGTTGGTCTCTTCTAGCCTTTGCTGGTCATTTGTAACTAATATTCCATGTTATATAAGCTCATCACTGCAACTTCTGTCCGTGTAATAGTGATGTGTAGTCCAGTTATTATTATTTTTTTTTAAAAAAATATTCCACTCAGTGCTGAGGGGTGCGTGTGGCGCAGTATGTGTTTGGAGTCGTGATAAGAAGGCGTTAATTCTGTCTGATGCAGAATTGTCGCGTCATCTCAGAAAGAGGAAGTAGGCAGTGATAAGAGTGAAGCATTTGGCGCGGAGGAGGGCAAGGGTGGGTTTTGCCAGTAATTAGATTGGACTGATATCGATTTTTTAAAAACAGAGATAAAAAAAACTGATCTTTTAACATAGTATATATTTTCTCTACATTTCACAGAACCACAAAAATAAGATTTTTAAGGGCATGCATCTTTCCCATCGCAACATATGCCCGTGAGACCTGGACACTTAACAAAACAGCTGAGAAACACATAAATGCCTTTGAATGTAAATGCTACAGAAGAGTTCTTAAATATCATGGACACAGAAAAGAACAAATATATCTGTACTACAAGAACTTAATATTGAAGAAGGCTGGCTAGTAAAGAGGATTAAAGAGAGAAAACTTAAATATTTTGGACACATTAAACGTCATGATAATTTAGAGAAGACCGTATTGGAAGGATACATAATGGGAAAAAGAAAGAGAGGAAGACCACAACGAAGATGGCTGCAAGACATCGTTGACGATTTGCAGATGGATGCATTAGCTGCAGGCCATCTTGCTCACAACCGAAAGGCCTACAGGAGTGCTGTTTGGGAGGCAAAGTTCCGCAACTGACATGCAAATGAATGAATGAATGATATTTCACAGTCTGATTTCTTTTCATACAGAAATCGTAAGCTCTGAAACAACACCAGCAGCAGCACGCACAACTAGAAGTTTACGTTATGTGCTACTCTGTATTTTCGGAGTTCTGTTTTTGTTTCATTTCCTGTCTTAATGTTTTGTTTTTAAATGTCAACTTTCATTCAGTGTCGAGGAGCAATCTGTGAATGAATGTAGCCAATCAGATTAGGCTTGCTTATGTGGAACGTTTGGCTTAAGTTTTGTGTACAGCAGAGACCATGTAGAAATATCTAAATCAGGAATATAGAGGTCGGAGTTTTTTCACCCCTGCCTCTAGTTTTCTCTGTATGTAAGCGTATCTTTTTTTTTTCTTTTCCCACTTCCGCCTCTAGTTTCTCTCTATATACATGTATCATCTTCTTTCCATCCCTGCTCTGTTTTCTCTGTGGGCACTTCTCATACGCTCTTCTTTCAAGTCGTTCATCATCATCATCATCATCATCATGTGCCGTGCCGTGCCGACTGGCGTTGGTTATTATACTTTTCCAGAGTACACGATCCTTCATGCAGGTCATCAGCTCAGATGATGATCTCCTCTCACACTATCTTGTCAGACTGCCTACTATCATTTCTCTCGGTCTTACTCTGGATCTTCTTCCCTCTATTTTTCCTGTTGTTATAATATTTTCAATGCCCCTCTTTTCATTGCATGTCCTATGAAAGTACATTGTGTCTCTCTCACATATTTTTTTATAAGATTTTTTTTTTTTGGTCTCTCCAGT
Organism: Achatina immaculata; assembly: GCA_009760885.1. Classification (NCBI taxonomy): domain Eukaryota; kingdom Metazoa; phylum Mollusca; class Gastropoda; order Stylommatophora; family Achatinidae; genus Lissachatina; species Lissachatina immaculata. Next base: position 49,294,785 of record CM019713.1, read on the forward strand.
TCTTCTCATACATTCTTCATTAGTTATTTTTGCTGTACAGGGAGTTCTCAACATTCTTCTAATAAATCACATTTCTAGTGCTTCCAATGATTTTTGTGCAGACCGGTTCATATTGTAGGCGTTCTAAATCTGGAGACATGCGTGTTTTTTTTTTTTAGCAGCCTGGGTTTTCCGACAATTTTTTTTTTTAAAATTTCAGGTCCAGTTAAATTGTTAAGTGGCTGGGGGTGGGGGGGGGGGGGGGTGGGGTAGTAGACCTGCCTGTTTGTGTGTGTATATTTTAGAGACTGAATTTCTCATTCTCATGTACATTTATGTCAGTGTAGGTAACGAAGTCATTTACAGCGCTTTGATGAATCAAGTAATCTGAATGTGTGTTGTCTACCGATGTATTTGGACCAGTGCTCAGTCTTTTCTTTCAGTGAATCGTGTACTGACTGCAGATATTTGTTTTGCGTGTTAGTAATTTACTTGTCTATTTTATTATGGATATTTTTTATTTTTATTTTAGTGAAGACATGCTTAATGTGGCCTGTATATGTTTTCTCAGAAAAACCTTCTGTAATTTTGTTAAATTTGTCTGGAAGTTTTGTTTGTTTGTTTTTTTTTCTTTTCTAAATGAAAGAGACTGCAAGATTTTATAGGAATGACTTTTGATTTTTTTTTTTTTTTGGTTCTATTATTTCATTTATCCTCACCAGTACAGCTTTCCGCGACAGAATAATTCTCCGTTGACCTACATTCATCTAGGCAGAATACAGGACCCCCCCCCCCCCTCTCTCTCTCTCGCTCTCTCGCTCGCTAGCTCGCCTCCTTCCCCTCTCCCAAACTCTCAGACCAAATCAATCTCCTAGTTTCATATCTGATTCCACTACCTTCATCGATCCCTTCGCGTGTCTTAACTTTCCTTGTCACAGTCTGCTCATATTGCTCAGTGACCCAGTGTTTTTCAAGAAATTTGGTACGTCAGCCGTTGAGAAATACTGTCACCATAATTTCCCAATCCATTCTCTCTCTCTCTCTCTCTCACTCTCAAACACACACACACACACACACACATGTACAGAATTATAGACATGAACTGGCAGTGTTGTGTATGTTTGTATGTATGAAAGAGAGAAAAAGAGAGATGGGGAATAGAGTAAAAAGAACCCGTAAGAAAACAAAAGATTCTCATACAGACAGCGTTACTTTATAAATGGCGTTCTTAACCTTTTTTCCTTACGGTTACAAACTCTCTCCATGGATTGCTCAATATGGCCCCATTCCCAGCGATCACACCAGGATCTTTTTAAAACCGATACGACTGTACCTAACTTTCACCATGCTTGAAGTATTTTACAGAATAATGATCTTGTGAGTGCAGTGTACATTTAAAATGTAAATTTAAACACACTTTACAAACATTGGCGAGAATTAAATTTTTTGTGTGTGAAATCTTCATTAGCGGCGAGATTTGATCTTTACAAAATGCTGAACCAAAGTCAAAATTGACTGTTCTCCTTCATGAAAATTGAGCATGATTGTCAGCCTACTGGCCTGGTTATACTCCACCTGATTTCGTTGTTTGATTTTTATTAGGTTTTTGATAATATACACCGGTTACGATAATTGATTACCTCCAGATTTTGGGCTTTCCTTTAAAAAAAATATTCGTTAATTTACCGGTAAATGCTGGATAAGGCGGTCACTTTCCTAAAGATTGCACAGTTCAGTGCTAGTTAACGTGGTTACTGCCCGATAAATTGCACAGTATGTCCATATACTCACTTCGCCAGGTATTTTAGATACTGATACTATTTGAAAAAGATGTGAATAGCGTGGTTTTACTTTTACATTAGGATATCTAGAGACAGAACAGCTGAAAGGGAAGAAAAATCTAATCAGACAGCAGGTTTGTTTGTTTTTCACCTGTTTGTTCGGGGATCGAATCCCATATCCCAGTTCTTTGTTTCCCATATCCTAAGAAGTATGGATAACTGATGGCCTGCATGAAGGATCGGGTACTCTGGAGAAGCATAATAGCCAACGCCAGTCGGCACGGCACCTGATGATGATGATGATGATGGATAACCCATTTTAAGAGCTGCGTTGGAAGGAAGCGTTGACCGGATAGAACGTGACACTCTTTGGACCCATGCTCATAGAGATCATACAGACAACTAGGACAGACTTGCTAAAAGAATGAATGAGAGCGTTCTCCGGAAAATTTGACTTATTTATGCAGTAGCCAGCATGAACCGTAGAGGCAAATTGAATCTTGTCATACATTCATGCTCTGTATTGACCACAGCAGACTAGGGATTCAGATCAGCGAATTTGTTATGGGAAGTACTGTAACATAATCCCCATCAAATATGATGATAGTATTACATGTTGTTCACCCAGACGTCATATGAAAAATCTAAAAGTACTTTCTTGTAATGGAAATGCTGAGCGTTGAGTGTTCTGCATTCATCAAGCTGTGGTATCACGCAGTGTCACATTTCTCGGCGATGCTTATACCTTGTTTTTGTCAGACTGAAAAAATGGGGCTGCGCATGTGTGCAATGTTATAAATATGAAAAACAGTTGTTGAGGTTTTCTGTGTGGGTTTTTTTTTTTTTCCTTGGCCTTTCAGCCTCATGTTTCTGACTCGGTTTGTATCTGAAAGCTAACAAAGCCACGTATAAAAACATGTGGGAAAGAGCACCTAGGCTATCAGAGGACTGATGTCTGTCAGAAGCTTGGCGGAGAGGTATAGATCAAGATGTTCAGACTCTGTAAGGCTACAGCAGGGTGAGATATCACATGTGGAGTAAGCTGAAGATAGGCACAACGGATAAGGTCCGCTGTGGTATCTGTTAGATGATTTGCCTTGTTTATGATGCTCTGAGAAGGTCCCGAAAGCATTTGTCAAAAATGTTTTCATTAAACACGAAGGAAAGTCAGAGGCGCGAAGACGAACAGATACCGTCGTAGCTCTGACCATAAACGTTGCCGAGTAATGATCCGCAGGAGTTGTCTCGGTGACTCCGTGGGCAGCTTCCGGGAAACCAAAGTTTTTGGGTTCCTTGGAAAGTATGGTTGCAAAGCTGAAGCTTAAAGGAATTGACGGAAGGGCACCACCAGAAGTGGAGCCTGCGTTTTACTTTGGCTCAGCACGGGAAAACTCACCCGGTCCGGACACTGTAAGGACTGACAGATTGATAGCTCTTTCTTGAGTCGGTGGGTGGTGGTGCATGGCCATTCTTAGTTGCTGGAGCGATTTGTCTGGTTAATCGCCGCTGGCGAGATTCTTCAGTTGCCGTGCGTGGAGTGAGGCTCCTCCCGGCCAGTAAAGAAAGGTGTGATTATGAATTGCCGTGGGCACTGTGGAAAAGATGAAAGAAAGGATCAAGTGAAGTAATCAGTAGTCTCGAGGTCAGGACTGTTCAAATCACGACACCTCTGCTCTGGAGGTCAGTCACGCCCCATGTAGATTCATACCGGGCGAATTGCCTGAACCGGCTTAACCCAGGAGTTAAGACGCTGCTGGCGAGACTCTTCAGATGCCGCGCGTGGAGTGAAACTCCTCCTGGCCAGTGAAGAAAATGAGGAAAAGCAATCAGGTTTGCTGTGCGGCGCCGATGTGAAAAGGTGATGGAAGGATAAAGTGAAGCTTAATCAGTATGTCCAGTAGTTTAGCAGCGAGAGCTACTCATACCACGGCACCTCTGCTCTAGAGGCCGTCCAGGTCCGTTTTATACCCATACTGGTGAAATATGCTTAAACCAGGGGTGATACTTGATGCTTGCTGAAGTCACGGTATCTCCATTCTAGAGCTCGGTCACGTCCTAAACACGCCTATACTGGGATATTATGCCTAAACCGACTCAACCAAGGGGTAAAACTTACTAATGGCGAGGATTCGTCCTCCTGGACAAAAGCTCAGTCTTGGTCACAACTAGGAAGGGTAGTGGCCACGACCACAAAATGCTGAAGTCGGAGACACTGGACCAGTGCAGTCTAGATAGGCAACCACCTCTCACATGGCGGGGATGTATGCGTATTCCAATCACGCTGAGGTTTTCCGTTGAGAAAGTCCAGCGCTGGACTGGATGGGCAACCACCTCTCACCCAGCGGGAATATACTCATATCCAAAACACGTCGAGGTTTTCCTTCGAGAAAGTCCAACTCTAGATTAAACTGGTGCAACGAAAACCACGGTGTCACGCAATCCCGCTTTTGAGACCCACCAAGACGCCCTGAGATACTCTGAACCTCTTGTGATCCTCTCGGGGATCTCGCACGGGGGACCACGGGACCTATTAAGGACCACAGGAGTAAATTCAGTAGATCACGGGGCGGTCCTGGTGGTAGAAGCGGAAGAAGAAGAAGAAGAAGATACCAAGCTATATGGGTGATCTGACATGGAATCCTCAAGGAAATAGAAAACGATGAAGGCCTAGACTTAGGAGAAGAGAAATGATGACAGTGCTCAGAGACAAGGGATACACATGGAAGTAAGCAGAGAATAATTCCAAGAACAGGGACGACTGGATAGCCTTTATCCGTGGCCTTTGCTCTCAAGGGAGTGAAAGGCGATGATATATGGGTGATATCAGCTTCTGAAGGTGAAGTGCCCGCTGCATTCTTGATGGATAGCCAGGTGGACGTCAGAAAATGTTTCAAAGAAGTTGTAGAGCTACAGACAGAATCATCGAGGCTTGCATCACCACACAAAAAGACTTATTGTTCCTGTATATGTAAATCAAGGGGTAAGCGATATAAAAGAGAAATAAGAATTCTTAATATGTCTTGATATCCGGAGACACAGCTTCCGTGTTGTTAAGCCAGCATTTCTCTGAGTTGCTATCTCGGCGGCGCAGACCTTTTCCTTTGTTTCGGGCCTGTGTGGCTTCTTTTTCCGGTGAATTCCCGCGCGTGAAATTCCATTGATTTTCATCCGGGTGTATACTTGCTAAGGGGAGTGAAGTATGAAAAAGAAAGGAGATTTAAGTGACAGCACGCAGAAAGAATGTATGGTATTTCAATAGTGGGCAGAGCTTTAAGACGTAATAATCGATGAAACTTTGTTTATTTTTTTGTACTTAACTTTACATTAACTTTTGTTTTTTTTCGGCGGTTGATTGCTTTTTTTTTTCGTTTTTTTAAATATTTTTTTACGCGTGAAAGTTAGACACAGGCAGCAAACAACTTATAGAATATTTTCCAGCTTTTTTTTTTTAAACTTAAGGATTTCGAAATTTTAGTTTTCTCTTCAAACAGACAACGTAGGAAGATGTATTTCGCAATTTAGAAGGTGAAACGATCGATGGTAATTATTTCTAAGTTTTAAAGTGGCGTACCGACCATATATGATTAATTTACAGATATTTATTGTTATATAATGTTATACCATGAGTTCACTACAGGACAAGAGAAGTATATGAACAACCACGTTACAGCATCATATGAGTATAGAATGTATGTAAATGGACGTGTGTTTATAGTATGTTGCACTGAAAAGTTGTTACAGTATGATTTCTTTGTTTAATTTGTTGTGATTCATGTTTTATGATTAATTTCCATAGGATTGCTGAATTTTGAATTCTGTTAGTATTTTAAAGTGATGTGTGACATTTTATTCATGTTGTAGTAGTGAACTGTACCTGATGTCTGACCTCCTATAACGGCCGACATATGGCCGGCCAAACACGCGGTAGTAAGTCGGCGCTCTGTGCTAAGCGTTGCTGTTGTTCCGATTATGTGAAACATAACGTATCTGTCTTCATCTTCTTCCACGGGTCTTACTTAGAATATGAGACTGTCCTTCCAGATTTGCCGGCATCTCGTCGTCTATTTAGTGCTACCAGCGTAACATGATCTCTACCCCTGCTTCAAGATAATAAAAACCTCTAAGCTAAACATAGAAGGTACATAGGTGAAAATATTTACTTTAGTGTATAACAATTGTATAAAAATGAAACACTCACTGATCAGACAGGTTTTCTATAGCTTAGCGTAGTCCTTTCATACCACAGAGACAGGGATGTGGTGTTCATGTTCATATTTTCCTGGAGCTGGCGGCACTCGAGAAGGTGATGTGGTCAGAATCACGCCTTGGCCGTCTTTTCTTTCTAACCTCCAGAAGAAGCCGGCAGCCCAGCTCTGAAGGTAAAGGTATGAGTTGCGAACCAGCGTGGTTGCACGCGGCCAAACCATAAGCAGGCAGCAGTTGACCAGAAACTGCCATCTAATGTCGCCATCAGCACCAACTCCGTAGCTATCGGCGTCATCTCTCTTCCTTCCCAGAGCGGTAACCCTGGTACCCATTTTTTTCTCGAGGTTGGGTGAACTCTGGGAGTTTGTATGTGTGTGTGTGTTTTGTTTTTTTTTTGCAGCCACCGTCTGACCGCCACCATGGTGAGTGGAAATCTAAACCAGGCCGTCTGGTCGGCAAGTGAGTGTCTGATCCACTGCACTGGCGCGGCTCCCTACCCAACTCTACATCTGGGTGACTGTAACGGCCGAATCTCCGTATGAAAAAACTTGCAACATTAAACACTACTTTCTGCACCTTACCTTAATCCAGACATATATGTCAAGCCGCTGATCTTAGCCATGTAAGATTCATCCTTGTTAGAAGCTGTTTGTAGCTTTTCCAGTGTGAGTACTTGATGTGTACTCACACATCATAGGCAGCATTGCTAATACTTCATAAATACCGCTCCATACAGCAAAGGACATCCTGGGTCTCCACAATCTTACCGGTTCTGATGTAAGAAACAGAGGTTACTGGTACAAAACCGAATAAATAGTCCACTGGTTAGAAGATTACCACCATCATTAAAAACTCCTATGAAGGGATGACATGTAGGGTAATCCATGGACAACAACTAACAGATGCCTTTCAAGTTAACACCGGAGTGAGACAGGGATGCCTGCTGTCACCATTTCTATTTATCCTGGCCATAGACTGGATTATAAGAAAATCAACAGAAAATAGGAGAAATGGTATTCAGTGGACGCTCTGGACTCAACTTGACGACCTAGACTTTGCTGACGACCTGGCACTTCTCTCCCAGACTAAGCAACAGATGCAAGAGAAAACCATATTAGTGGCAGAAAATTCTTCAAGACTAGGCCTTACCATCCACAAGGGAAAGAGTAAAGTTCTTAGAGTAAATGAGGTCAACGAAATGCCCATTATATTGGAAGGAGAGGAACTGGAAGAGGTTGAAAAGTTTACTTATCTGGGAAGTGTGATAGACAAACAGGGAGGAACAGAAGCTGATGTAAAAGCAAGAATGGGCAAGGCAAGATTAAAATTCCATCAGATGAAGAAAATATGGGGAACCTCAGCCTTGTCAATTAAATTGAAGATCAGAGTATTTAACACCATGATAAAGCCCATTCTGCTATACGGTTCAGAAACTTGGAGAACTACCGTTACGATCATGAAACGAATCCAGACATTTATTAACACATGCCTTAGAAGGATTCTACAAATATGATGGCCAGATACCATAAGTAACCAAGAACTGCAGCAGCGAACAGGCCAGCAACCAGTGGAAGACGACATCCTACGAAGAAGATGGGAATGGATCGGACACACTCTACGGAAATCCACATCCAGCACTACAAGGCAAGCCCTAACATGGAACCCACAGGGTAAAAGGAGGAGAGGGAGACCAAGGAACTCCTGGCGCCGAAGTCTGGACACGGACATCAAAATAATGAACCAGACATGGAGACAGTTGGAAAGAGTGGCCCAGGACCGAACTGCCTGGCGAGCTCTTGTTGGCGGCCTATGCTCCACGAGGGGTCAGAGGCATAGATAGATAGATAGTCCACTGGTTAACTAGGAACATCAAAACACAATCTTGTTTCTCTTCCTGCTCTGTATGGAGAAAACGCGAAGGCATCGTCCGATGTAGCAGTAATCTACTCATAGCGAACCGTAGCTGGCCAAGACCCTGTCCCATCTCACAGTTGGTGCCACCCCCACCCCCCTGCACCCCAGTAACATGCTGAACCTGGATCATCGTAGTCTCCATGGCAGAGGAGTCTGCTAAAGGACTGCATATCTCTGCTTTTTAGCTACAGACTGTTCTTTTGGCGAAAAAGCGCTCTCGAGTTTCTTGCGTGGTTAGAAAGACATTTGCTCCCTCCCCGGACGGCGAGAGTTAAGGTGTTTCGATGCAGAAGTGAGTGGTTTGTCCGTCGAGCGAAGCCTATAAACGGCTAATCAGCCAGGTTCGTGCTAATGCGTCTGTGGTGTACTACGGTTTTGTCGACCGATGGTCTCGAAATTGGCCCATCTCTCGCAAAGAGTATCGGGTATGCAGTATATAATGTGCGTTGGTTGTGGGTGCCGGGCTTTCTTCTCGTTCGTTAGAGCAGAGAGAGCCGGCCGCCGCCGGTTAAAGGAAATGAAACGGCCCCGGGGTCGAAAGGGATCCGCTCTGAGCAGAGCGCTGTCTCCCTTTCCCTGCGTCGGTCTGTCGGCAGATATCTGACTAAGGTTCGATGAAGAAAGCTGTCTGGTTGATCCTGCCAGTAGTCATATGCTTGACTCAAAGATTACGCCATATATGCCTAAGTTCACACTATCTCACGGTGAAACCGCGAATGGATTATTAAATCAGCCGAGGTTCCTTAGATGACACGATCCTACTTGGATAACTGTGGCAATTCTAGAGCTAATACATGCTTACTAAGCTCCGACCCTAGTTGAAAGAGCGCTTTTATTAGTTCAAAACCAATCGTCTTTGCCCTTCGCGGGTCGCGGCGTCCCAACTGGTGACTCTGGATAATTTTGTGCTGATCGCATGGCCTTCTGAGCCATCGACGCATCTTTCAAATGTCTGCCGTATCAAATATCGATCGTATGTGACATGCCTACCATGTTTGTAACGGGTAACGGGGATTCAGGGTTCTATTCCGGAGAGGGAGCATGAGAAACGGCTGCCACATCCAAGGAGGCAGCAGGCGCGCATCTTACCCACTCCCAGCACGGTGAGGTAGTGACGAAAAATAACAATACGGGACTCTTTCGAGGCCCCGTAATTGGAATGAGTACACTTTAAGCCCTTTAACGAGGATCTATTGGAGGGCAAGTCTGGTGCCAGCAGCCACGGTAATCCAAGCTCCAATAGCGTATATTAAAGTTGTTGCAGTTAAAAGCTCGTACCGCTGCTGGCGAGATTTTTCAGCTGCCGTTGGTGGAGTGGGGCTCCTCCCGACCAGTGAAGAAAGGTGCGAATGGGGTTGGCGAGCGGCACCACTATGGAAAAGGTGAAAGAAAGGTTGAAGCGAGTAAACAGTAGTCAAATCACGGCACCTCCGATCTGGAGGTCGGCCAAGTACTATGTGCACTCATATCGGGCGAAATGCCTGAACCGGCTTAACCCATTGCTGGCGAGATTCTTCAGATGCCGCACATGAAGTGAAACTCCTCCCGGGTATGAAGAAAATACGAAAAAGAAATTAGGGTTGCCTTGCGGCACTGATGTGAAAAGGTGATGGAAAGGACAAAATGAAGCTTAGTCGGTTTGTCCAGTGGTCTCGCGGCAAGAGCTACTCATTCCACGGCACCTCTGCTCTAGAGGCCGGCCCAGACCGGCTTAAACCAGGGGTGAAACTTGATGGCTACGCTCTAAAGGTCGTTCACGTCCTAAACACGCCCATACTGGGATCATATGGCTAAGCCGGTTCAACCCAGGAGTGAAACTTACTAGTGTAGAGGATTCGTCCTCCTGGACAAAAGCTCTGTCCTGGTCACAACTAGGAAGGGTAGCGGCCACGACCATGACCACGAAATGCTGAAGTCGGAGACACTGGACCAGTGCAGTTTAGATAGGCAACTACCTCTCACCCGGCGGGGATGTATGCGTATTCCAATTACACTGAGGTTTTCCGGTGAGAAAGGCCAACGCTGGACTGGATGGGCAACCACCTCTCAGTCGGCGTGGATACACATGTATCCCAAAACACGTTGAGGTGTTCCGGTTAGAAAGTCCAATTCTAGGCTGGATGGGCAACCACCTCTCACCCAGCGGGGTTACACTGATATCCAAAACACGTCGAGGTTTTCCTTTGAGAAAGTCCAACTCTAGATTAAACTGGTGCAACGAAAACCACGGTGTCACGCAATCCCGCTTCTGAGACCCGCCAAGTTTACAGGCTCACGCCTTGCGATACTCTGAACTTCTTGTGGTCTTCTCGTGGATCTCGTGTAGTCCTTTCGGGGACCACAGGAGGATCACAGGGCGGTCTTGGTGGTAGAAGCAAACGAAGGAGAAGAAGAAGAAGAAGCTACAAAAACAACCGACGTAACCCATGTTGCATATGCCTCAACATCTTCACCGCATCGGCTGCAAAGAACACTCTGCTCGCAGTTTCAGGGAGATAGAACAAGACCAATGTAACATTGTATTTATAGCTAAAGAAGATAGAACAAGCAAGTTAACATTGTATTTCAAGCTATAGGTATGTCACAGTGTATGTTGTAAGGGTTTTGAAAAACTTTTTTTCTGGTAATGAAGATTGTTGAAATCAGTGACGCCAAAACCCTACTTCACTTCCTTTAACTGATACATCCATAAGTAGAAACAGGCTGATGTGGTTCATGATATGATAAGAGCTTATTAAACCGACGGTTTTTGCATACAGAGAGGGAATCGTCTCATCTAATTGTGTATGCCTTATAAGACAAAAAGGACGAGAAAAAAATAGCATTAATTACCAAAAGAAGGTGTTAGACAAATAGCGGAAGTGCCAACAAACGGGAGATATCAGATAATAATAAAAGAAGATGAAATATCAAGGAGATGGGCAGAATATATAATGGAGACGTATTTGAAGATCACAGAGCCAAAAAGCCAGCCCTAAGAAATCGTGATAGTTCACCAGTAGTGAGAGAAGAGGTCGAAGGAGCCATAAACAAGATGAAAGGATGCGAATCAGCAGGACCTGATGGCATTACCATAGAAGCGAATAAAGCACTGAAGGAATTCGGGGCTGACAAATATGCAGTAACATACGAACTAGGATATGCATCTCAAGAAATGAAAAACCAAGAGTTTGTGGCACTACCTAAGAAAACAAAAGTCACATAGTGTTCAGGTTTTAGAACTATAAGTCTGATGAGTTATATGACCAAAATTCTCCTCAAAGTCATCCTTGAAAGAACCAAAAAAAAAAAAAAATTGATGAAGAAGCCAGTGAAGAATAGTTTGGTTTCAGACAGAATAGCGAAACAAGAGAGGCAACTTTGCATAAGAAAGTTAATCGGGAAGTACCCCTGTTTTATAGATTATACTAAAGCAGTTGACAATGTTTTGGAGAAAATCAGTCTCGATGGGACAGACATTAAAATCTAACATCTGTGCTGGGAGCAGGCAGCATCTGTAAAATATGACACAGTGACATCAGCAAACCTACCCATAAAGAGAGGGGAGTCGAGCAAAGGTGTCTTCTTTCTCCATATCTATTCAATCTCTACACAGAGAACATCTTCAGACCCTCAGAAGAACTACCGGGACTGAACATGGGGGAAGAAATATAAGCATTTAAGCTATGCACATGATACAGTCCCTCTTGCAGAGAGTTCGTAGAACCTACAGAAACTACTGGATATGATAAACAACACAAGCCAAGAATGAGATCAGTATAAAAAAGACCAAAAGAAATGATGTTTAGCAGGAAAGACCAGAGGCCACAGATGAATAAAACCATAAACGAACTGGAACAAGTGACAGACTGCAGTTAGCTATACTCGTACTAGCCGAGGATGGGAGATGTGAGACGGAGATAATTAAAAGAATAGAAATGACAGGATAGCACTCTGAAGACAATGCTGTTATACAGGAAGCTTTCCATAAAGACAGGAATGATATTTATAAAATACTATGTCTGTACTGTAAGACTGTACTGCCTGGACTATTAAGTAAGAAGTCCAAGAGAAGGATAAATGCAGCAGAGATGGGGATCCACAGGAACGTAGGTCATAAATCACAAGAAATAAAGAACAACAAGTGTGTAAGTTTTAGAAAGTGAACTTCTCAAAGGAATAATGATCAAGATTAAAAATTACTTTGGCCCACATCAAAAGACGCAATAATATACTAGAAGGAGAAGTGAAAGGAAAAAAGAGCGAGAGGTAGATAGAAATGTAGATGGAAAGATAGCACACGAGAATGGACAGGATACAACTTGGCTGAGTGCACCATTAGTGCGAGGAGGCTGGAGATTCATTGTCGCTAATCTTGGTACCGAAGACGGCACACGATGAGGATGCCGATATAAAACAAAGAAAGTCGTGACAGCCTACTATTATCGCCACTGTCACTGGCCAGGACTCCACATCATTCAGAAGAACAGCCAAAAGTCACAAAGTAGGAACATTTATACATCGTTGTGAACCTGATGTCTAAAACATTGGTATTCCTAGTGCCAACTAAAATCGATTGTGTATAAAGGAGGAGGTAATTACGTTACCACGGATATTCCCATGGCAATAAAGGGGGGCATTGATTCGCTCTTGCTTTGCACATAGATAAAGGAGAAGAAGAGAGGCTAGCATTTAAAATCAGACATCCTACAACTACGTGTAAATGAAAAAGCAATCATCGGAGGCAGGGTATATTTGCCAGGTCTCTTCTGGCTGGTAATCTCATTTCACTACTTTACCAGACCACTCCAGCGCTTTCGAGGATATAGATTGGGGGGTGGTTGAGTTGAGAAGAGTGCTCCAAGCTAGAAGAGAGGATTGGGTTGTGGGAGACAAGAGAGAAAAACAATGGCCGGATAACAAGATAAAGAAGCGCCACAACTGGTCTCAGTGCTGGATGTTGTAGAAAGATCACCAGGAGCTGGTGTTGAGATACTGGTTGTGTTGTGTTTACATATTTTAGGTTTTCATTCAGCGAGTCTTTACAAGACAACTGACCATCAAAGGAAATGAGTTGTTTTATATGTATGTGGGTGTGTTGTGTGTATGAGAGAGAGAGAGAGAGAGAGAGAGAGAGAGATTGATTGATTGATTGATTGATTGAATGATCTTTATTTCAAAAGGGTTAAGAATTGGGCACGCAGGCTCGTCTGACATTCTGCCCTTTATCATACATCGTTCACTCTATTCCAGACATTCTACAAATATGCTGTTCATATAACAAGCATAACTAACATTGAAGCTGAGAGATATAAAATAAGATATAACTTTTACGTTTCGCTCTTAAACATTCACTCAGTACAGAAATAACTACATACATTATAAATGACTATCTACTAAACAAAATTTTCGGGACTATTCAGAAAACAATTAATTGTATTCGGTGTCTGTAAGAGCAATTTAAGATAACTTTTAAGTTTTATAACTCATGGAGGCATGTAGTCGACATCAAATAGATATTGGGAAAGCTTGTAGTTGTAGGAAGGAGTATAATTTATATTTTTTATATAGGATGGGAGGATATTCCAAAGATGAGCAGCAGAATAACTAAAGCTTTTCTTGTAAAGATCAAGTCTAGGTTTTGGAAGACACATGTTGTTCAAGCGTTGGCTGCACTTTGGGCTAAATTTAAACAGGTTCCATAGATAAGGCGGAGAGAGAGAGTGTGTTTGTTTGTCAGTCATTTTATACCGTAAAGAAGCTGAAAACTGTTTTTAAAAAACTGTAAAAAATGACAGATGAAGAAATTAAAATATCATAGTTTTTGTTTGTTTTGGAATTGGTTAATTTTTCAATGTAAAATTTACTGCCCCCCAGAGAACAGCATTAGCGTTCTCTGTTTTCTACTTGAACAAGAAAAAATCACGTCACCCAAGTCATTATTAATAAGGAAAATCTTGAGACACCTGCTGACCACAACTAGCACTTGTAAATTTAGGACTGGGCACTGAAGCGAAACCAATCACATACACATACACATCGTGATCACCCCGTGACGTAGTGCAGCCTACAGATAGATTTAGGAAGCTATGATATTAGACTAGTAACAGAGTATACGTGTTTCAGTATTGTACGGGCATTCGAGGGTGCTGGTATGAGAACGAGGGATGAAATCTTAAACGAACGAAACAAAAGAAAGGAGAATGATGGAATAGATACTAATCAGTGAATAAAATGAAGCGGTGAACAGGCGATGGATAACTGTGACAGGCGGATGTGAGTGAAACGGGTGGGTCGTCCATTTGCTCATCTGACGGGAATAATAAGGAATGGAGACATGGAGAAAGAGTTTCCTCTGTCAAAATAAATATTAGAAGCAGCGTCATGCTGGTAAATTCTCGGGACATTTTCTTTCATTTGTTGTTAACTGCTCTGATTTGTAGTGTTCCTAATATAAATTAATATAAGAATGGACAAGGGAGGCCGACATTTATTATGAGTCAGTTGATGGAATGGATTAGAAATGCGGTTGGAAATAAAATAAGAACTTTACAGAATAAAAACCAGAAAACGGGCGTATACGTCATGCCAGGTGCTGGAGTATTGTTAACAAGCTTCTGCAAATTACTTTCATTTCCATCTTAGTGAAATGGATGCCAGCCAGAATATATTTATACAACTTCAGGGACACTAGAGTGCTGTGTGGGCATGGCTGTGTCAGTGTATTAATGTGAAATATTTGACATTCAAATAAAAAATTGTCCGTGTGTATAGGACCACCACAAGCTGATCGCGAAAGGACGAAGAATACTGAAATATCTATCGATTATGAAGACGATTTTTCCTAAAGGAATATATAAAAGTAATTTATACATGTTGTTAGCGCTGTTTGAGAGAACTCAGAGGGGAGTATCGGGAATCAAGATGGAAGGAAAAGCTTCGCGATGATTCACTTTCTGACACATTCATTGACGTCGCTTGCAGGCGAGCAGTGATCGTTAGCTATTACACGAACCATGCCCTGGGGGTCTGAATCTATAGTGGCAGGCGTGTATGATTGCAGGAGATTAATTGCTTAGTCTGTGGCGCCTTGTGTTCAGCGTTGATCATATCCGCTAAGCTTACTTAGATGAAACGTTTTGTCGCTTTATTTCTGCTTATATACGAGGGGCGTTCAGAAAGTAATGCACCGCATCGTTTTTCTCAGGAGATGTTTATTCAAACAGCATGAAATTTATACACAATATACATGTATATGTCTTGTAAACATCGGTATTATTCAACATCAACTTGTACGGCTTTACGCCACCGCGAAACAAGTGCATGTATTCCTAGCCCGTACCAGATTTTCTCTTGATTATGTAGCCATTTCTTCGCTGCATGAATCACTCCTTCGTCATCTTCAAATCTTACCCCTAGAAGTGCATCTTTAAGTGGACCAAACAGATGGAAATCAGAGTGTGCCAAATCGGGACTGTAGGGTGGATGGGGTAGTACAGCCCAACCCAGTTTGGTGATTGCTTCCCGTGTTGCCAGACTCGTGTGAGGGGGGCATTGTGAAAGAGAAGCAAGTCTGCTGGATTCTTGTGCGGCCAGACAATTGAGGTTTTCCAATATCTTAATGTAAGCTTGCGAATTATCTCTCCTTGTGGCATAACATCCACAAGAATCACACCTTCAGTGTCCCAAAAGACAGTGATCATGACCTTTCCAGCTGAAAGAATTATCTCGAATTTCTTTCTTCGTGGTAATTGCGAATGATGCTACTCTATTGACTGTCATTTTGTTCAGGTTCAAAATGATGTGCCCAGGTTTCGTCACATGTTACGATCTTAGCCGAAAAGGTTCTCTCCCTCACCATCGAAACACTCCAACAATTCAGGAGAAATTGCTTTCCTTTTCAACCGACAGTCTTTTGTGAGACTTCGAGGAACCCATCTTGCGCAAACCTTAGAAAATCCGAGAGCCTTTGTAACTGCATTTGCACTACCATTGCTGACTGACAGCTTTAAGGCCATTTGTTGAGTAGTGATAGACCTATCAGTAAGAATAATGCTCTCAGCGCATTTCACTATTTGTGCCTTGGTGGCTGTGACAGGACGTCCACAGCGCGGCCAATCATGCAACTCCTTATTTCCACTTATTGATTCTTTCATTCTCTGAATCCAGCGACTGACTGTACTCCTGTCGACTGCAAAACCTCCATACACATCATATAGACGCTTGTGAATGTTCACAACAGTTTCCTTCTTTGCAACGAGAAATTCTATCACAGTTCGCTGCTTATACCGCAAGTTGGTAACACACTCCATTTCAATAGTTAGGGCAGCCACATTCTTTGGCCAGTTGCGGTGCAATTTGGTTCACACAGTCGGCACATGTCATATTTAAAGTGTGCAAAATTTAATGCTTCTATCTTCATTATTAGCTGAAAAAAAAACCGATGTGGTGGATTACCTTCTGAACGCCCCTCGTATCATATCCCAGTATATATATATGTTTGAGTTTACGACGTGTCATTCTGTGTTAGTGTTCATTTAACATTGCTGACCATTTTCCCTGTTAAATCTTATCCTACCACTAGCCTAATATCCGGCCTTATAATAAAATAACTGCAGCCTTACGGTTCTGAGAGTTCATAGTTTTAAATTGCCGTGGATGCTAAACGTAGTCTTGTCATTTCCAAATAAAACATGACGGTTATAATATTTGATTACAAAGATGTTCGTATGGTCTTCGGTGTTGTTTAGTACCATTTGAATTTTGTTTTCAGAACTATTCAGTAGACAAAATGTTCAAACTATTTGAAACAAACGTAGGAATAACTTTATTAATTAACGAGCACACAGCTGTAACGTTTCGGTTTATGTCTAAATTATACAAAAATATACAGGATAAAGAAATATGCCATTGTGTGCAATATCCGTATGATACGTACAATGGAGAGACCGGTCTCAGATTAGGTGACCACTCGAAGAAATATCTTTATGATAGCCCCCAGCGTGCATCTGTAAGGCAGTCTCTAATCATTTCAACGCCCTAACCACAGAGGCAAGTCTGATTTTCAAGTAACTGGACAGAACCCTCATGGGGCCCGAGAACCGCGGTATACAGGTATACGTGACACTGGAACCACACGGTGTGAAATCGAAATTCAGCTATACTTTTTTTCCTTTCTTCACAACCATATTCTCTCCCTAGTAAGTTCTCATCTACTCTTTTCCTTACATCACAGAGCCTTCACTTCAGTATATTATAAAACCTCTGCCCCAGTCACATTCATCTATTGCACCCACCCGTCGACTTAACCTTTGTATCCATTTTTCTCCTTTCATATTTCCCAACACCATTCTTTACTACCAACCAGTCAGATTGACGTCACATCTCACACGTCTTCATTTAAACAATACTTCACCACGCGCCCTCTTGAAAGCAGCAGCAGCTTTTGCAAGTCACAGCTAAGTGCATCTTTTTTTCTATTATTGTTCCTCTCATATGTTGTATATCATTGATGTGAAATACTCTCCCCCCCCCCCCCCAAAAAAAAATCTTTGTCCTGTATGTTTTTATATGAATAAGGTACTAACCGAAATGTTACAACTGTATGCTCGTTAATTAGCAAAGCTGTTCCTACTTTTGTTTTAAATAATCTTAACATATAAGCACATGCCGGAACGTACATAAATACAGAAACGCACAGAATGTGCTATAGAATATGGCCAAGCTAAATAAATATACACTACAAAACATTCACACTTGCTTGATCGTGAATAACAGGCATCCAGTATGATAGAGCTGGTACCGGGTATAGGGAGCTGTGCAGCCGACCGTACCAGTTGAAACTGGATCCTGAGTCATCATGTCAGAAACAATAAAGAGAGACTCCTGTATTAGATAGAGGAGAGTTATGAACAGGTAAAATCGTGCTGGAGAGAGCGGACAAGCTCTGCTTGTTTCAGTAGCGCGTTGTTCCATGGTTACAAGTCATTGCAAGGGGGTGGGGGTGGTTGTCACTCTCTGTCTGTTCTCGCCTTCTCTTCTCTCCCTGTATCTAACTCTTTGTCTCTCTTCTCTGCCTGCCAGTCTTCTCTCCAAATAGCACTGTCATCTCCCTCTGAATCTCTGTCTTCTCTTTGTACCTCTCTGTCTCTCTTATCTCTGCGTATCTCTCTGTCTCTCTTATCTCTGCGTATCTCTTTTATCTCTGTGTACATCCGTCAATCTTCTCTCTTTGTACATCCGTCAATCTTCTCTCTTTGTCATTCTTCTCTTTCTCTCTCTGTGTCAGTGTTTCTCTCTCTGTCCCTCTCTCTGCTCTCTGTGTCTCTCTCTTATATCTCGTATCTATCTGTCTCTCAGTGTGTATCTTTTATTCCTCTCTCTCTCTCTTTTTTCTGGCTCTGTCTACTCTCCCCGTGTCTATCTTCTCACCTCTCTTCACTCTTTCTTCCCCCACCCCCACCCCCCATATGCAAGCACTATGCACATAAAACCCTAGTTCATTTATGTGAAGAGTTCAAACGCATATCTTCTGTTGTTAGTTTTGAAACCCCATTGTAGTGAGGCTGTCGCAACTGTTGCCATTTACCAAGACTTGCTACGAATCTTCATATCACATTCCTGGCTGTCGATTTCCTATTGATTTTTGCCATGTAACATTCACGTTATAAACTGATTATGCATTCGTCTCTGGCAGTTTCTCCTCTTCTCTGTCGCATCTGAAGTTGGTTTATGCCGTGGGGTTGACATTTATCTTTCATCTCCACATTCTGCCCATTGCACCAGGGACCGCCGCAGTTTGAAGATAAGTTGCAAGAAAGAAATATGAAAAAAAGAAGAAATAGAACTAGTAGGAACCAATTCACGAAGCAAAATATAGCAAAAAAATTGTAATAAAAATTTGATTGTTTTTAATAAAATATACCAAAAATAATACATAGAAAAATAACTATTTATTAAAAAAAAACTGCTGGTTAAACTGTATACAGGTTTCCCAGTCACCACTGTTCTGAAGTTCCCAGATTAGCTGGGGCAGTCGTTTCGATGTGTGCAGCTTGGGTTTTGATGCATGCATTACTGCGTTAATAATGAATTAGTTGACGGTGAGAGCAGTCTAGAGATAAAATTGTTTAAAACTATGTCGCGTGAAAACTTCGATGGGAATGAATGTGACAGACAGATTGTCAGTTTATCAAAGTGTTGGTTTCTCAGGAAGATCACGGAGTGTTGTGAGGTGGTTGTGCACGGCAGTGTTGAGAATCATTTATCATTGGATCCAGAGATCCATTCCCCCAGTCCCAGCCACGTTGAGTTGTTCTGTACCGCAGTGTGAGAATCACTGCCTTATTATTGGATCTAGAGATCCATTCACCCAGTCCCAGCCACGTTGAGTTGTTCTGTACCGCAGTGTGAGAATCACTGCCTTATTATTGGATCCAGACATACATATCTCTCTTCTCCTCCGCCTCCCCTCTCCTCTTCCCAAACTCTGGCCACGTTGAGTTGTCCTGGTTGGCACGCTTTCCTGATTACCTCTCGTTTCCACTGCAGAAATAACGATCCTGTGAAATTATCCGAAAATAGTAAATGAGGGGAGGAAATGGCAGGGATTTAAAAACTGTGCGCCTGCAAGGAAAGGCAGGTTAGTAGAGTACTGCAAACACTAACAGAAAATAGGATATTCGTGTATGTGTTAGTATGGAGGAGTGGTCACTTCTAGAGTTCATTTACAACCAAAAAAAAAATAATTAGATACAGTATAGATGCGTTTTATGATTTTTAAATCTCTCTCTCTCTCTCTCTCTCTCTCTCTCTCTCTCTCAGACACACATAACGAAGAAATAATTGGTGGGGTTAGGATAGGAAAAAAATCCCATCTAAGGACTGAGGTATATTTTAGAAATGCCCAGGATAAGTTACTGCGCGCTTTCTCTCTCTCCCCCACCTTCCTTCCCTCTCTCTCCCCCCTCCCTCTCCTTCCTTCCTTCCCTCTCTATCTCCCTCCCTCTCTCTCCTTCCCTCCCTCCTTCCTTTCCTCTTTTTCTCTATCTCCCTCCTTCCCTCTCTCCCCCCCCCTCTCTCTCTCTCTGGCACAAACCGGAGATCTCCCCCTTCTTCAATATCCCATGAAGGTTTGCTTTTGTACATTTTGTTAACGTAATCCCAATGCAGTTTATTGATTCTAAGCAGTATAGTACCGTCGACCATCATCACCAGTGTTCACGGTCATCACTTTTGTGAATTATGGTTTTCTTGGAAGGAATAAATAAATAAGGCTTGAAACCCATGTCGACGAGGGACAGAACAGGAACACAAGTAATGGATTTAGAATGACACCCCGGCAGACGAAAGGTTTCATTGACTTTCATTGTGTGATTGAAGCGCCTAATGATCCTCAGGCTAGAGGGAAATTGTTGGTCTCTGGTCTGAGGATGTTATTGATCTGTTGGGTCTGTGGCCTGAGGCTATTGTTGGTCTCTGGTTTAAGGATGTTGTTGGTTTTTGGTCTGAGGATATTATTGATCTGCTAGGTCTGTGGCCTGAGGATATTGATGGGCACGCCTATGAGGATGTTGTTGGTCAGTGGTCTGAGGATATTGGTGGTCTCACGTATACGGATGTTGTTCACTGATTTGAGGATGTTGTTGGTCAATGGTCTGAGGATGTTGTTGGTCAGTGGTCTGGGGATATTGTTGGTCTCGCATTTGCGGATGTTGTTGTTCACTGATTTGAGGATGTTGTTGGTCAATGGTCTGAGGATGTTGTCGGTTAGTGGTCTGGGGATATTGTTGGTCTCGCATTTGCGGATGTTGTTGTTCACTGATCTGAGGATGTTGTTCACTGATCTGAGGTTGTTGTTCACTGATCTGAGGATGTTGTTCACTGATCTGAGGATGTTGTTCACTGATCTGAGGATGTTGTTCACTGATCTGAGGATGTTGTTCACTGATCTGAAGATGTTGCTCACTGATCAGAGGATGTTGTTGTTCACTGATCAGAGGATGTTATTGTTCACTAATATGAGGATGTTGTTGTTCACCGATCTGAGGATGTTGTTCACTGATCAGAGGATGTTGTTGTTCACTGATATGAGGATGTTGTTCACTGATCAGAGGATGTTGTTGTTCACTGATCTGAAGATGTTGTTGTTCACTGATCTGAGGATGTTGTTGTTCACTGATCTGAGGATGTTGTTGTTCACTAATATGAGGATGTTGTTCACTGATCTGAGGATGTTGTTGTTCACTGATCTGAGGATGTTGTTGTTCACTAATATGAGGATGTTGTTCACTGATCAGAGGATGTTGTTGTTCACTAATATGAGGATGTTGTTCACTGATCAGAGGATGTTGTTCACTGATCAGAGGATGTTGTTGGTCTGTAAGGCTGGTATAATAGACTTTGAGTCAAAGAATGTTATTGGTATCTGGTCTAAAAATTGTTCTGGCTTGCTTACTGGGATGTGCGTGTCTGTATGTACAATCATTTTTTTCAAGAATGACTGTACATAGATGATTTTCTACACATCTTGTGACACTATCTGCAGCTCATTTTAGTCTACAGATGTATGAACTTCATTCCTCCTATGTGAGGTTGTCGGAGAGTCGAGAGATCTTTATTGCAGCACGGACATACCGACATCATTCTTTTGTCACTGTGCCACCGGGAATTGGCCAGTGCATATAAGATTCAGGTCATGTCCTTTCAACCGTCTGCCTCATACAGACAGTGCACGCAGTTGAACGGCCAGTTAGTTTCTTTCTTTCTTTCTTTCTTTCCAGATTAGGATACCCCCACGTTTAAAGGTGAACAATCTGAAACTGAGGCATCATCTTTGTTTATAGTGTAGGCCAGTATTTGACATTCTCATCTGGCCAGGCGAGTTTTTCGTATTGATTTAGCCGGAGAAATTCGATTGTCGTGATACTGTGAACCGTGGACTGGAGGAGAAGTTCGTGCTGGCTTTGGTTATTGGCTCTCACTTTTCTGGTGTGTGTTGTATTGTGATGTCTGGGTTGAAACGTTGGTGCACACAGTTTCCAACAGAGACTTTTGTTTTCCATGTTGCATATATAATTTCTATTCTCTGTGTTCGCCCCCTTGTGTCCAGTGAAGCGGCATTTCACAATGAAGTGCAGTTTATTTACGGAAACACGCATGCGCATTAGCCCACTTCTCGTCTTGCATTGGCTTATCAACTACAAATCAGTGATATCTTTCGGGTCTAGCTAGACGATGAACGCTTTGAGAGGGAGAGGGAGAGAGAGAGGCTCTCAAAATGCACATGATTTTAATGTTTGGAATTATCTTACAGTGGTTACGCCAAGTGGGGCCGCATATAATTTCCCTAGCTCCAGGCATAGCAACACACCAGCTATAGCCAACCAACCGTCGTGTCTTGCCAGCTAACATCTGAGTGATAACTCTATCGATTTGTCTCTCCTGGCCACCGGCACCAGCGATGCCAAAATTCAGTGCGATATAAAGCACAGTTTGGAATGCCTATTCTAGTTGCCTGAAAGGAAAATGAAGTTGAATCAGTGTCTTCCATTTAGCACGTTGGTGATTGTATAAGTGAGGAGTCCTGGTTACTGTCATGCTAGCAGTTACTTCCTCATCCACCTCCTCCTCCTCCTCTCTCTCTCTCTTTTTCTTTCCCCGTTATTCTGCTGTTATCCTCCCCCTACTCTCCATCTTCCCACTCAGTTATCTAGTCAGATTTTGTTTTTTGTTCTTCCTATTGATATTCACACACATTCTCTCTCTCTCTCTCTCTCTCTCTCTCTCTCTCTCTCTGAGCTCACTAAAGCTAGTAAAGTTCAGGTTTACAAAACCAGTTCCAGTGGCAGAAAGTGATGAGAACCAAACATGCAGTACTCATTTTGTCATATTCCTTCCACTCAGATTATACAGATAGAATTCACACATAGAATCAGACAGATAAATAATGGATGGAATGAATAGGTGGGCAGAGATATTATCTAGGGTTGCTAGAAGACAGCCTCTTCAATCTTGATGAGTAACAATACACATAAATGCACATTCTCGGAGACAGCATGTCTTAAAACCCACCAGCTGTTTCACTTAACCCCCCCGCCCGCCAAATGTTGTTCTTAGTTCATAACAGTTTTAAATCACAGTGTCGTTTTGTTGCAGTGTGAAAGTCACTGTGAATTATGTAGCCCATTCTTTCTTTCTTCACTTTCCAACTAATAGTTGACATGCACTAGTGAATAAGTGATACAGTAAGGAAAAGTAGTGACTATGTTTAAATAATGTAAGTTTAGACCTTTTTTTTAAATTTGTATTTCAGTGCTTGATTACAATTTTAAAAAAAATTAAACTTTCAAAATATAAATAATGCATTTTTAAAAGATCAG